>CAUYUJ010000447.1:265000-390000 GCA_963575745.1 Prorocentrum cordatum
AATTTCAGAAATGTGGCAAATCCCATGTGTTTTTGAACCCTGACCCCGCGGATCTGCGTGAGGGGTGGCACAGAATTTCAGAAATGTGGCAAATCCCGTGTGTTTTTGGACCCTGACCCCGCGGATCTGCGTGAGGGGTGGAACCGAATTTCAGAAATGTGGCAAATCCCATGTGTTTTTGGACCCTGACCCCGCGGATCTGCGTGAGGGGTGTCGATTTCGAGCCCCCCCAGCAATTCAGACAACGCGCCCAGGGGGTGCTAAAAAATCCTGTTTGGGCCTCCCCCCCCTCGCGCGGTCAATCAACTAGTTACAGTTACCAGCAAGAAGCAGAATTGTAACACTGGAAACTACAAGCTACAACTGGTACTGGAAACTGCGAACCCGCGCCTACAGCCTGGTGGCCCCACAAGGGGGCCGGCGGATCCCGGCAAAGCAACCTAACAGCGATGTGTAGAAGCATGTCTGGAAGCATTCTCCTTAAGATTCAGATCAGAATCCAGTTGTAGAATTATGCTGTTCTCACAATCGCAGTCGCAATCGCGATGACAGTCGCAGTGGCAACGACATTCGCAATCACAGCCTCAGCCTCAGCCTGCCTGAGTATCAGCCTGCTCGTGAGACGAAAATAAACTCATCAGCCTCAGCCTGCCTCAGCCTGCCTCAGGCCCCCCAACCTCAGCCTGCTTTCAAAGCCTCAGCCCAGTCTTGCCTCAACCTCAAGCCACCAGCCGCCGCTTCAGCCTCACCTGCCTCAGCCTCTGCCTCACCTCAGCCTGCCTCAGCCCATCCTCAGCCTGCTCCATCCTCAGCCTGCCAGCCTCAGCATCACCTCGAGCTCACAGAGCTCTCAGCATCAGCCTGCCTCAGCCCCAGCCTCAGCCTGCCTCAGCCTCAGCCTCAGCCTGCCTTCAGCCTCAGCCTCAGCCTCAGCCTCAGCCTCAGCCTCAGCCTCAGCCTGCCTCAGCCTCAGCCTGCATCAGCCTCGGCCTCAGCTTCAGCCTCAGCCTGCCTCAGCGTCTGCCTCAGCCTCAGTCTGCCTTCAGCCTCGGCCTCAGCCTCAGCCTGCCTCAGCCTCAGCCTGCCTCAGCCTCAGCCTCTGCCTCAGCCTCAGCCTGCCTCAGCCTCAGCCTCAGCCAGCCTCGGCGTCAGCCTCAGCCTCATGCTCTGCCCTCCGGGCATTCCAAATTTGGCCCAGGAATGGGAGTTCTGGGAAGTCGAAGAGCACAAAGTTGCCTACAGTTGGCTACGGGCATTCAAAATGTGGCCCGGGAATGGAGTTCTGGGAACTCGAAGAGCACGAAGTGGCCTACAGTTGGCTCCGGGCATTCAAAATGTGGCCCGGGAATGGAGTTCTGGGAAATAGAAGAGCACGAAGTGGCATACAGTTGGCTCCGGGCATCCAAAATGTGGCCCGGGAATGGAGTTCTGGGAAGTCGAAGAGCACGAAGTGGCCTACAGTTGGCTCCGGGCATTCAAAATGTAGCCCGGGAATGGCGTTCTGGGAGCGCCAAGAGCGATTTTGCGAGGATGTCCCAAGCGATTTGGGCTTCGGCGGCAGCCGCCCCGGGTCCCGCCCCGACCCCCCCGAGGAGTCATGATGTTCTCTTTTGACCCCACTAGAAACCTATCAGTCTTCGCTGTTAGGTAATAAGCAATCAAGGAAGTACATTCTCCATATGTGCACTGTCATGAAGTTGCTGTGTACATCATTCAAGCACGCGCGCGGCGATCGACCTGGCCCTCGCGACCTACAAGCGCGAGACGTTCTTCGCGGGGAGCTCCCCCGCGCCCCCGCAAAGCGTCCATCGCCGGCCTCAGGTACTTCTGGACGTTCCCACGCTCGACCTGCCGCGCAGCATCCCAGCCTCGGCAGGTTGGGGGCTGATGGTTCCCGCCCAGGGCCGCCTGGCGCATCCGTGGACCGCCCCGCGCTTGCGCGGGCGGCGCGCGATCAGCGTCGGGCAGATGAAGTAGGCCGTGTCCAGCGTCATCGCGTTCATGTTCTATCTCCGCCCGAGCGAGCGCCTTCGCCTGAAGGGCAGGCTCGTCGCGCCGCCGACCCCAGCTGCCCGCCGTCGCCACACCAGGCCGGGCCAGCTGCGGCCAGTCCTTCTCCGCCCAGAGGAGGGCGCAGACGCCTCCAAGACTGGCAGCGTGGACGAGAGTCTCATGGCCTACAGCAGTTTGCCCCCGTGGCTGCCCCAGGCACTCGGAATCCTCAACGTGAAGGCCCCCAGCGAGTCGCTGGCGTTCAACTTCGGCCAGGCCCAGTGGAGCCGCGCCTTGCAGGGAGCTTCGGTGTCGTGCGGGCTCGGACCATTTTGGCGACGAGCTTGCACCGTGTCCGCTGCGGCGGAGCGTCGCACGACTTGTTCTTCAAGGCCCGCGCCCTCCCGGGCGCAAAGAAGAGGGGGCGCTGGGCCAGGGGCCGCAGCCTCGCCTGGTCCGAGCGCGGCCGCATCAACGAACAGCTCAGCCTCTTGCCGATCGTCACCCTGAACGACGCCGAGCAAGCGGCCTCGAGCATTGGCGTCAGCGTCGTGAATGCGTACCAGTCTTTCTGAAATCTCACGGCCGACCAGCGGCCCCCGAGATTTTCGTCAGCTCTGGTCACCGCTCCGAGATGTGGAGACGGTCAACAAAATCAGTCGGGCATTCATTTTTCGAGATTTGCATTCGGCATGGCCTTGGTCATGATATGCTTAGCAAGAGCCTGATCAAGTTCATTCGGGGCTGGATCCGCAGCGGGCTCATCATTGCATTCGTCATGGGGACCCCGTGCAACTCATTCTTTCTGGCACGGTACCGCCCAAACGGCCCCCCGACCCTGAGGACCTCCGAGTTCCCCGAAGGCCTTCCGGAGCTCTCCGCAAATTGCCGCAAAGAGGTCGATCTCGGAAATACGTTGTGCGCCGCTACGTTTAGCGAATCCCGTGAAAACCGATCGCATGGAGTCCCAGTGGTCGTCGAAAACCCGGCAAGTTCCCACCTGTGGAGGCTACCTGAAGTCTTTCGAACCCGCAACCTTCCTGGATTTTGCGAAGTTGTTTTCGACATGTACCTTTCCGTCACGTTCTGGAGAAAATCGGCGAATCTTCTTCGATGTCACATCGACCTTCATCCGCTGGGTATTCGATGTCGTGCATGCGGCATGTGCAGTTTGTGTAGCCAACCCCACTTCACCCTAGAGATGACGGGCTCCAAGATCGTTCCGAAGTAGGCTGAGGCCGAAACCGTCCTCTTTTTCCTCCTCCTCCTCCTCCTCGTCCGCCTCCTCCTCCGCCTCCTCCTCCTTCTACTCCTCCCCCTCCTCCTCCTTCTCCTCCTTCTCCTCTTCCTCCTCGTCCTCGTCCTCGTCCTCGCGTTCTTCCTCGTCCTCCTCCTCCTCGTCCTCCTCCTCCTCCTCCTCCTCCTCCTCCTCCTCCTCCTCCTTCCCGAGCCGTGGCTGGCCGCGGAGGCGGCGCTGCCGGAGCCAGCGCAGACCGCGCCGACCACGAGCCGGCCGCCGCCGCGCCGCTGTGCACGACCCTGCGGCTCTTCGAGATGGCGCCCCGCTGGGGGCGCGCCTTCGGGCGGTGGGGAGAGCTCGGGCTCGGAAGTGGTCGCCGTTCCTTGGGTCCTTCCGCGGCTGTCCATGTAGCGCTCCTCGTCCACCGAGGCGCCTTCGGGCGGGGCTAACACGAGGACAGATCCGTTCCAGAGCGTTCCGGGACGTTCTCGGAGCGCTCCAGGACGCTCTGGGGAGGCGCCGGCGCCAGAGACATCCTCCAGATCCGCTGGATCTTAGCGGTTCTCTCGATGCAACCTCACCCGACTTGATCCTCGTCCTGGCTTCGTCTTGCGTCTGTGCCGGTGGCTGGGCCACCGCACCCCCAGATGGGTCGCCGGGCCAGCCCTGGCTTCGCATCTGCCAAGTTTGCAGGTGATTCGGGCGGAAGCTTCCGCCCTGCTCTGCAAGCTCCTTTGATGCCGATTTCCACCCAAGTTAGCCGTCGCTGTTTCCACCATGCCTTTGCGGAAATCTCCGCCCCGTTTCTCCGAGGCGGGAATTTCCAGTCTGTTGTTCCGCATCGCTTAGGGTGCACTTCCGATCTTAATTTAGATTGGAAGATCGACCAGAGTACGCCGACTCCGAAGTCGGCGCGCAAGGACGTTCGAGTGGGTTCGACATGCGGCGCGAGAGGCCCGCTTGGCCGAATTAATGGAAATTGTTAACCCTTATGTGTTTTTTTAGAACTCGTCGGAGCGCGAGCGCAGGCATTGTTGAAAACTCATGTTGCAAAACCGTGTGTGATTGTACGTTATCGGGACATTCGATGTTGAAATGCCTTCGAAACCTAAAGTGTTTGAAGGATTTTGGCATGCGCGCGCGACGACACGCGCTTGCGCACTTCGTCCCATTGTCTGCAAGGGATTATTGCGACAGCACGCGCGCAAGGGCGTTCGAGCGATTTCAACATGTGCGCGCGAAAGGCACGTTTGGTAGCATTTGATGGACATGGTGAACAACCGATGGTTTTATTAAGATTGTGCAAGAGTGCGGGTGCAAATTTGTTTTGAACATTCGTGTCGCGAAACTCTGTGTTCTTATGCGTTTCGGGACGCTCGGTGTTGAAACTTCTACGAAACCTATTGAAGGATTTCGGCATGCGCGCGCGACCGCGCGCGCTTGTGCACTTCGTTGCAATGTGTTGTAAGGGTTTATTGGCAACGAATGTCTTCTGATGAGCGAGTGTGCGCCAATTTCTTCTGCAGGGGATGAGGGGGGGATACTGGCATGCCTGAGATGGTGTGAGGTCATATTTTGGATGGATGATGGGGCAGAGTCGCACGTAAATTGCAATACGCGAAGGGTGCCATTAAGTCGGGGGGGGGGGGAGGGGGGTCGAGTCTATTTTTTGGGGGGGCAGGAGAATGCAGGGCGGCGACGGGGCGGCGAGGGCGGCCACACAGCGGCCAGACTGACAGACAGGCCGCTTTCCTTAGAAAAGATACAAGAACCCCGAAGTGCAAGCATTGTTTAGGGGAATTTGGAGGGAGGGTGCATTGAAACATCGCTGATGCGTCTTGGGTTTGCACTCGTCCTTCTCCTGCTCCTCCTCCTCCTCCTCCTCCTCCTTCAACCCCCATTGGGGGTCAGGAGGCTGCCTGACTGCACTGGAGACGGGGAGGAGGGGGGCCCCAAAGGGGAAGAAGGGGGTTGGAAGAGCGAACTCGTTCAACAAGTCACGTCCTAGATGGAGTGTGGGATTACTTTGGCATTTTGGGTTGGCCCCCAGGGCTTTCAAAACGGCCGAAGAGGCTCCCAAGAGGGCTTCAGGACGGGCCACGGGATCGTCATACGGCATGATGGAAGTGTGGATTCCAGACTGCGCTCCCGAGGCCTCTGTAGAAGTCACGCGGGGATTCCTGGGAGCGCGCAGCGCAGGAGAGCGCCCAGGGCCCTTGAGAGAACATCAGCAATACCCAAACAGAAGCCAGAAGGGACCACAAATCCGATGTCTTGAGGCTCTCAATGCGGGGTTCCTGGAGGTCTGGAGCTTTTCCCCACGGCTGGCCCTTCATTCTGAGTCGCTGTTTGGCGCTCACCGGGCCCTGCGAGGGCCCCCAGGGCCGAAAGTTGACAAACAAATCGCCTTGAGTTTTTCGAGACGTTAGAGGTCTGGGTCTGCGGCACGGTGGCGGACTTGTGGCGGCGCCCTCCCCGCCAGGTGCCCGGGCCCGACGACGCCCATGCCGCGCCGCCGCGCTCACCGCCCGCAGCGACGCCGCGCTGCCGCGGCGCCGACGTCGCGGCGCCGGCGGGCCCGCGACGCCGCGACGGAGCGCCGCCGGTGGCCACGGCGGCCCGCGCGGCCGCGGCGCGCGGCGCCCGCGCGGCGCCGCTGCAGCGCGCGGCGCCCGCCGCGCGGCGCGGCGCGTCCGCTGCGGCCCGCGGCGCGCGCATCCGCCGGGGCACTGCGGCGCGGCGCGGCGCGCCCGAGGCGCCTACCGCCACGGCGGGGCGTCGCCGCCGGGGCGGCCGGCCTCGCGGCGCGGCGCGGCGGCCCCAGGTGGCGGACGCGCGGGCGCGGGGGAGCGGCCGCGGCGCGAGGGCGCCACGCTCGGGAGGCCGCCGCGAGCGAGAGAGAAAGGCGTGGCGCTGCGCCACGATCCGTCGTGGGCGTCACCGAGACGAGGGGGAGGAGGCGGAGGAGGAGGAGGAGGGAGGAGGAAGGAGGAGGAGGATTGGAAAGGAGAGGAAAAGGAAAAGGGGAGGAGGAGGAGGGAGGAAAAGGAACAGGAGGAGGAGGAGGTGGAGGAGGAGGGAGGAGGAGGATGGTGAGCAGTGATGAGGAGGGAGGGAGGAGGAGGAGAGGGGGAGTAGGAGGAGTAGGAGGAGGAGGAGGAGGAGGAGGAGGAGGAGGAGGAGGACGAGAAGGAGGATGATGATGATGAGGAGGAGAAGGAGGCGGAGGAGGAGAAGGAGGCGGAGGAGGAGGAGGAGGGGGAGGGTGTCACCGCGGCGAGGGTTGCGAATCGAGGCTTCAGGTTCGAGAAGATTGGGCCGCGTGCCTGAGAGGCGACTGGGGGGAGAGTGAACAACAAATCAGTCGCACCCTGCTGTGCCCACACGACCTGCGAAGCACCTGGGGAAAAGTCGACGACAGCATGGTAGGCACTATCAGACCCACAGGACCTGCGGGGCAACATGGGGGCACCAACACATAACCAACTACCTGCCGCATGCAGACGCGCGCGCGCGATCGGCAACTCCGTTCAGGGCAAGTCGGCAGCACGCTCCGCAGCCCATCATGCGTAAACGGGCTGCGAGGCAAAAGGGTCAAAGGGAATAGAAACGCAACATCCCCTGGAGGCCTTGCAGTCACGACGTCGAAGTGAGACCCACTCCGAGCTCAGGATGGTCTCCAGTGTTCGGGCCGTCTCTTTGATCTAGGTCGGGGATCTCGGATCTGTTCGTGGCCGAGGCTCGCCCTCGGCTGAAAAGCCCAGTCGTTCCTTACAGGTGTCGGAAACAATCAAGCAACACTCACGCGCAACATATGGTTTGGAAACCCTCCCCCTCCCCCCGAATGCAATGCTGGGCTCGGATCTTCCGAGTTTGAGTGTCGGACCAGTGATGTGAAAACGTGCCAACTTTGAATTGCGGGGGGGAGTGTTGCTTAATTTTTCTTTCAACCGCATTCAGCGTTCATCTTGGTAGCACGACGATTGTATTCCCAGCAGCGGCACAAGGGGATTCGGGAGGCCGTGGCCCCCAACTCCACGTGCCCCATGCGCGGTCGCAGGGCGCCGGAGCTCGCAATGGGCAGACACGAGTTCTGCGCGTGAGCGAGCCACCAATGCGCATAAATAAATGCTCTTTCCTCGGCGTGAGGCTTTGTCCTCTCAAAAGCCGCGGTATGATCATCAGATGTTGGGAAGTGGCGCGCACGATACTGTGCGAGAACATCGAGATGCAGCTTCTATGCCGGAGATCTCTTTCATACACGCTTTGCGCCATGGGGGGCATCGACACCTGTGGCAGAAAGCAGGGCTCTGACGCGATGGATTAGAGGCGTGCCTTGCCGACCATGCATCGATGGGCCAGGGCGCCAAGGACTCTTCGTGGCCGCTGGCGCAGCGCGTGCTCGACCCAGCTTTCGTTGTGGGCTGTGAGGTCCAGCTATTCGTGGGCGGCGTGCAGAACCTTACCGTACTCCCACCGTCGCGGCGCTTCGCATACATAGCACTCGACATTCCATTCGCGGAGAGGTCGACCGAGGCGAGAAAAAGCCTCCTCCCATTGACTCGCGCCTTCCCCCCGCCCCTCCTCACTCCCTCGTCGCCGCGTCCCTCCCACATCCTCCCTCGACCACCCTTCTTCCACCTTCCTCCCCTGTCGCCTCGCCCCTCACCTCCCCCGTCCCCCTCCCCCCCTGCACAAGTACACGATATGAATACTACTCTCCTCTCTCCCCCAATGACGTCCAGAAGATGTCCGGCCCCCCACTGCGTATTGTTTTTTACACCAGATTCCCGGGAAATGAGTTTTCGCTTGGGTTCTTTTGGTCAAAATGTTGCTCCCGCTGAAGCGCTGGCCCCATTTCTGCGACTCTGGTTGTTCAAATCGTGTTCCCGCTGCAGCGAGGCGCTTTCGGTCCTTCCAGATAAGCCCCAAAATGTAGAACATGCCCCCCCGAAAAAACCATCGGAAGTGATTACACATCCCGTGTCGATTCGTTGAGTTGTCTGGGCCGCAGAAGCCCCGTTTTCATTTTCAGGAAGTATCAAGCGGGAGCCCAGTTTCTGTTTTGAGAAGGCGATGTTGGAAGCAGAGCCAGCGGGTGCTCTCCATCAGCCCCGCCTTATGTGGAGCTTTTCGGGGAGCCCAAGGAGGTAGCCATGGAGCTGCGACTCCGGACCAGCCCAGACCTCTCGAAGACGATCCACTTACCCTCCAAGGAACCCGGCGCCTTGCCATGTCATGCTGTGCGGTGTTGTGTTCTGCGCCGCTGTACGAATGCCATGTTTTGCAATGCTTTGTGATGCAATCTTCACTGCGCAATGCCACGCCATGCTATGGCATGCTGCGATCAGCCGTGCTCTTCTACGCCATGCCATGCCGTGCTCTACCATGCATCGCGTACCCTCTCACGATCATTGCCCTGCTCGACATCCGACTGTGCGAAAAGAGAGGATATCTACGCCATGGTAAGGGATGGGAGGGAGGGGTAGGACGTCAAATATGACGCGAGAGCACCTGGCTTGCCCGCACCCGCTCCTCCTTTCCCCCTCACTCTCCCTTTCTCCCCTCCCTCCTGAAGTGAAAACGGTTCTTCAACAGGAGTTGTCAGCTGAGGCACCCGACACAAACGCCGTTGAGCGCGCGTGATGACGCCGTGAACCACGTGTTTGCGCCGTTCCTTTCGCCGGGGAGGAAGTTTTTAGAAGGAGGGGAGGTAGGGCGAGGAGGAGGAGGAGGAAGAGGAGGAGGAGGAGGAGGAGGAAGAGGAGGAGGAGGAGGAGGGGAGGGAGGGAGGGAGGAAGGGAAGGAGGGAGGGAGGGAGGGAAACAGGGAGAAAAGGAGGCAGGGAGGCAAGTAGGCAGGGAGGCAGGGAGGCAGGGAGGCAGGGAGGCAGGAGGTAGGAGGTAGGAGGTAGGATGTAGGAGGTGAAGGTAGGAGGAGGAACCCCCGACCCCCACCCCGCAACGCCAGGCGCCTCGGTGGGCGGCTGGCCGGCGGCCGCGCCGCCCAGCGCCGACCCGTGGGGCGCTGGGAGGCGTCGCGCGGTGGGCCTTGACTTCTGCCTCCGGCCTTCCAGAGAAAGTGGGGAGGTAACGGAGGAGGAGGAGGACCAGGACCAGGACCAGGACGGCAAAGCGTAAACGAATAATCTTTTTCCAGAAATCACAAACGTATCTTTGCGATGCAGGGGGAATTTGTTCAACGTCGATCACAAGCGTGGTCTGGAAACTAGCATTTCGCGTTCAGATCCACTCTGCTTTAGCTTCACCGCGCGCGAACGTTCATTGTTTCAAACACGCTCCTCTCGCGCAATTGCCGTCGTCGTGCAACCGCCGCACAAAATTTGACACCGCTGGGCTGCCCTGAAGGGTTGAAAGGCGCCCGCCAACAAAAATCGGCAACGAAATCTTGGATCCGACGGCCACCCTGGTCCAGCTGCGACTGCCAGAAGGGCCATCAAGCAGCTACTGCAAGAAGAAGGGCCACCGTGGCGCCAACTGTCGGAAGCGGATCGACGACCTGAAAATGGCGCATGACAACAGGGATATGGACAAACATAAGGAGTCAAGACAGGAAAAGCAAACAAGGGGATGAGAGGGTCGAGGCAGCGGCAGTAAGAGAACTCGGGAGGTAACGCCTCGCGGGGTTGGGTACGGCGTTCGCCGCGCCGATGCAGCAGCGCTCGAGCGCTCTCAGCAGCGCCGACAGCGCGGCGACCCAGCCAGCCCGTCATGAGAGACCTGCAGGGGAAGATGATTCTGGCTCTGCACATGCCAGAAAGCCAGAATCCACATCCTCAACTGGAAGTACACCCTACCCTCCTACACCATTTGGCGGCGCAGTTCGCGTGAGAAGCATATCGAGGGCACGAGGTGGCATTTCTCTGACTGGCAGGCGGACTTCTGCGACAGGTGCGCTCAGTGCTGCCTCGACAGTCACAGGCGCAGCTAATGCGACTTCCTGTAGGTGATGTGGGCAAGCAGCGGATGGCCCCGCGCTGCCCAAAAGCAGCCTCTACGGGCGCGCAGCGGGTAGCCCCGCGCTGCCCGAGATCTATGGCTTGCGCGAGCAGGAGCTGGAGGATGGCCGACTGCGGATAGCCCCACTTCGGAACGCAGCGACGCTGCTTGACTCGGGGGCACAAGTCAGCGCCGCGCCAAAGGAGCAGGCGACCAAGCACAACTGCGCGCCGACTGAAATTAACATTGCGCCCTTCAAAGGCATGGGTGGGGGGCGAGGAGATCGAGAGGCGCGGCCGCGCGGAGCTCAACCTGTTCAGAGGTGGAGAAGCCATCCAGCCTGGCGCGGAGGTGGCCGACGTGGAGTGCCCAATTGTAGCCGCAGATGCAGTCGTGCAGCGTGGCAACAGCTTTCTCCATAGCTCCGCAGGTCACTGGGTCTTCAATGGCGCCATCGAGCCCCCTGGCGGGGCTGAGCTCGTGCCTGTGCGACGCCGCGAGGACGACTGTTGCCTGGAGTTCGACCATGTCTTTGCTGGCGGGAACAACGAGCCAGGCGTCTTGCAGATGGCACCGGCGAAGGAGGCGCTGGCTGCCGAGAAAGGTCCCAGCTGAACAGGCAACGCGAGACGACCGCCGCGTCGACAAGGGCGCTCCAGTCGCCCCGCAAACCGAGTGCTGCGGAGAGGGCCGCGCGCGAAGGTCATCGCCTTCCCTTTCGCCCCCCCGCGCCCGGCGCGCGCGGGGACTCGCGCCGACGACGATCCGCGCCGGGGCCATCGGGCAAGCAGCAGGCGCCGAAGGTGGCGTTCGAGGGAGGCGACGAGCTTGCAGCAGCGCGATGGAAGCCCCGCGCCAGGGCCAGCAGCGGCGAACGCCAGCTATGCAGCGGGAGCCTCCGCGCCGCAGGCTGCGGGCCAGCCGGCAGTTGAGCCGCGGCTCAGGGCGATGCACTTGCGCCGCCTGGCCCGGGAGTGGCAGGAGATCGCGCGGGGGCAGAGCCCGGAGGGCGCATGGGTGACTTTCCACGGGCCGCCGCAGGAGATGAGCGGCAGAAGGTGCAAGTCAAGAAGCCGAGAGTTGCGCCCGCCGGCGTGCTCGCCGCATGCGAGCGCGCGGCTTGCGAAGAAGGCCGCGACAGGAACTTCGACCCCGTTTGGGTTCCACGGTCGAAGCGCGAGTCAAGTTGCTCAGAGAGATGTGGGAAGCACATGTCAGGATGCAAGATGCGAAAGCGCGACTGAGGCGGGCGCGCGCGCAGGCGCTGCCCGATGCGCCGCATCCGCGCGAACGGGAGCCATTCTGGCGAACCTGATGACGAGCAGATCGAGCAGTTGGTGGAGTTGGAGGTCAACGCCGAGTTCCGCGAGAGCGACCACTGGGGTCCGACGACGGCTCGGCACGGCGATCAGAGTGGAGAGCCGCTGGGCGGCATCCTGCACCAGACATGTCGCGACGACAAGCTGCAAGCCATGAAGGACTGCGGAGTCAACGCTGAGGCGGCGACTTCGACGGCGACCGACGGCAACGCATATCGGACATGTGCCCATAGCCTACATGGAAGGGAAGGGCAGGCGTACATTCGTGGCGACAGAGATCAACGAGCACGAACCAAGAGAGGACAGCCGCCAGGGTGCGCCGCCGCCCATGATCGCCAGACCGACGTTAAGTCGCGCTAGTCGGGCCTTTCTTCGACGGGCGAGCACGCGAGGATGACCCAGGTCTGGGGCGTCGGGGAAGAGTTCTTCAATGCCGACCTGGATGAGCCGGTCTGGGTTCGTCCTGGACGAGAGTTGCGTCCTCGGGGGCGGTGTCGGCGGCTGCGGGAAGCCGTCGGCGGCGCCGAGAGGGCGTCGCAGATGCGGGGAGAGATGGCCAGGGCCATAATGTATTACGGTCACTGGGGCTGCTTGCAGGGGGCGCCCAACGTCTAACGTCTAATATTTGCCCGCGAGCCCGTGCGTTCCGTCCGTCGAGGAGGATCGCGCAGCGATGTGCCATGGCGGCGACTTTCGGGCCGAACGCTACGACGAGCAGTCAGGCGAGCTGAACGAGCTGCTGAAACATCAGTTCAAAATCGCGGCTTGTCCGAGGCCGGGCCCGACAGGCCTGGGCAGACGAATCACCTCAAGAAGATCGCCGGCTGCGCCGACAAGCTGCCTGGCTCAGGGGGGCCAGGATTCTCCCAGGCCGCCGACCCTAATTGCGTGGATTTCTTGATCTGGCGGGTTCTGAAGTGAGGGCGCAAGGCGGCCCCCGTTCCGGGAACGGATGCAACGGGGCGAGGCCGACGCGACAGTTTGGATTTTGTTCTTTCATCAGGATCGAGCTCGGGAAGTTGCAGATGCAGCAAGCGCGGCGTTCCACTTGTCTTCGGGCAGGCCCGGCACGACGCATGCCGGCAAGACCGCGATGCAGCGCGCCCCCGAACCCACTGTTTCGATGCATTCGAGGATGCGGCGGCTTGGGCGGCATTCGGAAACCAAGCCTGTGCTGGCTTGGCGCGATTCCTTACAGGGCGCTCCTCACGGGGCCTCCGCGGACGGCGATGCAGACTGGGCCCCTACCACAGATCTGCAGCGAATATACACGAGCTGAGGAGCTTTTCGCGATGGAGATCACACCGGGGGCGGATATTCAATGGCGCAGAGCACGGCAGGACGGCGATCAGGAAAATCCGAGATACACGGCGCCGGATGCGAGACGGCCAGAGGACTCCAGCGCGAGGCGTTCCTTGTCGAAACCCAGAAGCCGTATAACCTGACGGTCCACAGTCAGAGCGCAGCTGGCCGAGGCATGCGCAACCGACTCGGCGCTGGCAAAGCAAGGCACTTGGTGCAGATGTTTCCGCGGGCTCAGAAGCGGCCGCGACTCGGGGCGCCCGCGCATCTGAAGGGGGGCGCCGCGGAAGTGACGGCGGGCGTCCTGGCGAGGCGCAGCGAGCGGCCGACGGTCAAGAAGCGCCGTGCCACGCTGAACCTCCACTCCCGGCCCTCGCGCAAGGGCTCGAGTGCGATGGCAGTTTCTACAGGGGTCTTGGCGCCAGCATCGGGGGGCAGAAGGTGGCGCCGCGTGAAGTTCCAGGATGGGGGGCGGCTTGCTCCGCCCCTGTGCCCCACGACGTGGAAAGAGGGGTTCTGGGCCATCCTGCTGACGGGCGTTCTGGCGGCGATCGGCTCGGCGTTTCTGTCGGGGCGTTTGCGCGGCTGCTGCGCGAAGAGCCTCCTCGAAGAGGATTTCCTGCAGGTTGCGGATGGCCTCGCGGCCGCAGGCGCAGACGCCCCCCCCAGCCATGCCAGTCGCCCATGCAGGACGCGACCCAGAGCCGCGCTCGAAGAACAAAGAAGCGATGCACAAGCCATGCAACGCGTTTCTCGTAGCCGACCTGAAGCAGATCTCGATTGCCAAAGGCCTGCCCATGACTGGGGCCAAGGACGACTTGATCTCGAGGTTGCTCGCGCAGAACAACATGCCGACGGGGCGACAGCGCAAGGAAAAATAGAGACGCTATCACGGCTGCGGTGCGTGGACACACGTTTGAGATCAACCTCGGTTGCCCGAGCAGCCCTGAGGCCGCGCGGCAGTGGATCGAGGCGTTCGGAAGCGAGTGCCGAGATCGTCCAGCTTTTCTGACTTGGCCCACGACTGGAACTATAGGATGGTCGCAGGAGTCACTGCGGCAGCCAATGGAGCCAGAGAGGTTTCGGCTAGCCCAGCGCCAACAGAAGCGTGTAGCCTCGCGCCAGAAATCGCAGAAAGGGCCTCTGCCAGCGTCCAGTCGGCTGGAGGCCGAGCCAATTCCAGCGCCCAGGAAGACGTGCTAGGATGTTGGTAGTTTTGCAATGGTATATGATCATACCAAAACACGTTCACGCTGATCGGGTGGAGACCCGAAGACCTGTGGCTTTTCGCTGTTCAAGGAAAAGAGCGGCCCCCCTTCCTCCTCCCCCCGCGTCAGGGGCAGGGGGGCGCGTGCAGAAGGGCAGGGGAATGCTGGCACGGCCTTTGAGGGTGGTTGGTCGGCTGGCCCCTGTCTTCAGTGATGTCGCACGCTGCCACCATCAGTCCACAGGGGAGGCTCGGAGGGGGAGGTGGCAAATCATTTGTTAGTGCAAGACGGAAGAAGGATAGGGACAGGGAGAGAAAGAGAGAGATATAGAGAGGTGTACACATATTTGTGTATATATAGAGAGAGAAAGGGAAATAGAGAGAGAGAGAGAGAGAGACAAATATGGAGAGGTAGAGAGAGAGAGAGAGAGAGAGAGAGAAAGAGAGGAACATACACAATTAGTGAAAGAGGGGGTAGACATAGGGTGAGAGCGATGCGGAGAAAGCAAAGGGATATACATTGATAAAAGAGGGAGAGAGAGAGAGAGAAACACAGAGAGAGAGAGAGAGAAAGAGAAAGAGAAAGAGAGAGAGAGAGACAAAAAAAGAGAAGAGAAAACAACCGACACAAGACACAACACTATGTAGGTATAGAGGACAGGGACACGGTGGATTCAAAGGACTGGGCAGGGATGTGAGAGGAGCTTCGCGGGCAGCCAGGCAACAGCATGAGCTGCGAGGGCCGCGCAGGAGCTGGAAGGGCGGGGTGTGTGGCCGGACATATGGTGGAGACGATCGGCTTGTTTGGGCGGCGATGTGCTTCGATTTGCCAACAAGAGGGGTTAGGTATTGTGAAGCGAGCGGTTGGCAATCGCGTGGCGCTGCCCGAGGAGACGGCCGCGCGACGGAAGGCGGGGCGACTTGTTAATCGGATGGAGGGGCTTGGCACGAGGGTGAGGATGGAAACGGCCATGCTGCTATAAGACGACACGGGAGGGCACCAAAGCAGCATCAGGATTAATGTGGGCGACGTCGGGAAGATGACTTGTTTGGTCGGGGTTGGCGTGATTCGCGGACGAACGGGCGGGTGATGTGGATCGCAATGGATGCTTGGGCCACGGGGCGGCAGGCTGGGCGGGCAGCCGTATAGCATTAAGCGTTTCGCTTGTGGATGCTGAAATGGGTAGGTGTAGCCAGCCTCCTCCTCCTCCTCCTCCTCCTCCTCCTCCTCCTCCTCCTCCTCTGTTTCCTCCTCCTCCTCTTCCTCCTCCTCTTCCTCCTCCTCCTTTTCCTCTTCCTCCAATGCGGGAGGAGGATGAAATATATGCAAGGGGAAGCGGAGGGAGAGAGAGAGGGATATAGAGAACAAAAACCATCATCACATAAGAACAAAACGACTAACTTATTCCGACGGTCGTGGCCCGTATGATCATGCCGGTAGTTCGTTTGAGAGCAATCATGAGTAATCCTCACTTCCTTTCTTTCCCGTCACTCGGGTACAAAAATCATGAGGTGCGGGCCCCACAGGGAAGGAACTCCCGCTCGAGAGTTCTTCACAAGTCACTCACATACAAAGCTTTGCGCTAGACTTCCTCCATATTCAATCCTCCAGAGCTCAAGCGTGGCGACAGTTACAAGTTTCGAGTGATCCTCCGGGATTGAAATCATGAGGCGCGAGCCTTATAGGGCGGGGCTTCCGGCCGGAGACTTACTCGCAATTCACTCGCAGACAAAGCCCCCGCCTGAGACTTCCTTGAATATTCAAGCCTCAGGGTCCAAAGCGCGACGACAGTTACAGGTTTCGAGTAACCCCTTGGGTTTCAAAGCATGAGGTGCGGGCCCTATACAGAGGGGGGCCCCGCCTGAACTTTCCTTGAAATTCACTCTCAGACAAGGCCATCGCCTGAGGCTCCCTGAAGATTCAAGCCCCTGGGCCCCAAGCGCGACGACAGTTGTAAGTTCTAAGTTTCGAATGACCACCTGGGGTTGAACACATTAAGTGCGGGCCCCCATAGGGAGGGGGCTCCCGCTTGAGAGTCCTTCGCAATTCACTCACAGACAAGACCCCCGCCTGAGACTTCCTGAAGATTCAAGACTCGGGAGCCCAAACGTAACAACAGTTACATATTTTGAACGACGCCCTGCGATTCAAAGCGATAGGTGCGGGCCTCATAAAGGGGGGCGGTGGCGCTCTCGCTTGAGACGTCCTTCCAACGCACTCACAAACACAGCCCCCGCCTGAGACTTCCATGAAAATTCAGGCCCCAGGGGCCTAAACCATGATGTGCGGGCCTCATTTCGAGGGGGGGGCCGCGTGAGACTTCTTCACAATTCACTTACAAACAAGGCCCAGGCCTGATACTTCCTGAAGATTCTAGCCTCTGGGGCCCAAGCGTGACGACTTTGACAGGTTTCGAACGACTTTTTGGGAGTAAGCACATGAGCCGCGGGCCCCATCGAGAGGGGGCTCCTGCTTGAGACGTCCTCGCCATTCACTCACAAACACGGCCCCCGCATGAGACTTCATCAAGAGTCAAGCCCCCGGGGCCTGAAAGTGACAACGGTTGCAGGTTTCGAGTGAGCCCCTGGGACTAAAGTCGTGAATTTTGGACCCCATAGGGGGAGGGCTCCCGTCTGAGACTTCCTGAATATTCAAACTTCAGGAGCTCAAGCGTGACGACAGTTGCAGGTTTCGAGTGGCCCCCCCGGATGAACAACATGACGTGCGGGCCTCATAGGGAGGGGCCTCCCGCTTGAGACTTCCTGGCAACTCATTCACAGACAAAGACCCCGCCTGAGACTTCCTGAAGATTCAAGCCTCAGGAGTCCAACAGTGACGAACAGTTACAGGTTTCGAATGGCCCCTGGGATTTAAAAATCATGAAGTGCGGGTCCCCTAGGGAGGGGGTGCTGCCTGAGACGTCCTCGCAATTCCTTCACAAACAAGGCCCACCCGCATGAGACTTCCTTGAGATTCTAGCCTTGGTGATGAGTGGATGATTGAGTGAGTGCTGATGGTGAGGGGGAGCATGATGAAGATGATGATGGAACTGATGATGCTAATGATGATGATGATGATGATGATGATGATGATGATGATGATGATGATGATGATGATGATGATGATGATGATGATGATGATGATGATGATGATGATGATACTAGTGCGCGCACGTCTTGCGTCAGCCGGTGTCTCTGCAGCGTGTGTTGCTCAAAGGGGGGGCTCCCTGGAGACACTTGCAGGTAGAACCTCTGCTGCGTACACACTCACACGTAGTCTCCGTCGGGATTGTACCACCTCTCTTCGAGATCAAAGGAGGAGGAGGCGTGATCGCCGTGTGCTGCTATTGCGTCGTCTCAGGCGAAGCAAGTGGAGAGTGTCCCATCTCGTGCGTGTGGTCTCCCAGCAGTTGGCGGGCCCGGCGAGCTGCATGACGTGCTACGAGTTCAGCTTCGTGCTGCACGCTGGCTTCATGGCATCGGCCTTCGCGATGGGAGCTCACCGTGGTCGTGGCTGCTCGGTCGGAGTTCCAGGCGGGTGGTCATCCAGACCGATGGTGCAGCTAGTGGCAGTGGCCAGGCTGGCCGGAGCGGTGGGGCTGGCGGCGGTGTCATCGTCGGAGGCTCGGGGGCGAGAGGTGCTGGTGCATCATGATGATGGCCTCTGGCACGTTCACACCATGCTCGCGCATGCCGAGAGTACAAGGTGGATCATATATACACCCGGCCAGGACCTGTATGAAGAGGACTACGGCCCCAACAATGGCGACATCACGGGTGTGCTGGCTCTCAAGGCAGACGGCAGGATTCCACCGAGCCAGCGGGGTGCCCACATTTACAATTTCAGAGTTGGTGCTGGACCTGAGCAGGCCGTGCTGCGAGGGCTGCTAGCGGAGGCGCAGGGTCTGGTGACACTGGCTGGCCGTGGAGTGGCTCCGCCAGGGGCTGAAGCTGAGGTCTGGCAGCTCGCGGAATCTGACGCCGTCGTCTCGGTCGATGACGAGGGCCCAGGACGGCTGGAGATGCTAGCCGAGAAGCGCGGCCTCGCTTGCGCTGGGCTGCGCGTGCTCTTGATAGAGAAGGTGGCGAAGAATCAGGTCGAGCAGTGGACGACAGATGTGGACCAGCTCGACCTGTCAGACTTGGTGGTGATTAGGGAGATCGCACGCCAGCTCCTGACTATAGAGTACCAGTACGCAGAGAAGGTTCGAGGAGGAGAGCACGGCAGATCTGCTGGCGCCTCTTCCTCCGTCGCTGGGTTGGCCGGCATCACGAATGACGAGATGGACCTGACCGGGCGGCAGCCCGTCAATCCCACGGTGGGCTGCGCCCTGATGCTCATCGGGCACGTGAGTGAGGAGTTAGAGAAGAAGTCGCAGTCCCAGAAGCATGCCGGGCAAGCTCGAAAAGAAAGAGCCCTCCTTCGTCAGCCCCCAGACGGAGTTGGTCGTGTCCGTGGGGGCAACGAGCAATGAGCACACGCGGGGCCGTCGGAGACGGCCTCATCCGGCGGCCAGCACTGCGTGCAGGCCATTCATCGCTCATGAGAGCGAGTAATTCGGGTGCGAAGTCGAGTCGGCTGTCTTCGTCGGCGGAGCCTCGGACACTTTTAAAGCATCGGGTAAAAGCATCGAGGTCAGATTCCTCGATCTGCGCGACTAGGCGGCCGCCTGGGCTGAGCAGTCTTCCAGTCTCGTCCGAGCAATGGTTGAATCGGCTTAGTCACGACGCCGCCTCCGTTCTTACAGACATGTACCTGGGTGGTGCCCCGTGCTGTCCTGCGGGTGCTGCTTCGTCTCTGGGCGGGGGTAGCATGGGGCATCTCCGGGAACGTTGCAGTAGGATGGGCATCCCCCCCGCCGATGCTCAGCCGGCCGAGGCTTTTTCGAGCATCAGCGGTGGGTGTGACTACTCTGGTGAAAGTTCGCCAGCAGTTCCCCTGGACGAGTCTCTGCTGTCGGTTAGGCCAGCAGGGACGGCCCCCACTGATATACGTCAGCTTTTGGGCCCCAAAGGTCGCGAGGAAGTCCAGGCGTGGATGCGCGAGCATGTGCTGCCAAACTCGGTAGGCACGCACAGTTTCGAAGCGAGCAAGATGAGGATTTATCATGACCCTGGTCTTCGCAGGTCTGCGCGCCGATATGCACGCGTGCTTCAGATGCTGCATGTCAGGAACATGGTTGAGTTTGTGTGCGAGGAAGGTGATGCGTGCGTAGGACTTTTTACTGTGCGCAAGAAAAGCGGTGCCCAGCGCCTGATTGCCGATTGCCGGCAGTCCAATTGCTTTTTCACGAGTAGTGACCATGTTGAGCTGCCCACGTCGGGCGCTTTATCCAGATTAAGGCTCGAGGCCGGAGAGCAGCTGTATGTAGGTCAGTACGATTTAAAGGATGCTTTCTTTCAGTTTGGAACACCCCCCGAGTTGCGGAGATTTTTCCATCTGCCCCCCATCAAGGCTAAGTGGATGAAGCGGCTGCTGTCCGACATTCCGAGCACTGGAGGGATTGTGCGACCTCGACTTACTGTCATGCCGATGGGTTGGGTCCACGCGCTGTACTGGTGCCAGACAAGTCGCGAAAGGATTTTGAGCCAGGCGTTTGCAAGCTCGCATCTTCTGCAGGATCATCGGCCAGTTGGTGATCTGAAAAATGGGCGTGTGTCGGTCTATGTGGACAACGTGGGCGTCTTCTCGAGCTCCCCCGATGTTTGTCGTGATCTCACCCAGCGATCCCTGGAGGCTGTTCGGAGTGCCGGTCTGGAGGCTCACGAGGTCGATGTAGTCGGAGTCGGGGGAGATCTACTGGGGCTCAGCGTCTCGGGAGATGGTCGAATTTTACCACGACATGAAAGGAGATGGAGGGTGTGGATGGCCTTGGAGTTCCTCTTGAGGCGCCGTCGATGTTCTGGTAGGACGCTTCGGAAAATCTTGGGACATATCACTCATCAGGCTATGCTTCGTCGGGAGTTGCTGTCATGCTTTCGTGCCGTGTATGTATGCATAGAGCAGAACCCCGATAGCCCCTCGAAGCTGTGGCCCGCGGTACTGAGAGAACTCCGCTGGGCTCAGGCGTTGCTTCCGCTGCTCGAGTGCGACCTTGCCAAGCCGTGGGGGCCGAGGGCCTATGCGTGTGATGCGTCGCCGTGGGGTCTTGGGACATGCGCGGCGCGGCCGCTTACTGAGGTGCTGGATGAGGCCAGCAGGTATTCAGATCGTTGGCACTTCTTGGGAGGAGGTCGCGCTAATCCACGGGCGGTACTGGAAGGAGGGGGTGATGATGATGCCGGGGCACCTGAAGGTTCCCTTCGAAGAGTGCCTCCTGTTCCAGGGCTTCACACTAGCTTGTTGCATGCTAAGTGGCACACGGTCAGTAGTAAGGCTTGGGAGCGTAGTGAGCACATCACCTGTCTCGAAGGTCGGGCCCTGGTGGGAGTCCTCCGGAGGGTCGCAAAGACTCGCGAGTACATCCAGAAGCGGGTCCTCATTCTCACGGACTCCATGGGTGCACTGCTCTCGGCTCACAAGGGAAGGTCGAGTGCGCCAGGTCAGTGCCGCGTCGCCCGCCAGCTGGCCTCCCCCCTCCTGCTGTGGGACATCCAGCTCTGTCTGCGATGGGTGCCCAGCGAGAGGAACGTGGCTGACGAGCCGTCCCGCCGCGGGCTGCGGCATGCTGGTGCAGCGAACGCTGAGGGCAAGTTCCGCCGTGGCTGGGGCAGCGCACGGGGAGAGAGTGCTCTCTCGGAGTGGCGTCGCCGGGCGCTTCCTGACCCGCCAGGCGCCAGCCCCGCCAGTGCTGCAGCCGGGCGTGGCCCGCCCCCCCCCCTCAGCGGGAGGGCTGGCCTTGGTCGCGCCGGCCGCGGCGCCAGCCGAGGATCCTTGCCTGCCACGGCGGCGCCTGGCCCCGACCACAGCACCAGAGCATGGATGTCGGCGAGTTCGGCGACGGCAGGATGCTCACGGCGCGGTGCGAGCCTGGCCAGGTCGGACGGTGCTGGAGACGGCCGTGGTGCGAGCGCCGGCGAGGCGATCGCACCTCCGTCGGGTTGCGGGGCTGGCGCGGCGCTCGGAGATGGTGATCGCGCAGAACGTGACGGGCGCAAAGCTGGACCGGGCGCAGAGTCGCATCATCAGCTTCCTCGGCCAGATGAGCGTGGTGCACCTGAACGCGGCGGAGGCGGGGCACCTCTACGAGGAGCTCTTCGAGGGCACAGAGGAGAGCGAGGGCGGCCAAATGCTGGCCGCGCTGTCCTGGGCCTTCGCCCCCGTGGGCGAGCAGGTTTGCAGCCCCCTTCAGGCACGGGCATGTTCCGTGGCGTTGCACCGACTTGCTCCAGGCACGTCGAGATGGCCAGTTTCCGAGATCCTGATCTTTGTGGTGGCGAACAAGTTGATCGCTCAGGGGAGGTTGCAGCAGGGCGCGGCAGTCTCGGCGGCACACCTCTGTTACGTTCGCCCCGGCGAGTTTCTCCGCGCCACGTGGGGGATGAACCAGCGGCTTCGACGGATCCGCCCAGCGAACGAGTGCCTGGCAGGGATCGGATTGTCTGCCCTCGGCGAGATCGTGGCGCAGATCATCCGCGAGTTCGGCCTCGGGAAGGCGATCAACGAGATCGTGTTGTATCGTCTCCGTCAATCAGGGCCAAGTGCCGACGTCCTGGCGGATCGCAAGACGAGCGCGGAGATCGAGCAGCGCGGCAGGTGGTCATCAGACAGCAGTGTGAGGAGATATCAAGAAGGAGGGCGGATCAACGAGCTCCTAAATCAGTGTACAGCCCAGATGAGAGAATTCGCCGCCATCTGAATGGAGGTTGTGCCGAGGACCCTGCTGAGATCGGGCGAGCCGCTGCAGGTTCCAGCGGGCCTACGCGCACGTTGATTGTGCCCTTCTTTCTCGAGATCTTTGCTGGAACGGCTCGCGTATCCCGGGAGATGGCTCGGCTCGGCTTCCTGGCGATCGCTATCGACACTCGTTTCGGCATAAGGCATGATATGTGTAAGAGATCCTTGGTGAGAACTATTAGAGGCTGGATCATGTCAGGCTTCGTCATAGGCATTCATGTCGGCACGCCGTGTATCTCATGGTCTCGCGCTCGTACCAGGCCCAACGGCCCTCAGCCCCTAAGAAGCAGTGAACACATTCTTGGGCTGCCCGCCCTGCGAAACGAGGGGGAACGCTGGAAGATAGATATGGGAAACACTACCATGGAAAGCACTGTGAGCATCGCGTCAGTGGCGTCTCTGCACATGGTCCCGTTCTGTATCGAGGACCACTACTTATCCTTTATTTGGGAGGCGCCTCAGATGCTGCATTTACGACGACGTCGCACTACACGGGAAATTCGAACAGATTTCTGTCAATGGGGAGTCCCTTGGATGAAGCCCACTAGGCTAGTGTGTAGCTATTTGCCTGTTGAATCCTTGGGCCGTAGGTGTAAACTCTGCAGGGGAAGGTGTTCCAGAACTGGCAAACCACATGTTTCTTTAACGGACAAGAACAGCAATGGAATCTTTAAAACCCGAGTGGCCGAGGAATATCCAAAGTGCTTTTCTCGTGCCCTTGCCAAAGCTTTCGCTAATGGTTTTAAGAGCCTGAAGGCCACCTCTTTCTCTGCAGCTGGGAAGTGAGTGTGTATCCAGGGAGAAGTCCCACCACCGCCCCTTCTCCTCCATGATATAAAAGTTTGCACGTGTGGAGCGGAGCTGCGCTTCAGAATTCTGTGATGTTGTTGAGCAGCACCCTGAAAAAGGTGCTGGTGCACAGCGCTTGAGATCAATGCAACTGTCTGCGCTGCCCGTGAAGTAAAAAGGTCTGGCTGCCGCTGCTCGTGCTCCCTCGGGTCTCGGTGGCCCTCTCAAAGCAGGCAGGTGTCTCACGCGCCCCGAAGGCAGATGCTACTAGTGCGCGCACGTCTTGCGTCAGCCGGTGTCTCTGCAGCGTGTGTTGCTCCCGCCCACCTCCCTTGTCACACTTTTATTTCTTTACCTTGCGGAGCGGAGCTGCGCTTCAGAATTCTGCGATGTTGTTGAGCAGCACCCTGAAAAAGGTGCTGGTGCACAGCGCTTGAGATCAATGCAACTGTCTGCGCTGCCCGTGAAGTAAAAAGGTCTGGCTGCCGCTGCTCGTGCTCCCTCGGGTCTCGGTGGCCCTCTCAAAGCAGGCAGGTGTCTCACACGCCCCGAAGGCAGATGCTTATGATGATGATGATGGTGATGATGATGATGATGATGATGCTGATGATGGTGATGGTGATGGTGATGGTGATGATAATGATGCTAGTGTTACTAATGCTGATAATAGTGGTGATGATGATGTTGTTGATGCTAACAATGTTAATGATGATGATAGTAATGATTATGGTGATGGTGATAATGCTGATGATGATGACGATGATGATGATGACTATGCTGCTGATGATGATGATGGTGATGGTGATGGTGATGGTGATGGTGATAGTGGTGGTATTGATGGTGATGATGATGGGATGCTGGTGATGATGATGCTGATGATGATACATGCGAGAGTGCGTGAGTGCGTGAGTGCGCATGCTTAGGACAGCGGAGGGGAGGGGGTGAGGAGTGTACTGCGCTGGGGTTGACCAGAGAAGACAAGACCTATATTTGGATATGGGGGAAGGTACACACCTATAACTATATATATCTAAAGAGAGAGAGAGAGAGAGAGAGAGAGAGAGAGAGAGAGAGAGAGAGAGGGATAGAGAGAGAGAGAGAGAAAGAGAGAGAGAGAGGGAACGCGTTCTGTGGACACCGCTGGACGGGTGGGGGGAGGTCCGAACCGGGAGGGGCCCCCCCTTACCTGAGATGCCATGCAGGGAGGGTTCGAACCTGGGAGGAGCCCCCCCCCATCAACGGGGGGGGGTTCGAACCAGCCCCCCCCCCATCTCCCTTTGAGAATTGCAAGGGAGGGGTCAAACAGGCTACCCTCGCCCTTCGCAAATCGCAAACGACGACGACGGAGATGACGACGTCGACGACAGCGATGACGCAGACGACGACGACGACGACGACGACGACGACGACGACGACGACGACGACGACGACGGTGACGGTGACGACGACGACGACGACGACGACGACGACGACGACGACGACGCAGACGACGACGACGACGACCGATCCCCCCCTCGCTCGCTCGCATGCTTGCTCGTGCGAGCGAGCGGGCGGGCGAGCAAGCGATCACCACGCATTCAATGTCCCGCCCGCTCGAACCGAACACTACTTGCTTCAGCGAGCGACCGAGCGAGAGGACCCCCGCCTTCCATCCCTCGCTCGCTCGCTTGCTCGAGCGAGCGAGCGAGCGTGAAAACGAGCATCTTGCATTCAATGTCCCGCCAGGCCCGCCGCGCCCAGGCTCGCTCGCTCGCGCGCTTGCTCCAGCGAGCGAGCGAGCAAGCGACCCCCGTGCATTCAGTGGCCCGGCCGCCCGACCCGACCCGCCCGACTCGCTCGCTCGCTTGCTCGAGCGAGCGAGCGAGCGAGAGGACCGACTCCCTCCTTCCCTCGCTCGCTCGCATGCTTGCTCCAGGAGCGAGCGACGCGAGCGAGCGAGCACCATGCAATGAATCACCCGCCCACCCGACCCGAACCGTCCGATTTGCTCGCTCGCTCGCGCGCTTACTCGAGCGGGCGAGCGAGCGAGCGAGCAAGCGATCACCATGCACTTCATGACCCGCCCGCCCGACCCGAATTGCCCGAATTGCCCGACTCGCTCGCTCGCCTGCTCGAACGAGCGAGCGAGCGAGAGGATGGCCTGCTCTCTCGCTCGCCCGTTCACTCTCCCCGTCCCGTCCCCCTCCCGTGCTCGCTCGCCACCCCCGCTCGTTCGCTCGCTCGCCCCCATCCCATTCTCGGGCGGGGTGGGAAGAGGGTCTGGTTCGAACCCTTCCCCACTTCCATTTGCAAAACCATGGGGAGGGGGGTGAGCCGGTTCGACCCCCCCCCCTGGAAAGGGGCAGGGGGCCCTCCCCGTCGAACGCTTCCCCCTCTTGCAATTCAGGAGCCCCCTCCTCCCCCGGACCGACTTCACCCCCCCTTGTGGACAGGGCCTCCCTTCTCCTGGTTCAACCTCCCCCGTCCTCTTAGACGGGGAGGGGGCCAGTTCGAGAGACAGGTGTCCAGGGGGGGGTCGGCTATCCAGGGGCGCTACATGTTTTTGTTGCCCCCCCCCGCTCCAACGCGTCGATTTTTTTGTGTGTTTCTTTTTGTTTTTTCCCCATCGAGCGTCCACGAAACGCGTTCTCTCCACGCATGTTTTGGCCAGCTTGCACCATAAACAATGTGCTTCTAGCAATTTAAGTCGAGCAAGCAATGTGGTGCCGCCAATGTGGAGCAATCTTCGTGATGCAGTCTTTGCTGTGCATTCTATGTGGTGCACTCCAAGTTACGCAAAAAAATCGAACGATCTAAATGGTGCAATCCGCCGGCGGCGATTGCCATGACTGCGTGGCGCTGGCTGGCGCATCGCTGCGGCCGCGCTAGCGCGCGCAGGCTCGCCCGCATAGCGGCCAGCTAGTGTGGCGCGACCGACGCGGCCGCGGTGGCGGCAAACGCTGCGGAATTCCAGCGCGTCTCGCAGGCCGCGCTGGTGCGCGGGCACTTGCGTGCGAGTCGATGGTCCGGGCGGGCGCTGTATCATGGCGACGTCGACAACGGCAGACACGCACGATGATGATAGTAGCGATGCTGGTGACGACGATGACGAGGACGACGGCAAGGGCAACGACGGCGCCAATGCTGATCACTGCGGTGGCGATGATGGTTTCCATGCGTCGGTGACGGTTGTGGTTAATGGTGAAATCAAAATCTTAATGGTGAAATATTTTTTTAAAGGTGAAATAAAAAACACTACGTAAAGACACTACGCAGAAAAAGCACTACGTAAAAACACTACGTAAAGCACTTCACAGAGAAAAAAAACACTACGTAAAAACATTACGCACAACACACACACTACGGAGAAGCATTACGTACGTGAGTACGTCACATGCGCACAGTACGTGTGTGACCAGGGAGGTCTCGTGAGCGGGCGCTTCAGCGGCTGGCGCGGCCCTGCGAAGTCCGGACGACGAGGGCATTCTGCGTAGTGTTTTTACGTAGTGTTTTCAGGGGCGCCCCGAGACGGCAACGCTGCTACGCGGGAACAACGCGCCCGAAACCCCACGCAGCAGCATGCCGCGTCGCCCGCGTCTCTCGTCACCGTTGGCCGAGGCCGCGGGGAGTTGCGGATTCGGGCGGAACTTGCGCGAGACGCGGGCGACGAGGGCATTCTGCGTAGTGTTTTTACGTCGTGTTTCCAGGAGCGCCCCGAGCCGGCAAGCAACCACGTAGCAAACAACGACGCCCAAACCCGCGCTGCCCGCGTCTCACGTCACGTTCGCCCAAGGCCACGGGGAGCCGCTGTTTCGAGCGGAATTCGCGCGAGATGCGGGCGACGGGGGCATTCTGTGTAGTATTTTTACGCAGCGCGTGCAGGAGCGCCCCGAGTCGGCGCGCCACCACGCCAACACGCCCAAACCCTTACGCGGCAGCATGCCGCGTCGCCCGCGTCTCTGGACAGTTTCGCCCGATGCCGTGGGGGGCTGCGGATTCGGGCGGAACTGGCGCGAGACGATGCCCACGAGGGCACTCATTCTGCGTAGTGTTTTTACGTAGTGTTTTCAGGAGCGCCCCGAGTCGGCGCGCTACTACACGGAAACCACGCGCCCGAATCCCAACGCAGCGCGACGCCCGCGTCTCACGTCACGTTCGCCGCAGGAGGCGGGCAGTTGCGGAGGCGTGGAAGGGGGGGTGGGGGGGGGGTGGGCCGATATTTGTTAGAACTGGAGTACAGGGAGGAGGAGGAGGAGGAGGAGGAGGAGGAGGAGGAGGATGAGGAGCAGGAGCAGGAGCAGGAGCAGGAGCAGGAGCAGGAGCAGGAGCAGGAGCAGCAGGAGCAGGAGGAGCAGGAGGAGCAGGAGGAAGAGGAGGAGGAGGACGAACTTTGGACTGATATGGAGGACGAGGAGGGGGAAGAGGAGGAACATTCAAGGACCGATGCCAGGCAGCCGCGGATAAGAGTAGGAGTAGGAGGAGAGGGAGGAGGAGGAGGAGGAGGACGAGGAGGAGGAGGAGGAGGAGGAGGAGGAGGACGCGAATGCATTACGCCAATACACTACGCCAATACACTACGCAAACGCACTCAGTACATACACGACGCGAATACACGACGCAAACACACTACGCAAAAACACTACGCAGATGCGCTACGCAAATATACGACGCGAAAACACTACGCAAAAACAATACGCAAACACACTTCGCAAATACACTACGCAACGAACGCTACGCAAGAATCAGTCACGCGAAAACGTTTCGCAAATACACTACGCAAACGCACTACGCAGATACGCCTTACGCAAATACACTACGCCAATACACTACGCAGATTCCCCACGCGAGCACACTACGCAAAACACTACGCAAAAACTCTACGCGAAAACATCACTCGACAAACAATACGCGAGAAACATCCACGCGAAACCACTACGCAAAAACACTACGCAAAATTACTACGCAACAGCACTACGCAGATACATTACGCAAATACACTACGCAAATACACTACGCAAACGCACTCAGCACATACACGACGCAAATACACGACGCAAACACACCACGCCGATACATTACGCCAATACACTACGCAAGCGCACTCAGCACATACACGACGCGAGGGCGCGACGCAAAAACATTTACGCAAAAACACAACGCAGATACGCTACGCAAATACGCTACGCAAGAAACACGACGCAAAGACACTACGCAAACTCAGCACGCAAACGCACTACGCGAAAAACACTACGCAACTATATTACGCCAATACACTACGCCAATACACTACGCAAGCGCACTCAGCACATACACGACACAAATACACGACGCAAACACACTACGCAAAAACACTACGCAGATGCGCAACGCAAATACACTACGCAGACACACTACGCCAAAACACGCGACGCGAAAACACTACGCGAAACCACTACGCAAAAGCACTACGCAAAACCACGACGCAAACACACTACGCGAAAAACGCTACGCAAAAAACACTACGCAAAATCACCACGCCGAAGCACGATGCAAAAACACTACGCAAATACACTACGCCAACACACTACGCCAATACACTACGCAAACGCACTCAGCACATACAAGACGCAAATACACGACGCAAATGCACTACGCAAATACACTACCACAATACACTACGCAAGCGCGCTCAGCACACACACACACACACACACGACGCGAATACACGACGCAAGAACACTACGCAAAAACACTACGCAGATGCGCTACGGGAACACACTACGCGAAAACACTACGCAAAAAACACTAAACAAAAACACTGCCCAAATACACTACGCAAAAGCACTACGCGAAAAAACACTACGCAAAAACACTACGCAACATGACTACGCGAAAGCACTACGCAAAAACACTACGCAAATACACTACGCCAACACACTACGCCAATACACTACGCAAGCGCACTCAGCACATAAACGACGCAAATACACTACGCAAATACACTACGCAAATACACTACGCAAACGCACTCAGCACACACACGACGCGAGTACGCGACGCAAAAACACTACGCAAGAACACTACGCAGATGCGCTACGCACACACACACACACACACTACGCGAACACACTGCGCAATCAAATACTACGCAAACACACTACGCGAACAAACGCTACGCGACAAACACTACGCAAAAACACTACGCAGATTTATTTCACCCTTAGGCATACCTCTCCAACTGATGAAGGTTGTGGAAGGATTTCGACTCGCGCTCGTGGCCGACGGGCGCGAGAGGCCCGCATGGTATTCCTTGACAGGGATCGTGCCCCCCCAAGCACCCGCGGAAGGGCAATCGAACGATTTCGACCTGCGCGCGACAGGCCCGCTTGGTCGCATGTGATGAGCATGTTGAGGCACGCATGATTTATTTAGGAACTTCGCAAGAGCGCACGTAAACTTTTTTGAAAGCCACATGGCACAACCGATGGAACCCAGGGGGGCTTTCATATGTTGTCATCCGCACGCAACCTGGAATCGTGCATTGATTTTTGGCACGCGCGCGCGACAACGCAGGCGTGTCGACCTGATCTCGTTTATATATATATATATATATATATATATATATATATCATGATATACATGTATACATATCTGTTTGAATACGTATATAAGCAGGGGCATTTGACAACTGATGATTGTTGATAAACGTGTGTGTGCGCGTGCATAATATTTGAAAGAGCGTGTTCTACCGCTGCTGGCGGAAAACCGGGGGGGGGTCACTACCGGTTCGAACCCCTCCCCCCCCCCCTCCGGAAAACCGGGGGGGGTCCTGCCGGTTCGAACCCCTCCCCCCCCCCCCAGTTCATCATGAAAAGGGGGGGGGGGGTCACTACCGGTTCGAACCCCTCCCCCCCCCCCTCTCGAAAACCCAGTGGGGGTGCGGACAGGTGGGGACGGTGTTGGTGGGACAGTGGTGAGGGGACAGCGGGACAGTGGTGAGGGGACAGCGGGGCACAGTGGGACAGTGGGACAGTAGGGGCCGGTAGTGGTGGGGACAGTGGTGAGGACAATGGCGGGAACAGGGGGGACAGTGGACAGTGGTGGGGACGGCGGTGGTGGTGACAGTGGCGTGGGCACAGTGGGAATGAGGTGGAAACAATGGGACAGTGAAGGGTACAATGGTGGTGGGGACAGTGGTGAAGGCGGTGGCGAGGACGGCGGTGGGACAATGGGACAGAGGTACAGTGGGGACAGTGGTGGGGACAGTGGGGACAGTGGTGGGAACAGTGGGACAGCTCAGTGGGACAGCGGAGGAGTCAGTGGGACAGTGGGGACAGTGGGGATAGTCGGGCAGTGGTTGGGGCCGTGGAGACAGTGGGGAGAGTGGAACCGTGGTGGGAACAGTGGTGGGGACAGTGGGGACAGTGCGACAGTGGTGGGGGCACTGGTGGGGACACAGTGGGGACAGTGGTGGTGAGGACAGTGGTGCTGGGAACAACAGTGGAGGATGTGATGCGGACGGTGGTAGGGACCGGGAGTCGTTTGCTGGCGGTGAGTGGGGGGGTGGGAGGGGTTCGAACCGGTAGTGATCCCCCTCCGGTTTTCGAGGGGGGGGGGGGTTCGAACCGGTAGTGACCCCCCCCGGTTTTCCGGATCCGGCCGGAGGGGGGGGGGGAGGGGGGGAGGGGTTCGAACCGGTAGTGACCCTCCCCGGTTTTCGAGGGGGGGGGGGGGGGGGGGGGGGGGGGGGGGGGGGTTTTTGAGGGGGAGGGGGGGGGGGGGGGGGGGAGGGGTTCCAGCAGGGGGGGGGGGATTTTCGGAGGGGGGGGGGGGGCGACCCCTGGGCTCCGGAGGAAAAGGTTGGCAATTTTCCACAATAAAGCGGCGGTGGATCACGCTCTCTCTAATATTTCTATCGACGACGACGGGGGATGGGGGTAAATACCCGTTTGGCTGGGGTGATCTGAGTTCCTATGCAGAACGAACGATGGGGCAAATCCATGCGTAATTTGCAGGACGCGAGGGTGACCTGTTATTCGCTATTGGAACGGAGAAACTATATGTTGCAATCCATGTGTAGTAATCTGTGTGGTGCAACGTGCATGCTGCAGTTATACCTGACCGAACTTGCAGTCGACAGGTCTATTCCTCGCGCGATCATCCCACCCACCAATTCGCAAGTTGGCTCGCAAAACACATGCGGTGGCGATTGCCATGACTGCCTGGCGCTGCCTGGCGCACCGCTGCGGCCGCGCTAACGCGCGCAGGCTCGCCCGCATAGCGGCCAGCTAGTGTGGCGCGACCGACGCGGCCGCGGTCGCGGCAAACGTTGCGGAATTCCCAGCGCGTCTCGCAGGCCGCGCTGGCGCGCAAGCACTTGCGTGCGAGTCGATGGTCCGGGCGGGCGCGGTATAATAGCGACGTCGACAACGGCACACCCGATGATAAAAGTAGCGCAGTTGGTAACGACGATGACGATGACGACGGCAGGGCCCATGACGGCGCCGATGGTGATCACGCCGATGGCGATGATTGTGTCCACGCGTCGGCGATGAAGGTGATGGAGCGATTTCGACATGCGCGTGCGGCCGACGATCGCGAGTAGCCCGCATTGTACTATTTGACATGAGTCGTACCCCCACAGCACGCCAGCTAGGGCGTTCGAGTGATTTCGACATGCGTGCGCACGAAAACCCGCTTGGTCGCAAGTGATGGAGTTATTGGGAAAACGCATGGTTTATTCAAAATTCGCAAGAGCGCGCGCAGTCATTTGGGGGAAAAAAAGAACGTTGCAACACCAGTGTCCCCCCACATCCTAACTAGGGTTTTTGTTTTCTGGATTCGCACCGTGCTCTGGCGCATGTTTGGGGTATTGTGACATTTTGCAAATGGCTCTGAAGTATCAGTCGGGATGGGGATTTTTGGCATGTGGTTTTGCCCCAATCGTTCATTCTAGACATGAAACCAGACCATCCCAGCCAAAGCGGTATCGACTGGCGCCGCCATCCATTGCAAAAGATATCACGCGCGCGCGCATCTTTCCCCACGAGCAAGCAATTTGCATGATTCCTTGAGGGAAAAATGGGGTCGAAATCCACACGCGCGCGTCGTCGCGCGTGCTTGCCAAAATTTCTCAACAACCGTAGGTTTCCCAAGGGTTGCAAAATCGAGTGTCCCGAAGGCATGCAAAACAACTAACGGTTTAGCACCGCGACTTTTCAAAACAGGTTTGCGCGCGCCTTTGCGATTTCTATCGAAACACACCGTGTTCAACATTTTCATCAAATGCGACCAAGCGGGCTTCTCGCGGGCGCATGTCGAAATCATTCGAAAGCTCATGCGTGCGCGATGGAGGGGCACAATCTCTTGCAAAGCAGACCATGCGGGCCACTCGCTCCCGTCGGCCGTGCGCGCATGGCGGAATCTTTCCAAAACCTTCATCGCCGACGCGTGGACGTCATCATCGTCATCGGCGTGATCAGCATAGGCGAGGCCATTGGCCTCGCCGTCGTCACCGTCATCGTCGTCACCGGCATCGTTACAATAGTCATCGTGCCTGCCGTCGTCGACGTCGCCATGATTCCGCGCCCGCCCGAGCCACCGTTTCGCACTGCAGTCGCCGCGTTAGCGCTGTTTGCGAGACACGCTGGGAAGCCCCCGGCGGTCAGCGCCACCGCGGTCGCGTCGGTCGCGCCACATTAGCTGGCCGCTCTGCGCGCGAGCCTGCGCGCGCTAGCGCGGCCGCAGCGACGCGCTGGCAAGCGCCAGTCAGTCAGTCGCCGCCGCGTGCGCGTTGCAAACGGGTGGATGGGCGGGTGGGGCGATTCCGCGAGCTGTGGAGTTGAACAACCCTAAGTTCGACAGAATGAATTCCACCACGTGGATTCCATTATAACACGAATTGCGCCATATTGGTTGCACCACATACATTGCACAGCATATGTTGTACCTCATAAGCCGCGCAACCTTTACTACATAATATAGGGTGCACATCATATAGCCTCCGTTTGAAAAATAGGTTTTATCACCCTCCCCCCCGGATTTCATTCAGCAAGAACCGATGTACAACGCATGGGGTTCAGACCCAATATTCATCGTACTTGTGAATTCATGCAATCCCAGCCAGGCTGGTATCGATCCCCCCATCGGTTCCCTTGCCAAAAATACTATGCGCGCGCATTCGTTTATCACAAATCACAAGTTCGCAATAATCCCTTTCAAAAATTTGGACGAAGTTTGCACGCGCGCGTCGTCACGCGCGCATGCCGAAATTCTTCAAGAACCCTCGGTTTCGGAAGGATGTCTAAAGCGAGTGTCCCAAAAACATGTAAACCACAGGACTTCACAACACGGATTTTCAACAAAAGCGTGCGCGCGCATTCTTGCGTTCTTTGTTTGTTCCGTCTTGATTTTTAAGTGTTACATATTATATATATAACACACAAACGCATACACACACGCTTTTTCAACATGTTTATAACATGCTACCGAACGGGCGTCGCGCGCGCATGTCGAAATCGTTCGAACGCCCTTGCGCGCGTGCCGTCGCGAGAATCCCGTGCAAAACATGGGACGAAGTGCGTGCGCGTGCGTCGTCGCGCGCGCATACCGAAATCCATCGAAAACCATCGGTTTCGGAAGGATGTCAGAATCGAGTGTCCAACAAACATACAACAACACAGGGTTTCGCAACACGGATGTTCAACGAAAGCGTGCGCGCGTTCTTGCGAATTCTTAAGAAACCATAAGCTGTTTCAAAAGTTTCATAACATGCTACCAAACGAGCTTCGTGCGCGCGTGTCGAAATCGTTAAAACGCCCTTACGCGCGTGTTGGGGTGACACGATGCGTTTCAAATAAAACCATGCGAGCCACCCTCGCGCGTCTGCTACGCGTGCACTTCGAATTTCTTCCCAAATCTTCACCACCGACGCGAAGACGCCGTCATCGTCGTCTGCGCGATCGGCATCGGCGCCGTCATCGCCATTATCATCATCATCGGGTCTTCAGTTTTCGTCACCAACATCGCCACTATCATCGTCATCGTGTCTACCATTGTTGACGTTGCCATGATACCGCGCCCGCCCAAGCCGCCGACTCGCACTCAAGTGCCCGCTGGGATGTGCCGAGCGGTCAGCACCACCGCGGCCTCGTCGGTCGCGCCAAACTACATGGCCGCTGCGCGCGCATGCGGGGGCTGGCACGGCCGCAGAGGTGCACCAGCCAGCGCCAAACACTCATTGCAATCGCCGCCGCATGAGGTTTGCAAACCAAGTTGCGGGTGGGTGGGTTGGATGTTTGCGCGAGCAATGGCGTGGACAACTCACTGCGAACAGAAATTATCTGCCCAACTTAGAATGCACCACATATAGTGCACCACCTACATCGCTCCACATTGAGTGCACAGCAGATAGAACACATATGGTACCTCATTGATCGCACTACATATAGTGCACACCATGGATTGCACACGTTCTATGGCACCACGCAGATTGTTCTACATAGATTGTACAACACGTATTGCGCCACATGAACTACACCACGCAGATTGCAATACACACAAATATACACAAAATATACGACACGACAATTATTGCGCCACGCTGATTGCTGTACATAGGTTGCGCCACATAGATCGCATCACCCAGGGTGCACAACATAGGCTGCTCATAGTTCGCACCACTGCTACTGCACAACATAGGTTGCACCACATCTATTGCACAACATACGCTGCACCGCATAGGTCGCTCCACATGGACTGTATCACATACATTGTTAGAAACACATTGTTTCTTGCCCACGGTGGTTTCCATCAGTGTATATATACACATGTATACATATAACGGCGCACCGGGTCCGGGGGCCCGGGGCCGGGACCTCGACCGCAAATGTGGGCTCCGGGGGGCCCGGAGGCTCGTCGGGGCTTGCCGGAGGCCTCCCCGGTCAGACAAGACGGCCCCAGGAGCGCCCAAGACGGCCCAAGAAACTTCCAAGAGGCCTCCAAGAGGGCTCCGAGATGCTGAAGATGGCCTCCAGACGTCCAAGGACGCCCCCAAGAGGCCCCAAGAAGCCTCCAACATGCGTCCCAAGAGGGCCCCTAGACGCAAAAATTGGCCCATTCCCTTCGTAAAACGTACATTTTCAACAAAGTTCTCTTTTGGGCTTTCCGACGTTACAGGACGGCCCAAGAGGCGCCCAAGACCGCCCCAAGACGGCCCAAGAAGCTTCCAAGAGGGCCCCAGGACAGCCCAAGAGGGCCCCAAGACGGCCCAAGAGGCGCCCAAGATGGCCCAAGAGGGCCCCAAGACGGGCCCAAGAGGGGGCCCAGAGGGGGACCACGAACCGCAAGCTCGAGCCTTCCGCCCCAAGAGGCCGCCAGGAGGCCCCCAGGAGGCCCCTCAAGAGGCCCCAGGAGACCCCAGACGTCCAAGGACGCCCCCAAGACGCCCCAAGAAGCCTCCAACATGCGTCCCAAGAGGGCCCCTAGACGCAAAAATTGACCCATTCCCTTCGTAAAACGTACGTTTTCAACAAAGTCGCCTTTTGGGCTTTCCGACGTTACAGGACGGCCCAAGAGGCGCCCAAGACCGCCCCAAGACGGCCCAAGAAGCTTCCAAGAGGGCCCCAGGACAGCCCAAGAGGGCCCCAAGACGGCCCAAGAGGCGCCCAAGATGGCCCAAGAGGGCCCCAAGACGGGCCCAAGAGGGGGCCCAGAGGGGGACCACGAACCGCAAGCTCGAGCCTTCCGCCCCAAGAGGCCGCCAGGAGGCCCCAAGGAGGCCCCTCAAGAGGCCCCAGGAGACCCCAGACGTCCAAGGACGCCCCCAAGACGCCCCAAGAAGCCTCCAACATGCGTCCCAAGAGGGCCCCTAGACGCAAAAATTGACCCATTCCCTTTGTAAAACGTACGTTTTTCCACAAAGTCGCCTTTTGGGCTTTCCGACGTTACAGGACGGCCCAAGAGGCGCCCAAGACCGCCCTAAGACGGCCCAAGAAGCTTCCAAGAGAGCCCCAGGACAGCCCAAGAGGGCCCCAAGACGGCCCAAGAGGCGCCCAAGATGGCCCAAGAGGGTCCCAAGACGGGCCCAAGAGGGGTCCCAGAGGGGGACCACGAACCGCAAGCTCGAGCCTTCCGCCCCAAGAGGCCGCCAGGAGGCCCCCAGGAGGCCCCTCAAGAGGCCCCAGGAGGCCCCAGATGTCCAAGGACGCCCCCACGACGCTTCGCGTCACCAATTTCTTCTCACAACGATTCCTGGGTCTGTGACTCGACAGAACCTAAGCGCGCGCGAAGCGCGCGCGTGGTTCTAGTGTGTATGTATGTATGTTTACATGCCGATAGCAGTATCCATTAAGGGGACAGCCATCGGGGCGACAAGGACATGTTTTGTTGCATGGCAGCCAACATCCGGAGGTGCCGAAGGTGCCGACTCATATTAGAACCAAATTCATCGGGACAACCATCGGGATACAACCACCGGGACAACCATCAGGACAATTGTCGGGGCCACCACCGCCGGGACAACCTCGGGACAATCGCGAGACAATCGCGGGACAACCACGGGACGATCGCGGTACAATCGCGAGGCACCATCCGCCAACCAGGGAAGGCGGAGGAACGTGTGCTCTGACGTCGCTTTAACAGCGGCGGAGTCATTCTTCTCGCCCGCGCAAGAAGCTTCGCCTCGCCCTTACGCGCGGCACAAACATGAAGCCGAAACCGATGTCACGGTTGATGATTTCCGTTTCATTTCGGTCTCACCCCCCAGTTTCCGATACACATACACAGGGAGGAAGGGAAGGAGGGAGGGAGGGAGGGAGGAGGAGGAGGATGAGAAGGAGGAGCAGGAGGAGGTAAGCGGAAAAAGGAGGAGGAGCAGGGAAACGGAGGAGGAGGCGTAGGAGGAGGAGGAGGAGGAGGAGGAGAAGGAGGAGGCGAAGGATGATGATGATGATGATGATGATGATGATGATGATGATGATGATGATGATGATGATGATGATGATGATGATGATGATGATGATGATGGGAGGAGGAGGGGGAGGAGGAGGCGGAGGAGGAGGAGGAGGAGGGGGCGATGAGGAGGCGAAGGAGGAGGAGGATGAGGAGGCGGGAGGAGGAGGCGAAGGAGGAGGAGGAGGGAGGAGGAGGAGGAGGGAGGAAGTGGAGGGGGGAGGAGGAAGAAGGAGGAGGAGGAGGAGGAAAAGGCACGAGGACGAGAAGGTGCAGCAGCAGAAGGCGCGGCAGGCAGCACGCATCAGCAGCATTTGGGCGCGCGCCCAGCGGCGGCACCTTCGCCGCGGACGCCGCGTGGCCGCCGCCAGCGGCGCCCGCCAGCGGCTGGCCTCCCCCCGGCGGCGGCGCGGCCCACAGAACGCCTCGCGCGAAGGGGCTCCTTCTCCTCCTCCTCCTCCTCCTCCTCCTCCTCCTCCTCCCCTCCTCCTCTCCTCCTCCTCCCTCCCTCCTCCTCTATTTGTTCTTTCAACATAACGATAGCAGAGAAAAGCCCAATCCGATGTTTTACCTAACAGCTCTTGCTGATAGGTTTCTAATGGTGTCAAAAAAGAGCATCTTGACGCCCCAGGGGGGTCTGGGCGGGATCCGGACAAATCCGGCAGCCCCAGGAATCCTTAGGAATCCTTGGGAATTTTTGGGAATCCTTAGGGATCCATTCCCAGAACACCATTCCCAGGCCACATTTTGAATGCCCGGAGCCAACTGTAGGCCACTTCGTGTTCTTCGAGTTCCCAGAACACTACTCCCAGGCCACATTTCGAATGCCCGGAGCCAGCTGTAGGCCACTTCCTGCTCTTCGTGCTCCCAGAATATTAGTCCTGTGCCATATTTTGAATGCCCGAGCTGAGGCAGGCTGGCGCCGAGGCAGGCTAAGGCCGAGGCAAGCTGAGGCTGAGGCCGAGGCAAGCCGAGGCAGGCTGAGGCTGAGGCTGAGGCAGGCTGAGGCTGAGGCTGAGGCTGAGGCTGAGGCTGAGGCTGAGGCTGAGGCAGGCTGAGGCCGAGGCAGGCTGAGGCTGAGGCTGAGGCAGGCTGAGGCTGAGGCTGAGGCTGAGGCTGACTGAGGCTGAGGCTGAGGCTGAGGCGAGGCTGAGGTGAGGCTGAGGCTGAGCAGGCTGAGGCTGAGGCTGAGGCAGGCTGAGGCTGAGGCAGGCTGAGGCTGAGGCTGAGGCTGATGCAGGCTGAGGCTGAGGCAGGCTGAGGCTGAGGCTGAGGCTGAGGCAGGCTGAGGCTGAGGCTGAAGCAGGCTGAGGCTGAGGCTGAGGCTGAGGAGGCTGAGCGGCTGAGGCCTGAGGCTGAGGCTGAGGCCGTGAGCTGAGGCCGTGGCTGGCTGAGGCTGAGGCTGAGGCTGAGGCTGAGGCAAGCTGCGGCTGAGGCAGGCTGAGGCTGAGGCTGATGCAGGCTGAGGCTGAGGCAGGCTGAGGCTGAGGCCGAGGCAGGCTCAGGCCGAGACAGGCTGAGGCTGAGACGGAGGCTGAGGCTGAGGATGAGGCCGAGGCAGGCCGAAGCTGAGACAAGGTGAGACTGAATGGGGGGGGAGGGGGAGGCTGAGGCAGGCTGAGGCCGAGGCAGGCTGAGGCCGAGGCAGGCTGAGGCTGAGACTGAGGCAAGCCGAGGCAGGCTGAGGCTGAGGCTGAGGCTGATGCAGGCTGAGGCTGAGGCAGGCTGAGACAGGCTGAGGCTGAGGCTGAGGCTGAGGCTGAGGCCGAGGCAGGCTGAGGCTGAGGCTGAGGCTAACGCAGGCTCAGGCCGAGGCAGGCTGAGGCTGAGGCTGAGGCAGGCTGAGGCTGAGGCCGAGGCAGGCTGAGGCTGAGGCTGAGGCAAGCCGAGGCAGGCTGAGGCTGAGGCTGAAACTGAGGCAGGCTGAGGTATCAGTAGGAATCCATCGGAATCCCTAGGAATCCCCAGGAATCCTTAGGAATCCGTAGGCATCCTTAGGAATCTGTAGGCATAGTTAAGCATCCTCAGGAATCCTTAGGAATCCTTGGGATTCCCTCGGAATCTTTAGGAATCCCTAGGAATCGCTAGGAATCAGGATTCCTAAGGCTTCCTAAGGATTCCTATTGATTCCTGAGGATGCCTAAGGATGCCTCAGGAATCCCTAGGAATCCTTAGGATTCCATTGGATCCTAAGGCCGTTGCCACTGCGACTGTCATTGCGAATGCGACTGCGACTGCGAGAACAGCAGAATTCTACAACTGGATTATCACCTGAATCTTAAGGGGAATGCGTCCAGCTATGCTTATACACATCGCTGTTAGGTTGTTTTGCCGGGATTTGTTGGGCTATAGGGCTATAAGGCTCTGAGACTATAGGGCTATGGGGCTACAGGGTTTCAGGGCTATAGGGCTGTAGGGCTATACGGCTATACGGCCATAGGGTTGTAGGGCTATAGGGCTAGGAAGAGGGGAGGAGGAGGAGGAGAGGAGGAGGAGGAGGAGGAGGAGGAGGAGGAGGAGGAGGAGGAGGAGAGAGGAGGAGGAGGAGGAGGAGAAGAGGAGGAGGAGGAGGAGGAGGAGGGAGAGGAGGAGGAGGAGGAGGAGCAGGGTTAGGAGGAGGAGGAGGAGGAGGAGGAGGAGGAGGGGGAGGAGGAGGAGGGGGAGGAGAACGAGAGGGAGAGCGTGGGCATGAAGATGACAGAGGGAGATGGAGGATGCGGAAAACGAGGGAGGAGGAGGAAGGAGAGGGAGGAGGCGCGGGGAGACCGTGGAGAAGGGGGAGGAGGAGGAGGAGGAGGAGGAGGGGGAGGAGGAGGAGGACAGAGAGGCAGACGACGAGGAGTGGCAGCAAAGGCTCTGATCCTCGAGCTTGGATTATCGACTCTTGATCCTCGAAACTCGATCCTCGACTCCCGATCCTCGAGAACTCGATCCTCGGAGCCTCGATCCTCGACCGTCGAAGCCTCGAAAACCCGAAGCCTCGAGCGCCGCCGAGGCGCAGCGGTGGACCCGTGGGCGCCCGCCAGCGCCGGTGCCGACGCCTTCGGGGCGGCGGCCGGCGGGTGGGCCGCGTCCTGCCGCGGGCCTCTCTTCGCGGGCCTCGTGCAGCAGGGGGGGGCGAAGGCGGGGGAGGGCGGGGGGGCGGGGGAGGGGGGGGAGGGGGGTGGAGGGGGGCGGGGGGAAAGGGGGGGGGGACAAGCTAGGTTCGCTCGCGTCATATCTGACGTCCTACCCCTCCCTCCCATCCCTTACCATGGGGTAGATTTCCTCTCTATTCGCACAATCGGATGTCGCAGCATGGCATAGCATCGCATGGCATAGCATGGTGTTGGAGATTAACGCGTAGCGTGACATAGCATGGCGTGGCAACGCCCCAAAAGTAGGAGGGAGGCTCCCGCGGCCCAAAAATCAACGAATCGACACCGATTGTGGAATCACTTCTGATGGTTTCTTCGGGAGGCATTTTTTACCTAACAGCGAAGACTGATAGGTTTCTAGTGGTCTCAAAAGAGAGCATCATGACTCCCCAGGGGGGTCTGGGCAGATGCCGGACGGGTGCCGCGGGAGTCTGGGGACTTCCCAGAATCTTATCCCAGGCCACATTTTGACTGCCCGGAGCCAACAGAAAACCATTCCCAGGCCACATTTTGAATGCCCGGAGCCAACTGTAGGCCACTTCGTGTTCTTCGTGTTCCCAGAACACCAGGCCACATTTTGAATGCCCGGAGCCAACTGTAGGCCACTTCGTGTTCTTCGTCTTCCCAGAACGCCATTCCCAGGCCACATTTTGAATGCCCGGAGCCAGCTGTAGGCCACTTCGTGTTCTTCGTGTTTCCAGAACACCACTCCCAGGCCACATTTTGAATGCCCGGGGCCCACTGTAGGCCACTTCGTGCTCTTCGTGTTCCCAGAACACCATTCCTGTACAATATTTTGATTGCCCGGAGCCAACTGTGGGCCACTTCTTGATCTTCGTGTTCCCAGAAAACCAGTCCTGTGCCATATTCTGAATGCCCAAGCTGAGGCAGGCTGAGGCCGAGGCAGGCTGAGGCCGAGGCAGGCTGAGGCCGAGGCAGGCTGAGACTGAGGCTGAAGCTGAGGCAGGCTGAGGCAGGCTGAGGCTGAGGCTGAGGCAGGCTGAGGCTGAGGCTGAGGCTGAGAGGCTGACGCTGAGGCTGAGGCAGGCTGAGGCTGAGGCTGAGGCCGAGGCAGGCTGAAGCTGAGGCTGAAGCTGAGGCAGGCTGAGGCTGAGGCTGAGGCTGTGGCTGAGGCTGGGGCAAGCTGCGGCTGAGGCAGGCTGAGGCTGAGGCTGATGAAGGCTGAGGCTGAGGCAGGCTGAGGCTGAGGCTGAGGCAGGCTGAGGCTGAGGCTGAGGCCGAGGCAGGCTGAGGCTGAGGCCGAGGCAAGCCGAGGCAGGCTGAGGCTGAGGCTGAGGCTGATGCTGAGGCAGGCTGAGGCTGAGACAGGCTGAGGCTGAGGCTGAGGCAGGCTGAGGCTGAGGCAGGCTGAGGCTGAGGCCGAGGCAGGCTGAGGCCGAGACAGGCTGAGGCTGAGACTGAGGCGGAGGACGAGGCCGAGGCAGGCCGAAGCTGATACAAGGTGAGGCTGAATGGGGGTGGCGGGGAAGCGGGGGGGGGGAGGAGGAGAGGCTGAAGCAGGCTGAGGCTGAGGCAGGCTGAGGCCGAGGCAGGCTGAGACTGAGGCTGAGGCAAGCCGAGGCAGGCTGAGGCTGAGGCTGAGGCTGAGGCAGGCTGAAGCTGAGGCAGGCTGAGGCTGAGGCTGACGCAGGCTGAGGCCGAGGCAGGCTGAGGCTGAGGCTGATGCAGGCTGAGGCTGAGGCCGAGGCAGGCTGAGGCTGAGGCTGAGGCAAGCCGAGGCAGGCTGAGGCTGAGGCTGAAACTGAGGCAGGCTGCGGCATCCGTAGGAATCCATAGGAGTCCTTAGGAATCCTTAGGAATCCTTAGGAATCCGTAGGAATCCGTAGGCATCCTTAGGAATCCGTAGGCATAGTTAAGCGTCCTCAGGAATCCTTAGGAATCCTTAGGATTCCTCAGGAATCCTTCGGAAGCCCCAGGAATCCATAGGAATCAGGATTCCTAAGGATTCCTAAGGTTTCCAAAGGATTCCTTTGGATTCTCAAGGATGCCTAAGGATGCCTTAGGAATCCCTAGGGATCCTTAGCATTCCATTGGATCCTAAGGCCGTTGCCGCTGCGACTGTCAATGCGAATGCGACTGCGACTGCGAGAACAGCAGAATTCTACAACTGGATTCTCACCTGAATCTTAAGGGGAATGCTTCCAGATATGTTTATACACATCGCTGTTAGGTTGCTTTGCCGGGATAATTGATTTTGGTGCCTATTTGGAAGGACCGCGAACCATGCCGTGGCATGGCGTTGGAAATAATGACGCCAGCGCTGCAGCGGGAGCACGATTCGGAACGAGCGGAACCGCGGAAATGAAGCCAGCGCTGCAGCGGGAGCACGATTCGGAACGAGAGGTGGCCCGAAAATGAGGCCAGCGCTTCAGCGAGTAGCATTTTGACAAACAAACAAGCGCGAAAGCGCGGAAGTGAGGACGCGTAGCCTGACATAGCATGACGTGGCGACGCCCCAAAATGGTGGGAGGGAGGCTTCTGCGGCCCCAAAAATCAACGAATCGACACCGAGCGTGGAATCACTTCCGATGGTGTTTTCCCAACCAACCTGTGGTGTTGGGTCCTCGTTCCCAACCATCCTGCGGTGTTGGGTCTTCGTTTTGAAGGGACGGTCCCCGCGCCTCCTCCTTCTTTCCTCCTCCCTCCTCCCCCTCCTCCCCCTCCTCCTTCCTCCTTGCATTTCACCCACCCAGTACGGCGCTTCGTGGCCCCATAGGGAGCTCCAACGAAGGCCCCAGTGCCACCGCCCGCATGCGTCACCTACGCCCATTTCGTCACACCCTCACACGCTTCGTAGCCCCATAGGGAGCTCCACAGACGGCCCCAGTGCCACCGCCCGCATGCGTCACCCACACCCATTTCGTCACACACCCCACACGCTCCGTGGTCCCATAGGGAGCTCCACCGAAGACCCCAGTGTCACCGCCCGCATGCGTCACCCACACTTCTTTCGGCACACCCTTCACACGCTTCGTGGCCCCATAGGGAGCTCCAACGAAGGCCCCAGTGCCACCGCCCGCATGCGTCACCCACGCCCATTCCAGCACACCCCTCGCACGCTTCGTGGCCCCATAGGGAGCACCACCGAAGGCGCCAGCGCCACCGCCCGCATGCGTCACCAACACCCATGTCGTCACACTCCTCACACGCTTCGTGGCGCCATAGGGATCTCCAACGAAGGCCCCAGTGCCACCGCCCGCATGCGTCACCCACGCACGTTTCGGCACACCCCTCACGCGCCTCGTGGCTTCATAGGGAGCTCCACCGAAGGCGCCAGTGGCTTCGTTCGCATGCGCCCACCGCACCCATTTCGGCACGGCCACAGTGGCTGCGTTCGCATGCGCCCACCACGCCTATTTCGGCACACCTCTCTCGCGTTTCGCGTCCCGGCCCAAGTGGCTGTGTCGCATGCGCCCACCGGACAAATTTTGGCACACTCACACGTTTCGTGGCCCTACACAGCTCCTCCGAATGCGGTGCATACAACGACGGTATTCACAACTGCATATGGTTGGGTCCTTCGCCAAACTAATTTTGAAGAGACGGTGCCCCGCGTTCATTTCCTCTCCTCTCCTCTCCTCCTCCCCCTCCTCCCTCCTCCTCCCTCCTACTCCTCCTCCCTGCGTTTCACCCACCCAGTACAGCGCTTCGTGGCCCCATAGGGAGCCCCACCGAAGGTCCCAGTGCTACCGTCCTCTCCCCCCCACCCAGTACAGCATTTCGTGGCCCCCTCCTCCCTCCTCCATGAGTTCCACCCACCCAGTGCAGCGCTTCGTGGCCCCATAGGGAGCCCCACCGAAGGTCCCAGTGCTACCGTCCGCATGCGTCCCCCCCACCCAGTACAGCGTTTCGTGGCCCCCTCCTCCCTCCTCCCTGCGTTTCACCCACCCAGTACAGCGCTTCGTGGCCCCACAAGGAGCCCCACCGAAGGTCCCAGTGCTACCGTCCGCATGCGTCCCCCCATTCACCCACCCAGTGCAGCGTTTCGTGGCCCCATACGGAGCCCCACCGATGGTCCTAGTGCTACCGTCCGCATGCGTCCCCCCCAGCCAGTACAGCGCTCCGTGGCCCCATAGGGAGCCCCACCGACGGCCCCAGTGGGACCGTCCGCGTGGATCCCGCACGCCCCGTACAGCGCTTCGTGGCCCCATCCCAGTGGGACCGTCCACATGCGTCCCGGAAGCCAAATTTCGCATTTTCGCTAATCCTGTGCAGCGCTTCGTGGCCCAATATGGAGCTGCACCGACCCCCCCAGTGAGACCGTCCGCTCCAGGAAGCTCATGTGGCATTTTCACCCACCCAGTACAGCGCTTCGTGGCCCCATAGGGAGCTCCACCGAAGCCCCCAGTGGGACCGTCCGCATGCGTCCCCGAAGTCCAATCTGGCTTCACCCACCCAGTACGGCGTTTCGTGGGCCCATGGGAGCTCCACCGAAGCCCCCAGTGGGACCGCCCGCATGCGTCCCACACACTCAATTTTGCATTTTCACCTACCCAGGCACCGAAGCCCCCAGTGGGACCGCCCGCATGCGTCCTACACGCTCAATATGGCATTTTCACACACCCAGTACAGCGCTTCGTGGCCCCATAGGGAGCTCCACCGACAGCCCCAGTGTTACCGCCCGCGTGCGTTCCCCCCCCACCTAGTTCAGCGCTTCGTGGCCCCATAAGGAGCTGCACCGAAGAAGATGTTCACAACCGCGGTGCCCACAACTGCATATAGTTGGATTTTTCGCCCGGATAATTTCGGGGGGTCGTTTTCCCAATTTAGGGGCCATTTGGGAGGACCGCGAACCATGCCGTGGCATGGTGCTGGAAATAATGACGCCAGCGCTGCAGCGGGAGCACGATTCGGAACGAGCGGAAGCGCGGAAATGAGGCCAGCGTTGCAGCTGGAGCACGATTCGGAACGAGCGGTGGCCCGAAAATGAAGCCAGCGCTTCAGCGAGAACCGCATTTTAAACAAACGCCCAAGCGCGGAAACGCGGAAGTGAGGACGCGTAGCCCGACAGAGCATGGCGTGGCGACGCCCCCAAATGGGGGTTCCGCGGCCCAAAAAATCAACGAATCGGCACCGAATGTGTAATCATTTCCGATGTTTTTCCCAACCAACTTGTGTTGTTGGGTCCTCGTTTTGAAGAGACGGTCCCCGCGTTCCTTTTCCTCCTCCTCCTCCTCCTCCTCCTCCTCCTCTCCTCTCCTCCTCCCCCTCCTCCCTCCTCCTCCCTCCTCCCCCTCTTCCCTGCGCTTCACCCACCCAGTACAGCGCTTCGTAGCCCCATAGGGAGCTCCACCGAAGGTCCGAGTGCCACCGTCCACATGCGTCCCCCCGACTCGGTACAGCGCTTCGTGGCCCCATAGGGAGCTCCACCGAAGGTCCCAGTGCCACCGTCCACATGCGTCCCCCCACTCAGTACAGCGTTCCGTGGCCCCATAGGGAGCTCCACCGAAGGCCCCAGTGCCACCGTCCACATGCGCCCCCCCCACTCAGTACAGCGTTTCGTGGCCCCATAGGGAGCTCCACCGAAGGCCCCAGTGCCACCGTCCACATGCGTCCCCCCCACTCATACAGCGTTTCGTGCCCCATAGGGAGCCCCCCCAGTACCGGTTTCGTGACCCCATAGGGAGCTCCACCGAAGGCCCCAGTGCCAGTCCACATGCGCCCCCCCCCACTAGTACAGCGCTTCGTGGCCCATCCAGCGTGCGTCCCCCCCACTCAGACTCCACCGAAGGCCCCAGTGCCACCGTCCACATGCGTCCCCCCCACTCAGTACAGCGTTTCGTGGCCCCATAGGGAGCTCCACCGAAGGCCCCAGTGCCACCGTCCACATGCGTCCCCCCCACTCAGTACAGCGCTTCGTGGCCCCATAGGGAGCTCCACCGAAGGCCCCAGTGCCACCGTCCACATGCGTCCCCCCCACAGTACAGCGTTCGTGCCCCCATAGGGAGCTCCACCGAAGGCCCAGTGCCACCGTCCACATGCGTCCCCCCCACTCAGTACACGCTTTCGTGGCCCCATGGGGAGCTCCACCGAAGGGCCCAGTGCCACCGTCCACATGCGTCCCCCCCACTCAGTACAGCGCTTCGTGGCCCCATAGGGAGCTCCACCGAAGGCCCCAGTGCCACCGTCCACATGCGTCCCCCCACTCAGCACAAGGGAACCCCACCGAAGGTCACAGTGCTACCGTCCACATGCTTCCTCCCCACTCAGTACAGCCTTTCGTGGTCACATAGGGAGCTCCACCGAAGCCCCCAGTGGGACAGTCCGAGTGGATCCTGAAACACCCAATTTGGCATTTTCACATGCCCATTACAGCGTTTCGTGGCCCCACAGGGAGCCCCACCGAAGGCCCCAGTGCCACCGTCCGCATGCGTCCCGCACACCCAATGTAGCATTTTCACCCACCCAGAGCAGCGTTTCGTGGCCCCACCTGGAGCTCCACCGAAGGCCCCAGTGGGACCGTCCGCATGCGTCCCTGAAGCCCAATTTGGCATTTTCACCCACCCAGTACAGCGTTTCGTGGCCCCATAGGGAGTTCCACCGAAGCCTCCAGTGGGACCGTCCGCATGCGTCCCGGAAGCCCAATTTGGCATTTTCACTTACTTAGTACAGCGTTTCGTGGCCCCATAGGGAGCTCCACCGAAGCCCCCAGTGGGACCGTCCGCATGCGTCCCGGGAGCCTTACTTGCGTTCCCCCCCACCCAGTGCAGCGCTTCGTGGCCCCATAGTGAGTTTCACCGAAGGAGATGTTCACAATTGCGGTACCCACAACTGCATATGGTTGGGTCCTTCGCCAAGATAGATTTCAAGGGCAATTTTAAACATGTTGGGGTTTATGTGGAAGAACCGAAAGACATGCCGTGGCATGGCGCTGGAAATTATGACGCCAGCGCTACAGCGGGAGCATGATTCGGAACGAACGGAAGCGCGGAAATGAGGCCAGCGTTGCAGCGGGAGCACGATTCGGAACGAGCGGTAAACCGAAAATGAGGCCATCGTCTCAGCGAGAGCAGCATTTTTGAACAACAACCAAGCGAGAACCCGTTTCCCGGGAATCCTGGGTGTAAAAAACTAGTACGCGGAGGGGGGCCCGCCATTCCCCGGACGCCACCAGGGGAGAGAGGAGAGTAGTATTCACATGGTTTCATTGCGGAGGAGGTCCTTCCTCATAAGCCCCTACAAGCATTCATTTCTATTGAGGGAAATGCCCCGCTGGGGGACAGCCGTGCGAAAATCCTTCATGATGTCAGAACACCATCCTGAGGTCTCCAACGCCACGAATCAACCTGAGTGTCGCGTCTTGACGATCCTCAATCGAGCCAGAACACGCGGTTTCTGGCACGTTAATCCGAAGTGAAAGTCATGCAAAATGTTTAAACGAATGCGCGCGGCGCTAAGGCGAGAGCCATAGTTTGAAAACGAACCGCCCTCAATATGTGAAGCTTTTCGAGTTTTGAAAAACGAGCCGCCCTCGGTCCGTGAAGCCCTTGCAACTTGTTGAAACGAATGTGCGCGGCACTAAGGCGAGAGCCACATTTTGAAAACGAGTCGCTTTCAATCCGTGGAACTCTTGCGAATGTTTAAAACGAATATGGGCGGCGATAAGGCGAGAGCCGCAGCTACCAGCCCTCCATGTTTGAAACTGTTGCCTGTTTTTCAGCTTGGGGTTCGTACGTGTAAGGAACTCTCAGGCGAAACGCCCGGTTCGCCTGTCCGACTGGCATCGGGGTGCGACGGAGGATGTACTCATCAGGGCAAGGAATTGAGGAGAAAGAGGAGGAAGAGGAGGAGCAGGAGGAGGGGCAGGAGGAGGGGGAGCGGGAGGATCTTCGGCGCGCCTGGGCGGGGAAGTGAGAGGGGGCAGGCCTTCTCTGAAAGCGGCGGAGCTTCTCAGAAGGCGGCGGAGGAGGAACGGGAGGAGGACTCCATGGGTGTTCGCTTTTTCGTCGGTTCGGTTGCGTCGCAGTCGGCTGCGTTTGGCCGATTCAGTTCTGTCGGTTATTGTGGGGTTGCCGCGTCCCTGCGCCCTTCTAGGCTGTCGATTTCGGTCGGTTTCGGTTTCGCTGTCGGTTCGGTCGGTTTTTGGTTCTGCCGTCGCCGCGCACAGCCTTGTGGACGGTTGGGGCTACGGTCCAGGTTTTTTGCTCAGCGTGTTGCTCCGCAGGTTCTGCGCGCCACGCTGCGGCGCGACACGCTATCCACGTCCCGACTCCCAGGCGTCAACGTCCCGAGCCTTTCCTGGCCTCCCGCCCCACGAGCCAGAGCAACAGGCTATCCGCTTGCATGGCATAGCGTAGCGCCAGGGCCGCCGCTGCGACATGCCAAGCAAAGATTCCTGACCACGGGACTGGGATAAAATGTTCGAGAGCGTTCCAGAACGCTCTCAGAGCGTTCCGGAACGCTCTGGAACGGCCGCGGGTCCCGATCCATCTTCCAGACCCGCTGGATGTCAGAGGTCCCCGATTTGTCCTGGTCTTGGCTTCGTCTTACGAGGAGAACGGGGAGGATAATATAGACGACGTCGAAGACAGCAGTGGCGAGGAAGACGACCACAGGTTGCGACCACGGCCACGCGCGCGGGTCGACGAGGAGGAGGAGGAGGAGGACGACGACGTCGACGACGATGCTGACGTCGACGACGCCGCCCGACGACGCGCGGGGAAAAATACGCTGGGTGATGGGGCGCTCTGGAGCCACGCTCTGGAGCTCTTGGGGCCCTCTTGGGCGATCCTGGGGACACCGTGAGATTTTCTCAGGAGCCCATCGGAAGCGGAAGGCAACAGGGCATGGTCATCGTTTTCTCGCCAGCTTCCCTTCCAAGAGGAGCTCGAGATATCGAGGGGTATCGCTGGGCCTCGAGAAGCGAAGGCGCTGAAATAGCGACGCTTTGGGCTCAGGAGGGGCTCTGCTCTTCGGGCCGCCCCTTGGGCTTGAGCCAGGGAGCCTGTTCGTGGCCGAGGCTCGCTGCGGGCAGAGAAAAGCCCCTCCGCTCCTCATTCGGGCGCTCCTCGTGGCGGCACGGTGGTCGTCCTCTTTGGCGTCAGCGCTCCCTCGGCGCCGCGGCGCGACGCTGAGCCCGCGCGCGCCCCTCACCCCAGCCCCGGTGGCAGGTGGCCTGCTGCCGGCGCGGCCGCGCCAGGCTGGCCCGAGGCCGGGCTGGCGAGGAGAGGGAGGGCTCAGGCGGGAGCCCTGAGGCGGGGGTCAATGCGAACGGGGGTCGGCCAGAGCGCCAGGTCTTGCGGGATCCTGCGGAGACCCCCTCTGGCTGACCCGGGTTCGCGAGCCGCTTGTGGCCGCGAGGCGGCCGCGCACATTGGCTGACCCGGGTTTGGATTGACCCGGGTCTGAAGATCCCCGGGTTCAGGATTCCCAGCCTATCGACTCGAGTGGATCGACCAAAAGTCGCAATCGTTGTGTCACAGTCTGGGGTGATGTCGTAGGCTGGGACGGTGACTCCCACGCCGCACGTACGAAGGCAGAGAGCTACGGACTTCAACTTCACACTTAGCCCTCGGCCTGTCGATTCGAATGGATCGACCGCAAGTCGCTATCGTAGGGTCGTCGTCGGGGGGGCTGGGACTTGGAGGGACTGGGAGTTTCGCTATAGCGCTGAGCCCGTTTCCTCACGTTGTGTGCTTGGTGCGGTTGCGGCGTCGGTGACGCGACGAGTCCGTGACCGTGACGCACCGTCTCTATGTCATGTAGATCCTATGTTACGCAGTGCCATCTTGCACAGATTCCGTGACGTATCAACTCTGTGATTTTTATTACGTGTTGCGGGGGGGAACAATACATGCAGAGTTCCCCCAGCCGTTTTCAGGGCGCGTGCTGGGAAACCTTGGCTTCCTGTGAAAATATTCCCATCCCTTGAGCTGTAAGTAGAGAAACTTCAACCAGACATTTTACTGCCAAATGCGTCGGCTGCAAACTTCAGCCGGAAACTCGGGGGGGAGGTTTGCAAGTATTGCCGGGAGGTTCTTCCGTCAGGGGGACCCCGAAGATGATGCAACATCGCGTGTGAGGGAGCTGGATGGAGAGTGCTTAGTGGGCAGGGGGGCATGGATGGAGGGTCAACATATGGCGAACGAAGTGAGCAATTGTATTTAACCTGGCCTTCCCAGTAGTGCTTCCCAAACCTGATTCCGACACGAGGCATCGGCTTATGAGGCGCACAGGCAAAGAGCTATGATGATAACGGTGATAATGATGAGGATGATGATGAGGGTGATGATGGTGGTGATGAGGATGATAATGGTGGTGGTGGTGGTGGTGGTGGTTGTGATGGTGATGGTGATGGTGACTGTGATGGCGATTATGATGCTTATGCTGACACTGATGCTGCTGATGATGATGCTGATGATGATGCTGCTGCTGATGCTGATGCTGATGATGACGATGCTGATGATGAGGACGATGTTGTTGAGAGGAGGAGAAGGAGGAGGAGGAGGAGGAGGAGGAGGAGGAGGAGGAGGAGGAGGAGGAGGAGGAGGACCAGGAGCAAGTCCTTAGCTCTTTGCCTTGTACGTTTGGCGCGGGAGACAACCATCTCAGCCTGAGCCTCTTGCATTGCCGCAGTGTGTGTCGTGACGCACCTCTTCCTCCATTGTGAGGACGCAAAGGCGCCGATTGCTTCGACGACAGCTGCGCCGTCCACGACACCAGAAAACGCAACGCAACGCAACGCAGCTGTCCACGCCCGGGAGGGCGGCCCGAAGACAGGCGACAATTTTGCTTGGCACGCTGGCCCTCCGAGAAGGACCGGCGTAGTTGCTGTGACACATTACGTGCGAGAAGGGATAGGGGGCCACATGTGAACCCTACCCCTACCCTCCATTCTAATCGACAGGCCGAGGGCTACACGTGAACTTAAAGTCTGTAGCTCTTTGCCTTTGTACCCGCGGCGCGGGAGTCAGCGTCACTACGACCGCGACTTGTGGTCGATCCATACTAATCGACAGGCCCAGCCATCGCACGTTCACAACGACTGGGGAAGGCCTACCCCCACACTGTCGTACGTGGGCGAACCTGGCTGCATTGGTGGTGCCTGCTTGTCCCAATGCGCCCTTCCGCCTTCTATGGCCGTTGGCTGGTGTCGACCTCCGTTGGAGAGGCCAAGACTGGCGTGCCAGAGGCCGAAGGAGGATCCCCTGCTCACTGGTGCACTACTGCCAGCCCGCGCAGGGTGGCGGGTCGCAGCTGCGCGCGGGAAGTCTCAGCCACTGTCGCTTGGCCGTTCGCTGGCAACGAGGCTACGCAGGGGTGCTTTCCGAGTTCAGATAACTCTTAATGGCGCCCCAGGCGTCCCCTGAGCTGAGCCCCATAGCCAGTATCGAACGGCGTCGGCACTGGGAGGAGGATGAGGAGGAGGGGCACGATGAGGAAGAGGAGGAGGAGGAGGACCAGCAGCAGGGGGTGGAAGAGGATAACGAGAAGGATGAGGAGAAGGATGAGGAGAAGGAACATGAGCAGGGAGGGAGGGCCAGCGGGGCCAGAGAGGAAGAGGAACAGCATCAGCAGGAGGATGTCCGCTCCCGCACCGCCGTCAGGCCGGGCCAGGCGGATGGCCTGGGTAGCGCAGGGCCGTGTGGGCTTTGCGGTTGGCCCGCGTAGTTCTCGCACCTTGCGTAGGAGGGGAGCGAAGCGAACTGCAGTGAAGCGAAGTGAAGTGAATTGAGACGGACTGAATCGGAGTGGACTGGATTGGAGTGGAGTGGAATCCAGCGGAGCGAAGTGAAGCGTAGCGAAGCGAGGACAGCTTAGTCGAGCGAGGAGAAGTAAAGCGAAGAGACTACAATGATGCATCTCAGCGACTCCAAACTCAGATGGCACAAGCGCGCGGACCTCAAACAGTCACGCTCTACAATGCTCGGGGTGCAAGTACACGGGACCCAGCCAATTATGAAGAACTTGGTGTCGTCCGCGCCAATGTTCGTCGTAAACCCCAGCGCTCGAGCACACCACCCACCCACCGCCCTTGTGTTGGCGCAGTCTGGCAGTTGTTGTTGAACGAGTCAACGGTTTGAAACAGTTGCTGAAGAGAGGGGTATCTTGAGATGAACATGGCCCGATGGTTGCGCCCATGTGGCGCGCAGGGTTGTTACGACCAATTGCCAACACGCGCGTGTTAGATCAACGCGTGCGCACCGCCCTGCACTATTTGATAGGAGTGCGGGGGATGCGATAATGAGTCGGCTGGCGTGGTGCTATTTGATTAAAAAATGACGATCGCGCGCCACATCTATGTGCACAGGTGTATGTATGTATGTGTATATATATATACATATATACACATGTGCCAGAGTTGGGGGGCCGAACGGTCATTCACTGTCATTGGGTGCGTGGCTGAAGTGGGGTTCCGCGGTGCGGGTTGCTGCTGCATTGAAGTCTCATTTCTAAAGAACAATTTCCGTGGATCCCCCCTGCCCAGTGCACTTTTAGTGTGTTTGTCCATTGAGGTGTTCCTTCAGGGGGCTCGCACCATGTTCTGTTGGCAGGGAAGTTCTCCCTCCTCAAACCCGGCTTCTGGTCCCCAGGTTACAACAACCTGAACAACAATCATTTTAAGACTGCTCGCTCGTATCTGCTCGCGGGCCAGTCAGCACGTGCATCCCAAGCCTTCGATACCCGCCTTTTTCGTTTTCGATCGTACCCCCCTTGTGGGGATATACCTATACGACCACCCTGCGGGTGATAAGGAGGTTGGGGGGGGCGGGGGGCCAGCAATGGGCAACAGTGGTGATTGTTGCGTTGCCGCTCGCTCTTGGGAGCCTTGGTGTCGAGTTGTTTACGTCATCCTTCGCTCTTGGGCGCCTTGGTATCATTCTCCCCCCCGGGAACCAACGAAGATACAATTTATTCAGTTCATTTTGCAAGGGCTTGGGGGGGTGTTATCGGTCTCACGATCGACTTCACCATCGATCTCACTATCGATCTCTCTATCGATCTCACTAGCGATGTCGTAATCGGTCTCACGATCGACCTCACCATCGATCTCACTATCGATCTCACTCGATCGATCTCACTATCGATCTCACTCGATCGATTTCACTGTCGATCTCACTCTGGATCTCGCTATCGATCCCACTAACGATCTGCCTATCGATATCATTCGATCTCACAATCGATATCACTATTCATCTCACTGTCGATTTCAGCATCGATCTACGATCGATCTAACTATCGGTCTCACTATCGATCTCACTATCGATCTCATAATCGATTTCGTCATCGGTCTCAATATCGTTTTCGCACCAGCGGGACACCGGGACACTGGCGGGACACCGGCGGGACACCGGCGGGACACCGTGCGCCACCGCTTGCCGGAGGAAGCATCATTTGGTCCGGCTGGGGCCCAGCCACAAGCGGGACACCGGCGGGATACCGGCGGGCCACCGCGGGCCACCGCTTGCCGGAGGGAGAACCATTTGGTCCGGCCGCGCCTCAGCCACAGGAGACTTTCCTCTCGCCCGCCCACGCAGCTTCGCCTCGCCCGCACGCACGGCACGCACGAACACGAAACCGAAAACGATTTCACGGTAGGGGGCTCTCCGTTCCACTTCGATCTCACCCCCCTACCTCCGATCTTTCTTACATGCAAGGTGTATTTCGTGCAGCCCCCAAGGCAGAGGAGGAGGACAGATGGAAGGAAGGAACAAGAGGGAGGAGGATGGAACACGAGAAAGAGTGGCAGGAGGGGGGCTCGGAACAGAAAACACGTGGCAGAACCAGACGGGCAGATCGGGCGGGTAGACCCTAACAGGCAGGTCGAAAAGGCGGGCTCAGGCTGCTAGGTCGAGCAGGCGGGTTGCTGAAGCGTGCGTCCTGCATGAATCGCGAGGAGGTCTCTAGCGATAGCGCGATTCCCAAATAAATCGTCAGGAAATTCACAACGAGAGCGTACGTCCTGAGTGTCGAGGACGCGGCGTTTGAATAAATGGCGGGAAGTCCAACGCGAGAGCGCGATTCCTGCATAAATTAAGAGGACGTCCCACGAGAGAGCCTTTCTATATAAATTGAAAAAAATTCAGTCGGGAGCCGCTGCTGCCGTGATTCGGGGGCCGCAGGCACAGTTTGAGGCTAACAAGTTTTTCTGATAAGCGACAAGGTGCGAGCCCCAGGAGGGTCATTTCAATTGCAAAATACAACGTGCACCGGGCAGGGGGGATCAACAATAATTACAGTTTAGATACGAGAGCAACAGCAGCAACAACAAACATTTTAAGGCAGTTCGCTCTTACTGGCACGCGTGTCTTGCATTCTGTATACCCCAACCTTCGATGCCCGCCCACTTCGTGTTCGATCGCACCCCCTTTCGGGGGAGATATCTTCCTTGTCGGCCACTGACTGAAGTGCGAGGAACTCGAGCGAGAGCGCCGTTCCTGAATTGGGGGGCCTCTCTGGCCAAGGCTTTTCGGAATGCATATTGAGAAATATCGAGCGGGAGTTCTTGTCGCCGTGTCTGGGCCTCCACCAACTTGCCTGAGTTGTGAGACAGTCTCGAGCGAGAGCGCCACTGTTGAGTTCGGGGGCCTCTCTGGCCAGGGCCACTGGGAATACACCTTGAGGGAATATCGAACGAGAGCCCCTGTCGTCGTAGTTGGGCCTCCACAAATTTGGCGGATTCGCGAGAAAGTCTCGGGCGACAGCGCGTTCCTGAGGTTGGGGGCCTTCTTGGCCAGGGGATCTCGGAGGAAATCGTGAGGGAGTATCGAGCAGGAGCCCTTGTCTTCCTTGCTGGGCCTCCGCCAACTGGATTGACTTGCGAGGAAGTCTCGAGCGAAAGCGCCGTTCCTGAGTTCGGAGGCCTCTCTGGCCAGGGTGTTTCGGAGTAAATTGTAAGGGAGTATCGAGCGGGAGCAGTCGTCGTTGTAGCCAGGCCTTCAAGGGCACACATTACCAATCAAACCCGCGCTCGAGCGGGAGCCTCGTTTTCAGAGGAATTGCAATCGGCGTCGAGGCGAGGTCGCGCGGAACCGTTTCCAGAGATCAACAATAATAACTTCCTAGAAATGAAGATTCCAGAACAACGCAACTGCTCCCGCCTGATAGTTCTCCACCGTTTATTTCAACATCTTTTTCTCGGCTGGGATTTCCTCGCAATGTATGCAGGGATCGCGCTCTCGCGTGGGACTTCCTCGCATTTAATGAAGACGCCGCACCCTCGACGCTCAGAAATCGGGCTCTCGCTCCGAGGAGGAGGAGGAGGAGGAGGAGGAGGAGGAGGAGGAGGACGGAGGAGGAGGAGTAGAAGGAGGAGGAGGAGGAGGAGGAGGAGGAGGACGGTGGTGGAGGGGGGGAGTGGAGTTTCGCGTGCAAGGTCCTGTTGTGTTTTCGTGGGCGCTTGGCCAGGTGCCCTCCGCTCCCCCATTCCTCGGCCAGCCCATCGAGCGGTTCGGTTGAGACGTCCTTAACAGCTTACCACTCTGAAGCTAGAGTGCTCCAAGAGCTTCAGGGATGGAGGGCCAGACGTCTTCAGCATGTAGTTATCGCCTGAGCGCCGTGCGCATTCCTCTTAAGCGTCCAGCACTTCCATATACTTCCATATGGAAGGCCAGTGCGTTTTCAAGATGCGGCTCCCGCCTCAGCGCCGCGCGCATTCATTGAGACAGGGGTAGCCCCCGTGCTCGAACCCCGTGCCACGGATTCTTCCTTCCGCGGAAACCTGGACCCTGGGTTCTTCGGCGCGCCCAAAAAGTTGTTTCCTTCCGGATGGACCTTCATGGGTCCTACGTTTGAGTGGGCCGGGCGATGTCAAGTCCCCGCCTCGCCGCTTGGGACGGGAGGGTGTGTTGCAGCATCGTTGAAGCATCTTGGGTTTGTCGGGAACGTTTACTCAGCGTGTCGTGCCGTCGTTTCTGGCCAACCACGCTGGCGAACCACGTCCTAGTCAGCCAGCGTCGACGTCCCAAGGCTTTCCCAGCCCCCCCTCTCGCCTCCCGCGGAGCAGAGCGACACGCCATGCACCTGCAGGGCATAGCGTGTCGCCGAGACCGCTGCCGCGACACGCTAAGCACAACTTCCTGACCCTAGGACGGCCTCCGATGGACCTATCCCGCCTTCTCGTTGCCTTTCAGCTTTCGGTCAATAACTCTGCTCTACGGTGGCCGTTCGGGACGTTTCGGGGCGTTTCGGGCCCCCCCAGAGCGCTTTCGGCGAGGCGCAGCTGCTGGAGAACACTTCAAGGCTGGAAAGCCGCCGAGAGCCCACGAAAACGCCAGAAAAAAGAGATCTCGGCCTCCCTCGACCCTCCTCCCTCTTCCCGCCCAGCCGTCCGCGACGGCCCCGCTGGGCGGGCCGCGGGATTTCAACGCCCATTCCGCACCGCCCCAGACATCCGGCGCTTCATTCTTCTCCATGCGTGGCCCCCCAGAGGTCTGGACCACTCCCGGGGGGCCGGCTGCTCCTCCCGAGCCGTTCCTCGACGCTCCCGGGGGGCCCGTGGAGGGCCCCCCGGGAGGCCTGGAACGGCAGAACCCCGGCCGCTCGCCCTTCTGTTCGGAGCTTCGGATCTCTGGGGCGGCCCCCCTGCGGGCCCTGCGGGCGCCGGGAGAGCGGACGGCCCCGCCTCTCGGAGGCGACGATGGGGGCAAGTAGCCCAGGGGGGAGCAATGCACGCATGCAAGGGCGCCGATGGATGACTTCGGCGAGGCTCCCGGGCGAATGCGTGTAACCTGGTAGCATCCTCACCAGGGATCCTCATCCCCCCCGATCAGCCGCGGTGGCCGCCGAGGGGAATGATTCTTTTCCCAGTAGCGCTGGGGGTCCCAAATCGTCAATGAGCCGGAACGCTCTCAAAGCGTTGAGGAACGCGCTGAGAAGCCCGCGGCGCCCGATACATCCCCCAGAGCCGCCGGATTCAGAGATTCTCGATTGATCCTCACCCGAATTCGTCCTCGTCCTGGCTTCGCCTCACCGCTCTCATCGTCGCCTCCGAGCCTCCCGCCGCCGCCGCCGGCGGTGGGCGCGAGCGGGCCGCCGCAGGCTGCGCCCCGAGGTGGGCGCGCCGAGCGGTCCCGCCGCGGCGCGGCAAGGCCGAGCTCGCGCCCAGAAACGGCGCTGCAGCGCAGGAAAGATTCAGCCACGCGCAGAGGGGATTCCTCCTGCCCCGTTCCCCTCCCCTCCTCCCGCTCTCCTCCCCCTCTTCCTCCTGCTCCCCTTCCCCGCCTCCGCACGCGCATTCGCCCACGCGCGCCCGCGCCCCCAGCGGCAGTGGCGAGGCGCCCTGGCCTGCCTCGAGTCGGGTGTTGCTAGAAGTGCCCCAAGGTGCCCCCAGGATGTTCCAAGGAGGTCCCCACAGCTTCCAGAGCACCCTTCACGAAGCCTAGAGGGCCCCAGGGGCTCCAAAATAGAACGGAAAGCTGGGGGCACCTTGGGCCAGGGGCACTTCTAGCAACCCCTGAGATAGGCCTACCCAAGAACGTTCCGAGAACCTTTTGTGGTTTGCACGACGTGTTATCAGAGCATTTCTGCGAGACCGTCTTGATTTAATGCATCGGCCTCACGTTGTAAAGAACATCGCTACTGGTGTGATGACATTCTTTAGTAGACAATTTCCGTGGTAGGCCTATAGGAATACCGGGACGGTCGGCCCATGCTCAAGATGCTGATGTTGATAGGATTATGCAGAGGAGGAGGAGGAGGAGGATGATGATGAGGAGGAGGAGGAGGAGCCGTCTGGTCTCAAGACTATTTAGCGGGGTGAGGGCGGGTCGTTTTCAAACTGTGGCTCTCGCCTGAGCGCCGCGCACATTCGATTTAAAATGTTGCATGAGTTTCGCGGATTGAGGGCGGGTGGTTTTCAAAATGTGGCAATGTGGCTCTCGCCGTAGCGCCGCGCACGTTTTTTTTTTTTTTTTTTTTTTTTTTTTTTTTTTTTTTTTTTTTTTTTTTTTTTTTTTTTTTTTTTTTTTTTTTTTTTTTTTTTTTTTTTGATTTTTTTATATATATATATATACATATATATAAGTAAAATTTGCAAGAGCTTCACGGATTGAGGGCGGGTCGTTTTCAACATGTGGCTCTCGCCTTAGTGCCGCGCACGTTCGTTTTTTTCTGTGTTGAAAACAATCCAGAGATTCCTTGATTGAGGGCGGCTCCTTCTCAAACTATGGCCTTCGCCTTAGCGCCGTGCACTTAAAACAAAAAAAGATTGCAGGAGCTTCACGGATTGAGGGCGGGTCGTTTTTAACATGTGGTTCTCGCCTTAGCGCCGCGTACATTCATTTCGAACATTCGCAAGAGTTTCACGTATTCCCATGATCAACGTACCAGAAATGGCGTTTCGGAAGGGTCCCAGATTATGTTGGCGCAACCGTTCTGTTGATCTGCTGTGTCGAAGTCCCAAATATGTCGTTCTGGCACGATTCCGCATCGTCAAGACGCAGCAATCAGGTTGATACGTGGCGATGAAATCCCAAGAGCAATGTTTTGGCACGCTCCAGGATCTTCAAACGGTTGTCTTCCAACGAGGCAGTATTTTCGATGGAAATGAACCGTTGAAGGGGCCTATGAAGAGGGAGCTTGGAGGGAGGGTTAATTCCAACATCGTTGTTAATTCTTGGGTTTCCACTGGTCTTCCGCCTCCTCCTCCTCCTCCTCTTCCTCTTCCTCTTCCTCTCCATCCTCCTCCTCCTCTTCTTCCTCCTCGTCCTCGTCCTCCTCCTCCTCCTCCTCCTCCTCCTCCTCCTCCTCCTCCTCCTCCTCCTCCTCCTCCTCCTTTCCTTCTCCTTATAGATAACTCCTCCCTGTCGCACCCCGAGGCCAGTTTTTGGGGCGGGCCGGGCGTTTCGCCTGAGACATCCTCACCGTTTCTGATTTAGAAGCTTTAAGAGTGGCAGCTGCTTCACAGATGGAGGGCGGGCGGTGTTCAAAATGTGGCTCTCGCCTTAGCGCCGCGCGCATTTGCTCTAAAACTTTGCAAGAGCTTCACGGAGTGAGGGCGGGTCGTTTTCAAATTGTGGCTCTCGCCTTAGCGCCGCGCACATTCGTTTTGAACATGTGCAAGAGCTTCACGGATTGAGGGCGGGTCGTTTTCGAAATGTGGTTCTCGCCTCAGCGCTGCACCCATTCGTTGTAAACATTCGCAGGAGTTTCACGGATTGAGGGCGGGTGGTTTTCAGCATTTGGCTCTCGCCTTAGCGCCGCGCGAATTTGTTTTGAGAAATTGCAAGAGCTTCACGGATTGAGGGCGGGTCGTTTTCAAATTGTGGCTCTCGCCTTAGCGCCGCGCACATTCGTTTTGAACATGTGCAAGAGTTTCACGGATTGAAGGCTGGTTGTTTTCGAAATGTGCCTCTCGCTTCAGCGCCGCGCACATTCGTTCTAAACATTTGCAAGAGCTTCGCGGATTGAGGGCGGGTCGTTTTCAAAATGTGGCTCTCACCTTAGCGCCTCGCACATTCGTCTTCCACATTTGCAAGAGCTTCACGTATTCCCATGATCAACGTATCAAATATGTTGTTTTGGAAGGATTTGGGATTATGCGGGTGCAACAGTTACGTTGGTTCGCGGTGTTGAAGTCTCAAAAATGGCGCTCTGGCACGATTCCGGATCGTCAAGACGCGCCAATCTGGTTGATACGCGGCGTTGACATCCCGAGAACAATGTTTCGTCATGCTTCAGGATCTTCAAATGGTTGTCTTCCAACGAGGCAGTACCCTCAATGGAAATGAACCGCTGTGGGGGCTATGAAGAAGGAGCTTTGGGGGAGGGTTAATTGCATAATCGTTGATGACTCCTTCTCCTCCAGTTTCCGCTTCTCCTCCTCCGGTTTCCGCTTCTCCTCTCCCTCCTTTTCCCCCTTCTCCTCCTCCTCCTCCCCCTCCTCCTCTTCCTCTTCATTTTCCTCCTCCTCCTCCTCCTCCTCCTCCTCCTCTCCGTCCTCCTTCTCCTCCTCCTCCTCCTCCTCCTCCTCTTCCTCCTCGTCCTCCTCCTCCTCTCCTCCTCCTCCTCCTCCCTCCTCCTCCTCCTCCTCCTCCTCCTCCTCCTCATCATCATCATCATCCTTCCTCCTCCTCCTCCTTCTCCTCCTCCTCCTGTTTCCGCTTCTCTTCTCCCTCCACAATTACTCAATATGAAAATACTCTCCCTCTTCATCATCATCTCATCCTTCTCCTCCTCCTCCTTCTCCTCCTCCTCCTGTTTCCGCTTCTCTTCTCCCTCCATTACTCAATATGAAAATACTCTCCCTCTTCCCCTGATGGCGTCCGGGTGATGGCCGCGCACCCTCCGCGTATTGTTTTTTGCACACAGGATTCCCGGGAAATCCCGGGAAACGACTCTCGCTGAGGCGCCGGCGTCATTTTTTCTCAAAATGCTGCTCTCGTTGAGGCGCCGGCCTCATTTCTGCTCCCCAATCGTTCCGAATCGTGCTCCCGCTGCAGCGTGGGCCTCATTTTCGGATCGGTGTTTGGCCTCCGTCGTTCAGGATGGCGTTCTCGCCCCAGCGCGGGCCTTCTTTCTCGCGCGCCCATCCGCCCGCCACCACCGCGCCGCACCGCCACCACCACCACCACCACCACCACCACCACCACCACCACCACCACAACCACCCAGCACCCACCACCACCACCACCACCACCACCACCACCACCACCAGGACAACCACGCACACACGCACGCACGCACGCACGTGCACCACCACCCACTACGCACGCGCGCGCGGAGCCACAGGTCCGCTACGACACGCGTCCGCGGATAGAGAAAATCAGCGCCATGGTAAGGGATGGGAGGGAGGGGTAGGACGTCAGATATGACGCGAGCGCACCTAGCTTGTCTTCCCCCCCTCCTCCTCCTCCTCCTCCTCCTTATCCTTGTCCTCCTCCACTCCTGTTCCTTATGCCTAACTTTTCCCTGTCGCACTTCGAGGCCAGTTTTTAGGGCGGGCAGAGCTTTTCGCTTGAGACTTCCTCACCTTTTATGATTCTGAAGCTTAAGAAGTGGCAATAGTTTCACAGATGGAGGGCGGGTTGTTTTCAAAATGTGGCTCTCGCCTTAGCGCCGCGCGCAGTATTGTTTAAACATGTGCAAAAACTTCACGGATTGAGGGCGGTTCGTTGTCGAACAGTGACTCTCGCCGTAGCGCCGCGCACACTCGTTTAAACAATTCGCAAGATTTTCACGGATTGAGGGCGGGTGGTTTTCAAAATGTGGCTCTCGCTTTAGCGCCGCGCGCGTTCGTTCTAGACGTTCGCAAGAGTTTCACGGATTCCCATGATCAACGTACCAGAAATGGTGTTTTGGAAGGATTCAGGATTATGTGGGTGCAACAATCAGATTGGTTCGTGGTGTATAAATCCATTATTTGGCAGGTTCCCGATTGTCAAAACGCAGCAGTCAGGTTGATCCGTGGCGTTGAAGTCCCGAGAACAATGTTTTGGCATGCTTCCGGATTTTCGAATGGTTGTTTTCAAACGAAGCAGTTCCTTGAATGGAAACGAACCGCTGTACGGGCCTAAGAAAAGGGAGCTTGGAGACAGGGTGAATTCCAACATCGTTGTCGACTCTTGGGTTTCAATTGGTCCTCCTCCTCGTCGTCCCCCTTCTGCTCCTCCTCCTCTTCCTCCGTCTCCTCCTCCGTCTCTTCCGTCCTCGCTCTACTCCTCTTCCTCCTCCATATCCATATCCTCCTCCTCCTCCTCCTCGTCCTCCTCCTCATCCTCCTCCTCCTCCTCTCCGTCCTCCTTCTCTTCCTCCTCCCCCTCCTCTTCTTCTTCTTCTCCTCCTTCTCCTCCTCCTCCTCCTCCTCCTCCTCCTCCTCCTCCCCTCCTCCTCCTCCTCCTCCTCCTCCTCCTCCTCCGCCTCCTCCTCCTCCTCCTCCTCCTCCTACTCCTCCTCCTCCCCGCCCTCCTCCTCATCCCCTCCTCCTCCTCCTCGCCTCCTCACTCCTCCTCCTCCTCCTCCTCCGCCTCCACCTCCTCCTCTCTCCTCCTCCTCCTCCTCCTCCTCCTCCTCCTCTCCTCCTCCTCCTGCTTCCCCCTCTTCTTTCCTCCTCCCCTTCTCCTCCTCCAGTTTCCGCTTCTCCTCTCCCTCCGGCTCTCTTCTGCCTCTCCTCCTCCTCATCATCATCATCACCACCGCAGCATCACCACACCATCATCATAATCATCCTCATCAGCATCATCACATCCTTGTCCTCCTCATCCTCTTCCTCCTCCTCCTGAATATCCTCCTTCTCCCTTCTGCTCCTGCCTCCTGCTTCCTGCGGCTGCTCCTCTCCCCCTCCTCCTCTCCGCCTCCTTCACTCCTCTTTCCTCTCTCCCCCCCCTCCTCCTCTCGTCCTCCTCCTCGTCCCTTCTCCTCCTCCGCCTCCCTCCTCCTCCTCCTCCTCCTCCTTGCCATCGTCGTCCTCCTCCTACTCCTCCGACGTTTTCCTCCTCTGGTTTCCTCCTCACTCTCCTAGTCATCCGTGTCCTCCTCCTCCTCGTCATCCTCCTCCTCCTCATCCTCCTCCTGCTTGTCCTCGTCGTCGTCGTCGTCCTCCTCCTCTCCTCCTACGCCTCCTCTTCCTCCTCCTCATTCTCTTCCTCTTCCTTCTTGTCTCCCCCTCCGTCTTCTCCTCCTCCTCTTCCTCATCCTTCCTCATTCTCATTCTCTCCCTCGTCCTTCTTGTCTCCTCCTCTCCTCCTCCTCGCCCTTCTCCTTCCTCCTCCTCTCCTACTCCTACTCCTACTCCTACTCCACTCTACTCCTACTCCTAACTCCTCGTCCTCCTCTCCTCCTCCTCCTCTTCCTGCTCTCCTTCCTCTCTTGCCTCTCCTCCTCCTCCTCCTCCTCCTCCTCCTCCTCCTTCTCTTCCTCCTCCTCCTCCTCCTCCTCCTCTCTTCCTCGTCCTTCGCCTCCCTCCCCTACTTCTACTCTCCTCCTAACTCCTCCTTCTCCTCCTCCTGCTCCTCCTCCTATTCCTCCTCCTCCTCCTCCTCCTCCTCCTCCTCCTCCCTCCTCCTCCTCCTCGTCCTCCTCTCCCCTCCTTCTCCTCCTCTCCTCCTCCTCATCATCATCATCTCCTCCTCCTCTCCTCCTCCGCCTCCTCCTCTCCTCCTCCTCCGCCTCCTCCTCCTCCTTTTCTTCCTCCTCCTCCTCCTCCTCGTCCTCACCTTCGTTCCGAGCGTGATCGGGTCCAGCGGTTTTGTCACCGGTTGAATGCGGTAGAGGCGTATGCGTCTCCTGCTCCCAGGCAGCTGCAGAAGACTGCCAGTGTCTTCTACGACATCCTCTGCTTCCTGAGCACCATTGTCCGGCAGGACAAAGTCCTCACCAATCTCGACCCCTGCTACCGCCAGTTCTTCTTGCGCGGGCTGGACGGACTGATTGCGGAGGATTTTGATGACATGGTAGATGCCATCGTGGGCCGTGCGGAGGAACTCACTGCCGCGGCTCGCGGCGCGTCGGAGAGAGCCTGGCGCAGCTGGGCTCAGGCGGCCTTCAATGGGGGAGCGAAGGCTGCCCATGCTGCATCAAAGGTCAGGGCGCAGCAAGAGCTCGTTGCCCCTGAGGCCGATGCCCAGCCATACATCCTCGCGGACCGCACCATGTGCGAGTGGAAGCGGATCTGGGCGACCCATGGGCTGGAAGAGCTGCCTCTACCCACGGATGCACCTACTTGGGAGGAGCTGCCTAGCCTGACGGTCCATGACCTACGGCAGGCCATCCGATCTTTCTCTCTAGTCACCGCCTCGGGGCCCACCCGCATTCCACCGAAGGCGCTTGAGCACTTATCAGATGAGGCTCTCAGGAGGTTGGCCCAGATGTTCGAGGTTTTCGAGCAGCACTTACGGTTTCCCTGTGGCCGTCGGTATAGTGAGATGGTCCGTCTCCCTAAGCCAGATGGTGGCCACAGGCTGATTGTGCTTAGCCATACTCTCATACGAGTTTGGGCGAAAGCACGCCGATGGCTGTCGGCAGAGTGGCAACGACGGCATAATTGCGACGATATGTGGGGTATTCGAGGCAGCCACACATCCACGGCCTCGGCTTTCGCTCACAACCTGGAGCAAACGGTGGGAAGCCTCATAGGCGACCACACATGCACCATCCTCCTTGTCCTTGACATGGTGACCTGTTTTGACATGGTGAGCCCCCATGCGCTCATGCGGGAGGCACGGGAGCTGGGTTACCCGATACGCCTGTGATGGCTGCTGCTGCAGCTCTACCAGCAGCCACGGTGCATCAAGGCTTACGGCAGCCTTTCGTGCTCCTTCGTCGCCTTTCAGGGGGTGCTGGCGGGGTGCACACATGCCACCTACCTCATCTATTTGCTGACGTACCATGTCCTCCAGCGGGCCAACAGTGGCGCCGACCATCAAGCCACGTTCGCTGGTGGACGATATCGGCCTGCAGATGGTCTCCCCCGGCTTCGGTGATGTGAAGCTGCTGCTGCGCACTGCGATGGTGCTCACTGCCGAGGCCAGGGACCTCGGGCTTATTCTACAACCTGCTAAGTCCGCGGTTGTGGCTGGGTCAGCGCAGGCCCGCCTTCTGGTGCGCAGAGTCCAGCGGCGAAAGCCTCGGGCGGTGCCCCAAGCCCGGCAGATGCGCAACCTTGGCCCCTCGAGTGCTAAGGAAGGTTGAGAAGAAGCGCCTGAAGGCCGCGCGGGAGCGCAAGCACCGACTCCTCATGCTGCGTCGCGCGGTAGGGCGCAAGGCCTCCACCTTGTGGCGGACTGGGCCCATGCCGTCCGCAGGGCGCGGGGCTGGGGCGTCGGGATTGGCGGGCGCGCCCCTACGCGAGATGCGCAACTTGGCCGCGGTACTAAACGGGCGCAGTGACAAACGCCATGTGGGCGTCACGGCATACCTCCTTACTCACCCTTCGGAGGAGTACGATCCCATCTATCATGCCGCGCTGGACCTGGCTGGCATTGAACTACGCCGCTTGGATTTGGGATGGGCGCACGTCACCTAGCCGCCTTCAAGAGGGCTTGGACAGCGCTCCATGAGCGGGCTGTCGCAATCAGTTGGGCCAATGCCACGGGCCTCCTGGCCGCGACGCGGTTGACGTTCAGGCGGCTAGCCTGGGACATGAAAGCGCCGCACATTTTGCAGGGCGACTTGGGCAACCAGGTAACCAGTGTGACCTGCACCGCGTGTGCCCTGCTGACCTGCGACCTTTCTTGGTGCAGGGCGTGCAGCGCTGGCAGCATGGCCGCCCCACCAGCCACATGTACTCCCACGCTGGCGCGCCTGTCTGGCACCGTGGGCTCAGGCATGCGGTCATGGGTGTCCGCGCCGCAAGACAGCTGGGAGCGTTGCAGACGCTCTGGTCTGCCAACATACCCATGCCGACCCGCAGGGACATGAAGCTCGGCATGCCCGTGCGTCCTTGTCAGGCTTGCGGGAAGGCCCTTGCTCCCGATGAATGATGGGGCCATGTCTTCCTGGAATGCCCCGCGCTGCTGGCCCGCCCCCCGAAGGGGAAATGCGACCCATGGAGCAGGGGCCGACGGACCGTGTCCAAGGCCTGGGACCATGTCCAAGGCCCCTGAAATACAGCAGGGTCTAGGCGACTTGCGCCAGCAGACTCGCGACCACCTCCAGAGCCGGGCCGACCCGGCCCTACCGTCCAGCACCTGCGCCCAGCACGACAGCACCATGGGGGCCGAGGACGAATGCTTTCCAGGCGTCGGGCAAGGGGTTGACGAAGAGGTCGATTTTGGGCCGCCCGATGGGTACGACGGCCATCAGGACGAGGCGCGGCTAGACGCGCAGAGTGTCCTCTGTACGCAACCGGTTGCTTCGGAACAGAGTGACCCGTTGCCCCCTGCGGCGGCGGCTCCAGCCTCGGTGCCCGCTGCGTCGCGCGGGCATGGCGGGCCCGAGACAGCAGCGCCAGCGCTGAATGGCCGTGGTGTCTTCCAACTCCCCCAAGTTCTGGCTGAGGTGCGCGACCAACTTGTCCAAGCGGGTCTTGGACCAGGCGCGCCGAATTTCGAGCAGTCCTACCTCGGCACGCCCGAGCCTCCTGCCTATCTGCCACGCGCAGGCACGCGGAGGCATGATGTCTGCCTTTGGGGCGACGCCAATGGCGTTTGGGGCCCCGTTTCTTACACCGACGGGTCTGGCTACGACTCAGGTGTTCCCGAGGTGCGGAGGTGTGGACAAGCCGTTGTGCAGCTTGATCCTTATTCTTGGCTCCCAGTTAGGGCGCGTCTCGAGCCCTTTTTCCGTGCTTGGCGCAGACTGTTGGCCGTGCTCAGAGGTACGCGATCAGGGAGGGGTTCGACGCTTTCCCTGACCACCAGTGCTTCGTCACTGACCTGCTGGCGCTCGCCCAGGAAGGAGAGCGCTGGCGCCCCGAGCTCGAGCAGGGTCTTGCCGAGCCTGCTAGAGCGTGGCGGGACATCTTCGTGGCCAGCCGCAGACGCACTCTGCGGGACCCTTCCTGTTCCGACGGACGCCTGCGCACAGGTCCTTGGAGGAGCTTCTGGGCACAGATCCGCAGGACCTGCGTGGCTAGGCAATGGCTGGGCAGACTACTTCGCGCGCTGTGGAGCGGCCTCTCGCGCGCTGGCTGGGTCGGTTGCCGAGGCGGCAACTGCTGCGCTGAAACAGCACCGCAAGGTCCTGCAGTTCATTTCGTGGGCGGCACTGCAGGCGGTGGCTCGCAAACAATGGGGGTGCGACGTGGAGGTCCCCAGGCCACCTTGCGAGCAGTCCAGGCCCATTGTGGTGGCACGAAGCACGGACCATGCCCTTGCTTACTGTGCCAGCCTCGGGCAGTACCGATGTACCCAATGCGGAGTCACGGCCACAACAGGCTCCCCCCTCGATTCGCTGCAAACTGGCTCTCATCGTGTACGTCGGCCTTCGCGTGTTGCCAGAGTTCTCAACGCCGAGTACTTCCGCACCTTCGGCGAGGGTTGGGTCCTCTGCAGCGACCAACGGGCTGGCATGGCCCTGGGCGCGGCCTTGGCGCTCGATGGGAGCTCGCAGCCCTCGACTCCCGCAGCTTTGGTGCCACGTGCCCTGGCCGAGGAGGCAGGGGGCGCCTTCGCCGCGCTTGGGCACGACGTGTTCAAGGGGCAACAATGTCTACTGTTGCAGACGCTGCGGGTCTCACTGCGCTGCGGGCGATGTCCGCGCAGTGCGGAAGCTTGGCTTGAGGTGCGAAGGGCTCTCGCCCAACGAGTCCACGCGCCGCAACCAGCAAGATGCGATCAGGCGCGTCGAGAAGGGCCTGGCGCCTCGTGCCCGACGTACCCCAGCAGCGCAGCTCCCGCAGGGTGGCCCCTCTCGCAGCCACACGGCGCGATGATCGACCATGTCGTGATTCGCTGCCGTTCCGTGGTCGGCTAGTGGCACGGCGTCTTCTTCGGCGGCGGCGCCTGCTTCGTCGACGGCATGTTGGCCTGCGTCGTCGCGCCCCTGACCCTCTTTCTCTGCGTGTGGGTCTTCCTCCCCTTTTTCTTCAACCTTGCCCTCTCTGCCATCGTGGCGTGAGGGCGCCTCGACGTAGTCCGTCGGGCGCGCGCCAGCGCGGCCGGCGGGAGACGCTCGAGAGGCGCTGCGCTCCTCCTCCTCCTTCTCCTCCTCCTCCTCCTCCTCCTCCTCCTCCTCCTCCTCCTCTTCCTCCTCCTCCTCCTCCTCCTCCTCCTCCTCCTCCTCCTGCTCGCGGGCAGGGCCAGGGCCTCCTGCTTCGCGGGCAGGGCCGCGGCTGGGGCGCCCGCGGGGCCATGATCGGCCCGCGGCCGGGCCGCGGCGCGCCGGCCGCGGGGCCCGCCAGGGGCGCTGCGCGGCGGCCGGCCGTCAGCGCCTGCAGCCAGAGCCCGGAGCCGGAGGGCCGCAGGTCCACGACGACGACGAGGCCGAGGACGACGGGGAGGCGAAGGAGGAGGAGGAGGAGGAGGAGGAGGACGAGGAGGAGGACGAGGAAGATGAGGAGGCGAAGGAGGAGGAGGAGGAGGGCGAGAACACGAGCGAGGAGAGGACAGGAGGAGGAGGAGGAGGAGAGGAGGAGGAGGAGGAGGAGGAGGAGGAGGGAGGAGGAGAAAGGAGGCGGAAAAGGAGGAGGGAAAGGAGGAAAGGAGGAGGGAGGAGCAGGAGGAGGAGCAGGATAATCAGGAGGATCGGGAGGAGGAGGAGGAGGAGGAGGAGGAGGAGGGAGGAGGAGGAGGAGGAGGGAAAGGAGGCGGAAAAGGAGGAGGAGGAGGAGGAGAGCAGGAGAGGAGGAGGAGGAGGAGGAGGAGGAGCAGGAGCAGGAGCAGGAGCAAGAGGAGGACGGAGGAGCAGGAGCAGGAGCAGGAGGAGGAGGAAGTGCAGCAGCAGCAGCAGCAGCAGCAGCATCAGCAGCAGGCCAAAACGTCAGAACGCGCCGAAGCAGGAAACCAGGGGAGGCCAAAGAGGCGGGAAAAGGCGAGCACGCACAGTTCGACGAGAGAATGTAGACCACCCGATATGAATTGCTGATCTATTGACGACGAAAGCAGAAACAGGCCTCATGTGTGACTGGGAGGAAGAGGTGGATGAGGAGGAGGAGGTGGAGGAGGAGGCGGAGGATCAGGAGGAGGAGGAGAAGGAGGAGGAGGAGGAGGAGGAGAAGGAGGAGGATTTTGGTGGAAAACACAACCTTAGGGGTGGTTGGTCCCTGTATGAGGTGGTGCCGTGAAGAGCGCTACTCCTCGGCGGTGTCTGATACCCCTGACTGGAGGGATAGAAGTGGCGGCCACCAACCCAGAGGGCCTGCGTGCTGCTCCTATCCGAGGGGGCAGAAAAGGCGGCCACCTCCCGAGAGACAACTGAAGAAGGTGATTGGACCCGTTGGGCGTGGGTTTGCCTGTTCGGGCAAGCAATGGCCATGACAGGGTCGTAAGTTGGGCTACTGCGCTGGGGTCTCCAGCGAGAACCTGGGGTGGAAAGGCAGGTGGGATATCGGGCAGCGGAGAGCAGTGCGATGGGGGATAAAGCGGCAAACGGGGGCAGTGCGAGAGAGAGAGAGAGAAGGAGAAGGAGTGAGAGGGATAAGCAATAAGAGAGAGGGGGGAAAAAGAAAACGAGAGAGGGATATCAAGACAAGAGGGCGCGAGAGAGAGAGAGAGAGCGAGAAAGTGAGAGAGAGAGAGAGGGAGAGCGGCAGAGCGAAAGAGACAGAGAGAGAGAGAGAGAGAAAGAGAAAGAGAGGTCGAAGCAGCAGCAGGAAGCACGAATCAGACAGCGAAGACCGAAGCGAGAATGTACGATAAGTTGGGGGCGATGAAATAAAGAGCAGGGGTACAGGGACACGCGCAACTTCCCGCCTGTGAGCCGAGAGGTTGGTTGGACACAAGAATTGGTTTCCCGATGTCCGGGCTACCAGAGAAGTAGCGGCGAGAGAATGGCACGGGGCAGTGGGCGCGAAAGTTGGACATCCGTTTTGAGGCTGTATAGCTACATGAAGGCGCACAAGGTGCGGGTGAGAGCGTGGTGCAAGCTATCTCGCCCGGCCATCACCCTTGTATCTTGGTTTGAGAGTTGAACGGCCCTGAAGGGCAATCCATGGACGGACCCATGTGCGAGCCACACACACAAAGGTGAGTGTTGGACGGCTTCTTGAGTGGCCCTGAAGGGCATTCCATGGCCGGACCCATGGGCGAACCACACGCGCACAAGCGTGAGCGTTGAGCGGCCCTGAACGGCATTCCATGGGCGGATGCATGGGCGAACCACGCACACAGCGCGGCATTGCTCACGGAGACGGTGCGCCGTGACATGCCTTCTCGAGGTGGCGGGGGCGGGCCGTGCCTGGTGAGATTCCCGTCAGGTTCGATGGGAAGCAGGGGTGGGCCTAGGGTCACAACCGTTGCGACCGAATTCAAGATGGACGAGAGGCCCGACAAATGGAATGTCAGCGGCATTGGGATCAGCGGGCTCTCAACATTGAACCGCGCAGTTGGGTGCCAATCAATGGGGTAGCCCGATGGTCGAGGATGATGGGACATCGGGCATGGAAGCAAGAGGCAGGAGATGCCTGAGAGGAAGGAACGGGGAGGGAGCGGACAGGAAAGGGAAAGGGGGGGCGAGAAGAGGGAGAGAGAGAGAGAGAGAGAGAGAGAGAAAAAGAAAAGGGAAGTAAGGGAGAGAGCAAAGTAAGCGACAGCAAGACAAGACGTAATGACGATAGAATTTCTCCCGCCTGCGTGGCGGGGCGGGGATAAGGAGCTCATCCCCGCTGATCCCACTCTCGCGCAGCTCTTCTGCCCAATGGTGCGGGTAGCCTGAAGCATGAATCGAGACTGTGCGTAGCACTGTGTAGAAGTAGCAAGAGACGCGATGAAGTATAACCGCCTACACAGCCTAGAAATGTATTAGCCTGAAGCATGGCGATAGAAGGGCGCCTGACCAAGGAAGTGTCGCCCGACGGAGAACAGGGCGCCTGACCAAAAAAGGGGCGCTAGGTGACAGAAGGGCGCCCAGCCAAAGGAAAGGGCGCTTGACCAAGAAAAGGGCGCCTGATCAATCAAGTGGCGCGAGTTCGGCGCGCGCCTGGAGGCAGCGGAAAATGTAAGACGCGTGTTATGGGGAATGCCAGCCCATTCTCGGCTCAAGGTTTCATCGGCAAGGCTGTTAACGAGCATTGGAAACCTTGTTCAAGTTAGTGAGCCAAGCGTGCGGTACCGAAGATAATCTCTACTGTATCTCGAGGGTCCCCATATCGCTCCTCGCAGGGAGCGGTCAGAATGGGTCCCCAGTCGCATTGAGAATTCGTCAATTGAATTCGCAACGTGCGCTAGATTGGCCTCCAAACATCTGTGCTCATGTCCGAGTCTGGGGCAGGCCCCCTCTGTGCGACGTGGATCTGTTGGCCCCACTGATCCTGGCCATGCCGTTTGACAGAAAAGGTCTTACGACACCCAGCTGGCGAATTCAAGTGGCCTGTGGAGGGGCCCTCTGTTTTGCTGAAGAGTTCACGTGGCCTGCGGAGGGGTCTACTGACCATGCAGCTTTACAGAAAGGGTCTTAACAAAAATCCTGCTGGTGAATTCAAGTGGCCTGCCGAAGGGCTCGTTTGGGTCACAGACGGTTTCTGTCGACATCCCTCGCGTTTCGGGGGCCCGGTATGGCACCTGGACCGTGTGAGGAGGATTGGGCGGGTAGCTTGGCAGCAAGAGCAAGAGGGAGAACGGCAAAAGGGGTGGGAGCTGGAGGCAACAAGCGTTTGGGGAGGGCGCAGGCAGAGGGACAGAAGGGAACAGGGAACTGGGAAGAGGATCTGGCGAGCGGCGGATCGATCTTGGTGAGGATTTTGCCCCCGAGCTGCATGTCAATCTTACTAGGGTGGATTTGCCCCAAAAGTGGGATACGTCATAGAAGCTGCGGGGTGCAACAACAGGGCAATATCAGGGAGAGAGAGGGAGAGAGAGAGAGAGAGAGAGAACAAATAGAGAGAGAGAGAGAGAGACCAAAAAAGAGAGAGAGAGAGAGAACAGAAAAAGAGAGAGGTTCTGTGATTGGGCGGGACGCCGGGTAGGAAGGGCAGATGGCATAGTGTCGGGAGGGATGGTCTGCGTGCCGACGGTGGCAGATACGTGCACAATGACTGCTGGATGTGGTGCACACCGCTCGGCATACGCACCCGACAGTTAGAGGCAACTGAGGGGCGACCGAGACGACGGAAACACCGTGAAATCCGGGTTCCGGGGGCGACCCCACTCAACCTCCTCTCCCGTGGTGGCGCCCAACGAAACTGGTCAGAATTAGGCGGTGTCAAAAGGGGGCCCAAAACGTAGCCACCTTGGGCGGCTGTTTTTGTTGATGCTCCTGGGGGTCTTCAGCCGATCTGGGCGAAGGGAGGGCCCCGGGGCAAAGGAGGGGTGGTTGGGGACCTGGGGCTCCCAAGTCACGTTGGTCACAGCAAGCGGGAGGAATAGCGCATGGCGCCATTGGATGGGGGCTGGGATGCCCGCGCCCTGGTCTTCCAACAGGTGGTAGGGGTAGCGGGGTGAGCTGGGAAAGGGAAACAAACGCGGGGTAGCATGATGGCCGAGAAAAAGACGGGGTAGCAATGGCAGGGGGAGGAAGCAAGAAGGATCGCTGGTGTCGCCCTAGCCCCTCAACCTTAGGGGTGCTTGTGGAGGTGCTCTTCGGAGGACAGGTGGCGACGCCTCGGCGAGGCGGTCAGCGCCGCCTGCGCGGCCTCCCGCCAGCCTCCTGGACGGACTCCCCAGTGTCGATCCACCGACCTGCCCCCGCCTTAAGGTACGGGACATTGCGACTCTAGAGGCAGGCAGGCACATCCCTCCTGACCCCATGCACGGGAAGGCGAACAATACGATCGCGCACAGCACATTATGGTGGCGTTTGCCCGCTCGGCGTCTCCATCGATAGACGAGCGGTGGAGGGCCTGGGCGGCGGAGAACGCGTCCTCTTCTCTCCGCAGGCCCTGGAGAGGCATGGGTGCACCCGCTGACCCCAGGGCCTGGCCCGCAGCGAGCTGTCAGGAATTCCTCACTACCGTGTGCGGCGATTCTATCCCGCTTTCCGGGTTTCCCCCATGCGTCCAATGGGACAGTAAGCGAGCCACCCTGGCTCTATTGGTCAGCCACCTTCACCGTCAGAGCCCCCAGGCCCCAGCACTCACAAGGGACCTGACGAATAGGATGCGTGCCGTAGCAAGCGCGACTCCCAGGCGTCAATGAAAGCTTCTTATAATTCCATGCGTCCCGCCTCGGGATGCCTTCCAGCAGTTTCACCTCGCCGAGAGAGTTCCGGGGGCCCCCGCAGCGTCCCGAATGGCCGCGGGAGGCACGATTTTTTTCCGAAGGCCAGACGGCGAGAATATTTTGGGAGCCGGCTCGGGAGGGAGCATCGCCCCACAGTCGCTCACTCATCGCCGATCGCAGGGCAGTGAGTGCTAAGGGGAGCCGCCGCCTTGCGGAGATCGGAGATCGAGGAAGAGGGGAGGGTCGAATATTCAGGAGGTTTTGGACGTTCTGGGGCGCCCGTTGGAGTCCAGGGGGGGTCTCCTTCCTGGAGGAGTCGGCGACCACCCTAGTGGTGACCACCTTTCGGTGCTGCCTGAGATCGGGGCCCGCCCCCTCCCCCCCGCCCACGTTCGGGCCCAACCGCCTATCTGTCGGCCGTGTGTCGCTCATTCCAGGGTCGGATGGCAGGGCAGGATAGGGAAAAGGGGGGAGTAATTACAAAATCTGCTGCGTGCAGCTGGTCTCGGCCCCGCCGCTGGGTGCATTCCTTGAGGCATCAGCGCTTCCGGCGCCAGGAGGCGCGGGGAAATCAGCTACGCGTGCCGATTCGCCAACCTCCCTTTGCTATCCCCCCCCCTTACGTCCAGCCCGAGCTGTCTCCCCGTCCGAGCCGACGCGGATGGGGAGGTGGGCGGGGAGGGGGAGGAGGAGGGGGAGGAGGAGGAGGAGGAGGAGGAGGAGGAGGAGGAGGAGGGGAGGAGGAGGAGGAGGAGGAGGAGGAGGAGGAGGAGGAGGGGGAGGGGGAGGAGGAGGAGGAGGAGGAGGAGGAGGAGGAGGAGGAGGAGGAGGAGGGAAAGGGCGGGGGAGGAGGAGGTTCCCCCCCCCCTGGGGGGGAGAGGAGGAGGCCTCCCCCTTCGTCGACCTCCCTCGGACCTCCCTCGGCAGGCCCCGCCGCAGCAGGAGCCTGGGGGCGCGCGGCGGGTGTGGGGGGGGGGGGGGGTGCTCGCCGTGAAGGCGGGAGGCGGTCAAGCCGTCTCGGCTATCCATATTAGCGTCCGCCTGGCGGTGCCATTGGGCACGGGTTTCTCAACCAGCACCAGCGGCGACGCCTAAGAATAACCAGAATAAATACAGCGCGGTCGCTGTCACCAGAGGGAGGGGGTCCCTCGAAGAAGACAGTCAGGGGCAGCGTTAGGGGCGGGAAAGGCTCAGGGGCGAAGGCGTCGACCCGCAATCGCCTGTCCATCGCCGATAGGGGCCTGATGGCCCACACGTCCCAGGAACGTGCGGCTTCGCCGTCGAGAGCCTATCGCCGACCTATCGGCGATGCATCGCCGATTCCAGGTCAGTGTTTGCCCCCTGAACTCGTCCCCGCATCGTTGCCACTAGCCGGCCTAACCAAAACAACATGCCTAATTAACATAGATCTGACTGACATAGGTTTAAGTACATGTTCGCGCAGCGGGAATCAGGCTAGGCACAGCTACAACCAGTCCGAGCTAAAGCAACAGGCCATTTTCAAACTTGTCCAACTACAATCTACCAGGCCAGGCCAGGCTAGAATCAGGCCAGGCCCAGCTACAAGCAGGCCTAGCTAAAGCACCAGTCCTAATCAAAAGAGGCTTAACTAATATTGGCTTCACCTAAGTGCTCGCGCAGCTGGAATCAGGCCAGGCCCAGCTGCAGCCAGGCCTAACTAGGCCGAAATAAAAGATAAGCCTAAGTAGATGCTCGCGCAGCTGGAATCAGGCCAGGCCCAGCCAGAACCAGGCCTAACCAAAGCACCAGGCAGGTTTAAAATAGGCTCAGCTAGAATAGGCGTAACTGAATGCGCTTGCAGCTGGAATCAGGCCTGGCCCAGCTACAACCAGACCTAGCTAGAGCGCCGGGCCGAACGAACATTGGCTTATTTAATCAATTGCGCGCGCAGCTGGAATCAGGCCATGCCCAGCTACGACAAGGCATGACTAAAAACATCAGGCCTTATTATAAGTGTGTAATTAAGATCTGCTTAACTGAATGCTTGCGCAGCTAGAAGCAGGTCAGGCACAGCTACAACCGGGCCAAACAAAAGCACCAGGCCGAATTACAATACACCTTATCTAAATAGGCTCAACTGAATGAGCGTGTAGCTGGAATCGGGCCAGGCCTGGGCCTGTCTACGATCAGGCCTGACTAAAGCAACAGGCCTAACTAAACTAGTTCGAATTACAATGGGCTTAATCAAAACTTGCGCAGCTGGAATCAGGCCAGGCCCAGCCACAACCAGGCGTAACTAAGCACCATGCCGAACTAAAATAGGTTTACTCAAATAGGCTCAACAGCATGCGCTTGCAGCTGGAATCAGGCCAGGCCCAGCCACAGCCAGGCTTCACTAAAGCACCAGGCCTGATTAAAATAGGCTTAACTAAAATAAAGTGAACTAGATGCTCGCGCACTTGGAATCAGGCCAGGCCCAGCTACAGCCAAGCCTAGCTAAAAGCGCCAGGCCGAACTAAAGTAGGCGTAACCAAACGCTTGTACGGCTGGAATCAGACCAGGCCAAGTCCAGCTACAAGCAAACCTAACGAAATCACGTGGCCGAACAAGCATAGGCCTTGGTAAATAGGCGTAATGAAACGCTTGTGCAGCTGCAACCAGGCTAAATTCAGACCCCCAGGCACAACTAAGATAGGCTTAAACAAAGGTAAGCTTAAATGCTCGCGCAACAAGAATCAGGCCAGGCCCAGCTACGACCAGGTAAAACCAAAATCAAGGCGCAGCTGAAATCAGGTCAACTAGATCAGGTCGGCTGCAATCAGGCGTAATTGGAATTTCAGCCTTAACTACACGCGTGCGTGCCCAATGCTAGGCTTGACTCAAACACTTCTAGCGAACTACAGCCAGGAGGACTAGGTGAGAGTCAGCAGACCCTCTCGTCTGCAGCGCCGCAGGCGCCCCAGGCGCCTTTTTGTGTGGTGTGTGCGTGCGAGTGGAAGCACAGTGGTGATCGTTTTTTTATTCATTGTTTTGCCGATCGGCGCGGGCCCTCGCACCTTCCCCCCCTCGCCCCCCTGGAGTAGATCTTGGCTGTTTTGGGCGCCTGTTTCAGGCAGATGGAGCCTCCCCTCAAAGGACGCACTGCTCCAAACCGCCGCACCAAGCAGAGGTCCGGAGCCAGACCCCACCCCCCTCCCCCCCCCTTTCCGCCCAATGTCGAAACGCCGAATAAGAAAACGCTCACGTGTCCTTCGGCTTTTCGTTTCCGTCGGTGTGGATTTTCCCTCGGTCAGGGGGGTCTGCCGCGAAGCCCTAAGGATCGCCCCCAGCGAGCTTCCAATCTCAGACGCCTCCCATTCTGCAAGAGGCCCGCCTCCACGATCCGACCCGAGGCGATGTGATTCACTGGCCGGGGCCACCGACCTCGATTCGATTCGGCTCGACTCGTTGGCATCAGCCGGGGCCAGCCGGGGCCAGGCGCGGCGATCCGACCTCGGTCCGATCCGGGGCGGTTCGCGGGCGGCCTGGTCCCGGTCCGTTTTTCGACCCGACCCGGTTTCGCGGATCGATTCCGGTAAATCTCAGAAAATCAATCTGGACGATGAAAGCATTTTGATTCAAGTAGTTTGTCAGTATCGGGCTGACGTTCCGCGCTTTACGGGGCTCTTCTGTGCCACCCTGACTACTGATCATGTCCATGCAAAGGTATGGATGCATTGTTCCAACATGCTCGGAGGCGAAAGCCGAACCCTGCCCTCGCCGATCAACGATTCAGGCAACTCGATGGGCGGTGGGGGTAGGGCTCTGAAGTCGTCGACCACCTGGTGAAATCCGAACTGCACACCCGCCTTCCATCGATTCAGGAGAATCGATGGTTGGGGCTGCTGGGGGTAGGGCTCGGATGTCGCCACCTACATGTGCCCCCGCCCCCCCGCCGCCGAGGATCGGCCACGCGCAGGGGGGGTCAGGGGGAGGGTGGAAGGCTTCTCAGAAGGAGGCTGCTTCTTAGAAAGGCGCGGGCCTTATCTATAGACGTAAGGCCGGCGCCTTCTGAGAAACAGCCTCTTCCTAACAAGCCTTCCCCTATTCCCCATCTGCTCGGCAGGGGGGAGACGAGGAGGAGGAGGAGGAGGAGGAGGAGGAGGAAGAGGAGGAGCGTTAAGAAGAGGAGGAGGAGGAGGAGGAGGAGGAGGAGGAGGAAGAGAAGGATGAGGAGGGGAGGAGGATCGTTGGTAGGAGGAGGTGGAGGAGGAGGAGGAGGAGGAGGAGGAGGAGGAGGAGGAGGAGGAGGAGGAGCGTTAGTAGGAGGAGGAGGAGGAGGAGGAGGCCTCCCCCCTGCCCCTACCCGCCCCCACCCTCTGGGCGCCGCCGAGGAGCAGGGGCGCTGGTGGAGAGGCCGCGGCGGACGAGAAGCAGGCAACCAGAGGGCGCCAACTGTCCGCCCGCGGCACGGCCGGCTCGCGTCGGTGCTGGCGCGGCGGCGACACCCCGCCGCGGGCCAGCCGTCGGCCTGTGAGAGACGCTGGCGCTGACGATGACGCTGACGATGATTGGCGGCGCGCACAGGGTAGGGTAGGGGTAGGGGGGAAGGCTTCTTAGAAGGAGGCCGCTTTTTAGAGGGCGCTGGCCCTACATCTATAGACAAGGCCCGCGCCTTCTAAGACGCAGGGGTGCTTCTAAGACGCCTTCCCCCCTCCCCCTACCCCTATCCCTCTGTGCGCGCTGCCAAGACGAGGATGACTATGATGATGGCGATGTGAATAACGGTGATCGTCATCGTCATCATCAGCAGCAGCAGCATCATCATCACCATCATTCTCATCACCACCATCATCGTCATCAGCATCATCACCATAATCAGCATCACCACCATCACTATCAAAATATTATTCTTCTTCTCCATCATCATCATCATCATCATCATCATCATCATCATCATCAGCATCATCACCATAATCAGCGCCATCACCATCAATATCATCATCAGCACCATCATCAACACCATGGTCATCATCAGCATCATCACCATAATCATCACCACCATCATCATGATCGGTTGCCATTTTGTCTCAAGTTGCTCGGCAAGCGCGGGGCCCCCTCGGCGGCGCGCTGCTGCTGCGATCGCCCTCCCGCTGGCACAGTGGGCTGGCAGTCTGTCCCCTCAGGCCATCGCGGCTTCCTCTGCAAGTGCAACCCGATGTCTGCCCTCATCGGGCTGGTCACGCGGTGCGCGCTGCTGTCATGGCCGGTGCCGGGAGCGAGGGGCGCTCCAAGAGCTAGCGCAGGATCCCCGCTTCCGATGGCATTCAAGCTGTGGGTCCGACTTGATTCTTGAGCAGCACGATAAAGACACGCTCAAACGGACCCAGAAGCTGTCATCACAACACGCCAAAGATCAGAACAAAGCTTTCGGTGAAAACTGCACAAATATTATGACGCAGGACTCCAGCGGCGACTCCAGGATATCGATCTACAACGTCAGGCTGATCGCGCCGAGCTTGACGAGCTCCGCACCCTCGTCAAGAAGCACGACTTCTTGTCGGGCCAGCTGTGCGAGCGTCTCGCCATCGGAGAGAAGACGGAGTGACCCGAGGCATCAGAGTTCGAGCGACTGGAAGGCAAGCGTGACATCGACCCGTACATCATCCGCGTGCGGACCAGCGAGTACGCCAAGAAGGGCGTCGTCTTCGAAACCTGCAACGAGCACCTCGTTGCCGCTCGTGCCCAGGAGCACGCAAGCATCTCGGGACATGCTGCTGGCCGCAGCTTCACCATCCGCTTCACCGGCCCCGCCGCCCCCCTGCTGGTGCGCAAGGCCCTGGCCGCGCAGCGCGTCGACGGGGAGTGGAAGTGCCTCACCTGCCGGAGCGCTACGGACACAGCCGACGGTGGCGTCCACCTGTGTCCGGACAAATCCCCCTACCAGGACTGGCTCGAAGCACATGGCCGTCGTCTCAAACGAACTGTTCAAGATTTGAATCCCGAGCTTCGCGAGAGAGCCCGACTGGCCCGCGACATGGCAATCGTCAGCATTGATCAGCACCCGGTTGCCCGGATCAACACGCCCGATCCCGACACCGCGGTGGTGGAGACCGTGCTGGTCAATTGCCAAATTTGCAACACCGTCGCAGCTGACGCGCGCGCGAAGTTCATTGAAATGTTGGCTCCGCGGGAAGACTTTTTGGATTGGCAAGGCGGGCAGCAGGACGTGGGACTCGCCCGGCGGGGTAGAATTTCCTTTCTGGAGCGCCCAGGGCCCAGGGCTTCCTCGTCTCCCGGAGGGAATATCGAGTTCGCAAGTTCGTCTACCTCCGCAAACTCACCAACATCTCCAAGGTCATCGCCATCTGCGAGACGCATTGTACCCGCGCCGCTTTCGCAGCTGCGTTGCCTAACCTGAAGCCTCGCTTCCACATCCACGGCACCGATGGCTCTCCGGGCTCCGGCAGACTGATCATTCTCACAGAAGGCGTTTGCTGGGCCCTCGGTGGTGATCTGCCAGCCGCATGCAGCGAAAAGGGTTTGCCGCCTGGTGGTTGCGGCTGGCTCTCGCGAACTCCGCCTCTGGGCTGTTCACGATTTCGACATTTTGTGGCAGAGCCTCACGGATATCAAGCGCAGCGCATCGCAGGATATTGATTGGGCGCACCACGACCCGACCGAGCGCGTGGTTTTATTTTGCGGCGATTGGAACTATATGGATGCGCGCGACGTGACTCGCTACGTCCGGGACCCCACTACACGCGGGCGTCACAGAAGTAGCCAGCATGTCTCCACCTGGAAGCGCCTCTTGAGCAACTGCACGACGTTCGACACATCAGTCCTGGCAGTCGCTGCTGGACTGGGGTGACCGTCGGATCCAGGATTTCGTTGTCGATTTTTGTTGGTGGGCATCGTTCGACCCTTCAGGGCATTGTTGCGCGGCGGTTGCACGATGGCGGCGTTTGCGCGAAAGGATCGCGTTTGAAACCATCGCTGTTCGCGCGCGTTGAAGCTAAAGCAAAGTGGATCTGATCCCGAAATTTTAGTGCCCATAGCACACTTGCCATTGCTGTTTGAACAGATTGCCCCTGCATCGCAAAGGTACGCTTTTAATTTCAGATGAAATCCGTTTCTTCGTTTACGTTTTGTCGATTTTACTGTTCGGTTTGTTCGGTGTTTTGAGTTTTTCGTCCAGATAGAACGCGCGGTCAATCAATCGAGTTTCGGCCGTTGTCAAGATTTCGCAAGCGGGGGGTTGCCGGTTGAACCGAGATGTCGTTGTTGTTTCCAAGCGGCGGTTACCCTTGAAGACTAGGTTTGTGTTGTCGTTGTTTATCCCGCGCAATCGGTTGTGCAAGAGGGTGCCGGGAGTGGTGTTCGACACCTAGGAACCTGCGCATTTTGTTGGTGGCCGGTATTCGAAGCTCGACCGGACTGGGACTACAGCGCCCTCGTGGTCCATCAATTCCACGTGCTACCAGCTGCCGTTTCACGACGATCCGCAGAAGCTCCGCTACCAGAAGATCGGCGACCACGCCGCCGTCGCAGTCTTGGTCTGCCCACGTCCATCGATTCCATCGCACGGACAGCTCACCCCCAAGCATATCGCCAAGCATCCGCTGTTCAAGACGCATGCCGACCGCCTCTTCCGCGACCTGCGCGTCAGCGAGTTGCCCGTCGTGGAGCGCTAGGCCACCCGCAAAGATGTCATGCGCGAGGCGGCGCGGTTGGTTAGGAGCCATATCTTCCACTCTGCGCCGTGCCTCCAGACTGCTCGCCGCGTCGCCATGGGTTTTCTGGCGCGCGCGTTGTGGCGCGACGATTCGCGCCTGGCCACGGCCGCCCTGGCTCATTTCGACGAGGGTCACGAACTCGTCGCCGTCTCCGAGGGGCAGGCGCGCCTCCCAGATGCGCATCGCTTCGCGCGGCAACTGTCGACCGTCTCGAGCGCGCGCGGCTGGGGGCGGAGGCCGCCGAGGCCCTCTCTGCGGCCGCTGGCGCCCCGGACTCGGCGAGCTCCGCCAGGAAGCATGGGGGGGGGGGCTCGCGTACTCCAGGCACGGGCAAAGCCTGTCAATCCGATCAGCAAGCGCATGGCTCTGGACGGCCTCTCGATTCCGAACCCACTAGGCGGCGACGCGACGGTCACCGACATCAAAGACAAGCGCGCTCTCGCCACTGCGTGGTCGTCGCACTTCGTGGCGAAGCCAATTGACATCGATGGCCCCCGCCGTTGCCTGCGCGCCCGGGCGGCCCCGTTTGGCTGGAGCGACGTCCCCCCGAGGGGCATCCATCATGTCACCGCCTACCTTGCGAGTGTCGCTGACTCGGGCCCCGCGCCCGATGGGCCGGCCTATTCTCGCTGGGCGGCGGCAGGCGTGCACGGCGCAGCAACGCTGTGCGAAGTGGCCAACCACCTCGCCTCGGGCACCCCGATGCCGATGGCGTTCAACGCGTCGGAGTCGGCCCCCCCCTTCCGAAGGGTTCCCGGGACGACGACGCGCGCGCCGCCATCCGCAGACCCGACGAGACGAGGCCTTTGAGCACGAAGAACACGGACGACAAGACCATCTGCGGAGTGTTCAATGCGCTCTTTTGGCACAGTGGTACGCGACACGTTGCACGCATTTTGAAAGGGTTTCTGGCTGGGCATCAGCTCGCGCAAAACATCGTTGACCTTGATACTGCTGCGCCTGTTTTCGGACACCAGAGGTTGGCGTCCACCGCGCCCGTCTTGGCCCCCTGGGACGTCGCGGCCGCCTTCCCCTCGCTTCAGCACGCCTGGACTTGGTTGGCCTTCGAGGCTGTCGGCATGCCTGGCGGCTTCCTCGCGATGCTCCAGCAGATAACGGAAAGAGCGAGGCACGATTGATGACGTTGTGTCTGGGGCGAAGCCCTTTAAGGGGGGGTTCCAGGGGGGGCATACCGCGCCCAGATGGGCTGTAATGGCTGTTTGGGAGGGGTCCACTCGGGTTTTTCCCCACATCCAAAGTGGGGTTCTTGTTTTCTCTGCACACCCCCGCGCAGGAGAGAGATCTCACTCACCCCCTCTTCTCCTCGCACTCATTCACACACACACACACACATCATCATCACTCGCACTCTCTCACACGCTCACGAACATCATCGTCATCATCGGTATCGGCATCATCCTCATTCAAACATCATCATCGCCACCACCACCCACAATCAATCATCATCCTCTTCACCACTCATCTTCACCACCACTCATCATCCTCATCCTCATCATCGTTGAGTAAAGTGTGAGGAAGTCTCAGGCGGGAGCCCCCTCCCTATGGGGCCCGCAGATCATGTTGGTAATCCGAGCGGGTCATCGGAACCCTGTAACTGTCGTCACTTTTGGGCTCCCCAGGCCTGAAAATGGAGGAAGTCTCAGGCGGGAGCCTCGTCTGTGAGTGAATTGGGAGGAAGTCTCAGGCGGGAGCTCCCTCCCTATGGGGCCCGCAGATCATGTTGGTAATCCGAGCGGGTCATCGGAACCCTGTAACTGTCGTCACTTTTGGGCTCCTCAAGCCTGAATATGGAGGAAGTCTCAGGCGGGAGCCTCGTCTGTGAGTGAATTCTGAGGAAGGCTCAAGCGGGAGCCCCCTCCCTATGGGGCCCGCAGATCATGTTGGTAATCCGAGCGGGTCATCGGAACCCTGTAACTGTCGTCACTTTTGGGCTCGTCAAGCCTGAATTTGGAGGAAGTCTCTGGCGGGAGCCTCGTCTTTGAGTGAATTGTGAAGAAGTCTCAGGCGGGAGCCCCCTCCCTATGGGGCCCGCAGATCATGTTGGTAATCCGAGCGGGTCATCGGAACCCTGTAACTGTCGTCACTTTTGGGCTCCTCAAGCCTGAATATGGAGGAAGTCTCAGGCGGGAGCCTCGTCTGTGAGTGAACTGCGAGGAAGTCTCAGGCGGGAGCCCCCTCCCTATGGGGCCCGCAGATCATGTTGGTAATCCGAGCGGGTCATCGGAACCCTGTAACTGTCGTCACTTTTGGGCTCGTCAAGCCTGAATTTGGAGGAAGTCTCTGGCGGGAGCCTCGTCTTTGAGTGAATTGTGAAGAAGTCTCAGGCGGGAGCCCCCTCCCTATGGGGCCCGCAGATCATGTTGGTAATCCGAGCGGGTCATCGGAACCCTGTAACTGTCGTCACTTTTGGGCTCCTCAAGCCTGAATATGGAGGAAGTCTCAGGCGGGAGCCTCGTCTGTGAGTGAACTGCGAGGAAGTCTCAGGCGGGAGCCCCCTCCCTATGGGGCCCGCAGATCATGTTGGTAATCCGAGCAGGTCATCCAAAACCTGTAACTGTCGTCAATGTTGGGTTCTCGCGCTGCCAGAACGCAGTTCCCAGGCCACACTTTGGATGCAACAAGGAAGTTTTTGGGCTCCTCAGGTCGCCGAGGTGCTGCGACAGGGCGCCGAAGGCGCCGACGACGACGGCCAGGCCGAGGCGCGGGCGCGGAGCTTGCTGATGTTCAGGCCCAGCGAAAGGGAGTTCACATGGCAGAGCTCGGGGGCGCACAGCGTGCGCCGCTCGGGGTTCACCCTGACGCACGCGTCCTACCTGACCTCCACGCTGTCGCAGGGCCAGACGCTGCGCAAGGGCGTCACCATCGACTGCGCGAGAGACGAGGACGCTGGCCGCACGGGCATGTCGGACGAGCAGTGGTGGCTGCACCTCTACGTCATGTTCTCCCGCGCCACGTGCATGCGGAACATGCTGATCCTGCGGCCGCCGCCGCGAGAGTTCCTGGAGTGCGGGCCGCCGGCGTCCCTGCGGAAGGCGCTCCTGGAGTTCGACAAGAGAACGGTTTTGTCCAGGGCGGAGGCGAAGCAGCTCGCGGCAGAGCTGGGCTTCGTGCTGCCTTCCGCCTGAGCGCGGCTGCGCCTCGCTCGAAGCCCGCGGGGTTGTCCCAACGGCTTGGTCTTGCGCGCCAACGGCTCGCGGGGTTGTCCCGACAGCCTGGCCCGCGGGGTTGTCCCAACGGCTGCGCGACGTGACCTGTAGAGAACGCGCCTGTGCTGGCCGTGGCGGCGACGGCGCCGAGGAACATCGACATGCGCGCTCATGCAACAGGAAGGGGAGGAGGTGGCGGGGCGCGGAACAAACAGGGGGGCGAGGATGGGGACAACGTAAGGAGTGGAAGGGGGGCCCGCGCCAAGGCGAGAGGAAATATACGCAGAAGAGACAGCCAGGACGCCTCACCAACCACGAGGACGACGGTGATGGCTTTTTCCAGATTCGCCCAGAGGATTCTTATGTGGGGTTCTTCCGTCGGAGTAATTGCATGTTTTTCTGATTTCTATGTTTTCCCGTCCTAGAACAGCCCAGGACCGCCCAAAACAGCCCCAAGACGTCCCAAGAGGCCCCCAAGAGGCGCCCAAGGGGCGTCCCAAGAGGGCCCAAGAGGCCAAAACCATTGATTTTCCATGGGAAAACATATATATTTTTAGCATATCGGGTTTTTCGCCTTTCACGGCGTTGACGACGGCCCAAGAGGCCCCCAAGACCGCCCCAAGACGGCCCAAGAGGCTCCCAAGAGGCCCCCAAAACGGCCCAAGAGGGCTCCACGACGGCCCAAGAGGCGCCCCAGACGGCCCAAGAGGGCCCCAAGACGGCCCCAAGAGGGCTCCACGACGGCCCAAGAGGCGCCCAAGACGGCCCAAGAGGGCCCCAAGACGGCCCCAAGAGCAAGAGGGGGACCACGAACCGAAAAGTCTAGTTTTTCGCCCCAAGACGCTCCGGGGAGCCCCCCACAGCCCCCCTTAAGAAGCCCCGAGAGTGCCCAAGAGACCCCCAAGAGGCGCCCCACGAGGCCAACAGGAGGCCAAATTATGGATTTTCTGTGAGAAAACGTACATTTTTAGCATGCACCGCTTTTCGGCTTTCACGGCGTTGACGACGGTCCAAGAGGCCCCCAAGACCGCCCCAAGACTGCCCAAGAGGCTCCCAAGAGGCCCCCAAAACGGCCCAAGAGGGCTCCACAACGAGAGGCGCCCCAGACGGCCCAAGAGGGCCCCAAGACGGCCCCAAGAGGGGGACCACGAAGCCGAAAGTCTAGCCTTTCGCCCAAAGACGCTCCTAGGAGGCCCCCACAGACCCCCAAGAAGCCCCAAGATGCCCCCCAGAGGCCCCCAAGAGGCCACCAGGAGGGCCCGAAAAGGGCTCCAATAGGACTCCCACGACGGCCCAGAGACACCAAAAGCGATCGGTAATGCAAAAAGCTCTTCACACCAAGCCTCCCAAGAACGAATGGTGACGTAAACAAGCTGATAAGACCAAGGTTCCCAGCAGAGAGCGGTGACGCAACAAGTTCCTGACACCAAGGCCCAGCCAAGGCTCAGGAACGGGCGGCAATGCAACAATCTCTGAACCCCAAGGCTCCCGAGAACGAGGGGTGACGTAACCAGCTCTCAACGCCAAGGCTCCCGGTACGAACGGTGGTGTGAGTAATTTCGATTTCTGTTGATGCAGCGCTCTTTCCGTTTCTGTGCCGGGCCAGGTCTGTTGGCTCAACACCGGCTTCCTCTCCGGTGCTTGTGCGTTTTTCTTCAACGGTGGCAGCCTGCAGGGGCGCCCTCTCAGCGGCTTCGTTTTCGCCGTGTCCACCCACCTTCTTTGCCCTGCACATACACGCGGTGTCAACAACCCACGCCTGCGCCGTCACGACACGAACTTGCTGCAATCAGGCTCAAGATCGACGGCCTCCGCAGACAAACGATTTGAGTTGTTCCATGCGGAGTCCCGTGAAGTCCCAACCGCTTCCCCAGTCGGGCGTTGCGTTCTGGGGGGGCGATCATTGGGGGATGAAGAAAGGTGCACGTTTCGTGCACCTTCGGGCTCCTATAGGGGCCCCCCTGGGGGCAAAAAAGGTGTACGTTTCTTCGTCCCCCCGCCGATCGTCCCCACGCCCAACCCAGGGCCAGCGTTTCACCCTGAGTCGCTTGTGGACGGCCCCGGGGTCTGGGGAGGGCCCTGGAGGGGCCGACGAGAGCGAACACACAAGTTCCCGCCCAGTGTGTTGGGGATCTGGGCCTGGGGCCCCAGGCCCCAGGAGGCCGACCAGGGCGAGCAAAAGACTCCCGCACCGAGTTTTTTTTCACGGGGCCCAGAAATATACACCACCACTGCCTCCGTCACCCTCGCGCCTTTCCCAGGAAAGAGGGGCGGAAGAAGAGGCTCGAGGAGAGGAGAAAGGATAGATGTGGTGTTGGTTTCTATTCCTGGCACCTGCATCTTTCAATGCGTGGGGGAGCTGGGCCTGGAGGCCCCCGACGGCGGAGAGCTCGCTCGGGGATGGAGCGGCTCCCTCAGGGACAACGCTCGGGGGGGGGGGATGGAGCCTCAGCGGGGGATGCATCCATCGGCCCCCAATCGCCCACTGATCGTCGATAGGGGCCCGATTGCCCATCCCGCCCAGCAGCGTGCGGGTTCGCTATCGAAGGCCTGCCGCCGACCTATCGAAGACGTATCGCCCATTCCAGGCCAATGCCCCCCCCCCTGAGCCGGGTTTGCGCCAAGACACTGTGCTGGACAATCGGAAGGGCCCGTCTCGTGGCACAAAGCTCCAAATCGAAATCGAAACGAACACGCAAAACGAAACGAACAGGGACCAGAGGAGAGGCGCCCGACCAGCCTCGAGCGGCCGCGAGGGGGTGCACGCCGTCGCCACGAAGGAAGCGGGTCTTGAGGGGAACGGGTCCTGAGATCCAGGCGCTTTCACCGGGCGTTTTCGCCCAGCTTCGGGATATGGGACCATCAGAGCTCAATGCGGCTCGAAAAATGCCGCAGAAAATTGTGGCCCAGGGCTCGCATTGTTTTGCGAATTTGCAGTTCTTTCGCACTGTCGGATCTCAGGGGATGGAGGCGGGTCCTGAGGTGTTCCGCACCTCCCCCGGGCGCGGGGCCGTCAGAAACAGACCCAGCAGGGTGAAAAGCTAGTCCTGGGGGGAGGTCCGAGGGTTCAGGACCCGTTTCCCTCGGGACCCGTTTGCTTCATACCAGCACCAGCCCTGGGCCTGGGATCTAGATCACCCCAAGTGGCGCGAAGCTAATCGCGCTTCGCGGGGCGCGATGCGCGAAGGAAACTGTGCGTCGCGTATCGCGGGGCGCGATGCGCGAAGGTAGGCGACCCAGGGGATCGGCTTGGCCAGCACCGCTGCGAGTGTGGGACTACGTCGGTGCCTCCCCCCCCGAGGCAGAGCCGAAGAAGAAAAAGGAAAAGGAGTTCGCCTGGATGGACTCCAGCGAGGACGAGAAGGAGAAGCCTCAGGCAGCCCAGCCACAACTGGGGGAGCTGTGATTCTTTGCGCAACCTCCCATGGGAGACCGATCGACTTCGACAACCGACATCGCGCCGTCTCTTGCCCATTGATCCTGCAACTGCATGTCGCCCCAACGCCATGTGGGGCGATCTCCTTTCTTGCGCTGCCCCGTTGGGAGAGCCACAAATCCAGAGATCCGCCGATCTGTTGTTTTTCAATCCGCGGCCCCAGAGGTCCCGACCGCTTCCCCGGGGCTAGTGTTTCGTCCCAGACCCACGTTTCACAGCCCCGCGGCTCCGGACCAGCCCCCAAGGGCCAAAACCAAGGAAGGCCCGCCAGCTGACAAGAGTCCTATCGTCGGAGACCTGGGAGCGTGCCGAGAGATCGTCTGGGGCACAGCTCCCTGGTCGTGGCCGACCAGCCAGGGCGGCAAGTCAGAGGCTCAGGGGTAACGCCGGGGGGGGATAGGCTCCAGGGAAATGCGTCGACCTCCAATTGCCCATTTATCGCCGACATGGGCTTGATAGCCCACCTCGCCCAGGAACCTCGGCATCGCTTGGACGTGTGCATTTTTCTCGACGAGGCCAGCGCCAGGAAACATGGGCCATCTTGGAGCATCCTGGGCCACCATGAGGAAAACACACGCGCGAAACCGAACAATGCACAGAGAATGGATGTCCGAGCGATTCGCTATCGGTAGCCCATCGCCGATCTTTCGGTGATGTATAGCCCATTCCAGGTGCATGTTTAGCACCCTGAGCTGGTCCTCCCTATCGTTGCCCCTCAAAGGCCTCCCCGGTCAGGTCGCAGGGCTCCACGAGAGGCCGAAGCCGCAGCCGCAGCGGGGAGCGCGCGGTGCCCATCGAGCAGGTGCAGACCCTGTCGCAGATGGCGCGGCTGGCTCCCGAGCTGGAGAAGCGCCTTAGACGTGGCGACGTGCGGTCTCGCGAGCTCCGGGAGGTGGCGGTGGGCTCATGTGGGCTCGCAGAATCCGAGTTCGAAGAGCCATGACACCCCCTCGTGGTGGAAAAATCCCACCCGAGGGTCTTATAGACAAGTTTCAGCCTCTGGGGGCCCTGACCGAGTCTTGGGACAGTCCAAAAGCGACTCAGGATGAAAAGCGGGTCCAAGGGGAGGGGTCCAGACCTTTGGGGAGCCACGATCGGAAAAAACACGACGGAGGATGTTTGGGAGGTTTCTTCGGGCGAGGCCAGGACCGGGATAAGTCGTTCCAAAGCGTTCTTGAGCGCTCTCAGAACGTTCTGAAGCTCTTTGGAAGGATCGCGGATAGAGCCGCCAGATTTCCAGAGATCCCCCATTTTGTCCTGGTCCGATTTTGTCCCGTTCTTCGCCTTGTCTTAGTCCCCCAGCGGCGCGAAGACGGCGCTTCGCGGGGCGCGATGCCCGAAGATTTGCTGTGCGTCCCGCATCGCGGCTGCCCTTCTCCAAGGTGGCCTCGGGAGGGCCCGAAGGTGACCGTGCGTCGCGCATCGCGGTGCGCGAACTAGGGGATCGGCTTGGCCAGAGGATTGCATCGGTGCCCCCAAAAGGCGCTCGTCCTACTTTGGAGATGCCAGCCCAGACATGCAATATCCTGATTTTTTCGATGCGCGGTTCCTGTAAGGTCTGACCCTTGCCCTGGCACGGGAGTTTCATTCCGAGTCGCTTTTTGACGGTCCCGGGGCCCAGTGAGGGCTCCCAGGGCCAAAGACGGCGCAAAACTTCCCGCCCAGATTCTGTCACGGCACGAGCATAACTGGGAAGCGAGGCCCACCATTGAGCCAGGTCACCCACAGGGGCGCGAAGGCGATGCCGCTTTTCGGACCTTCTTCGCGGCCGCGGCCGCTGAGGCCGCAGAGCCGCAGAGGTGCTCTTGTTACTTCAGGGGGCGGCGGCTCCCCGGGGACCCGGGACGCGCGGGTCGCCGCGCGTCGCGCACTGCGGGGCGCGAAGCGCGAAGCGAGGTGGCCCGGATCGCGGAGGTCACCACCGACAAGGGCCAGGCCCTCCCCCCAACTGCTCGTGGGATCGGACCCCCCCCCCACCCCGATGAGGCCTCCCCCCTGCTGCGGATGTTGGGTGGTACGGCTGTGGAGCCCTCTTCGCCGCAGCCGTCGTCGTCGCCCCGCTGTGGGTGTGGCGTGGTGTAACAGTGCTCCAGGGAGCGGGAGGTCATCGTCGTCGTCGTCGTCGTCGTCGTCCCCCCGCCCTGGGACTTATCCATCGGGGAGGGGGGAGCCACGGGCCCTGAGCCCTGAATGATGATGATGATGATGATGATGATGATGATGATGATGATGATGATGATGATGATGATGATGATGATGATGATGATGATGATGATGATGATAATGATGATGATTGCTATCATTATAGTGAAAGATACGCTTAAAAAGTATAAGTCGTATAATAAGAGCTATTCTTATGCTTAGTACTGGTAATAGTATCTATATGTTTCTATATTGTTATAATTGCTCGTGTTATCTTTATTATCATATTATTATTCTCAGGTATACATACATAAATGGGTGTACAAGACTGCGTTGGCGCTTCGCGCAATGCATTTTCCTCGAGGCTTGGCATACAGGTAGGAGGGCAAATAGGTAAAACGGAACATTTAGCGATAACTCGTTGTCGCCTTTTGGGGCATCGCCGTTGTAATGATGTTAGTCGTAATCCTTCCCTCATGTTTTCTCTCCTTCCTCCTTCTCACCCTACCCATACTCAGTTCTTTTTGCGAAGGCTCATCCTAGGAGAGCTTCTTGGGGGCCTCGCGAAAGTTTTCAAGGGCTTGTTGGGGCCTTCTGGAGGCCTCCTGGGTTTCTTCTGCGGGCCTCTGGGGGCTTCTCTGGGACACCCTGCTTCCAACCGCGGTCTCCCTGAACGTCCAGGTCACGATTTGGAGAGACCCGGGGGGGCGTCTAGGGACCATCTTGGGCCGTCATGGAGCTCTCTTCGGGCCATCGTGGGGCCCTGCTGGGCTGGGCTGTCTCGGGGCTCCTCTTGGACTGCCCGGAGGCCCTCTTGGCTAAATTTTGCTCGCCTTGAATTTGGGGCGACTCTCTGGCCTCCTGGGTCCTGGGCGGTCTCAGACGCGCGGAAGACTGAAGAACAAAGCGTTCCCCAAAGCACACAAAAACCATTGGAAATCAATGGTTTTTGCGTTTCGGATGCCTCTTGGGGGTCTTCTTTGGGTCGTCTTCGGGCGTCTGGTGGGTGTCTTTCGGGCCTCCGTGTGCTCTCGCGGGGCCGGTCGGCCGCCCTCCTAACCGATTGGGGCCCGTTGCCCAGGCCCAGCCGGGGCTGCAGGAGTGTGGCGGAAAGCAGTGGGACGAAGAGCCAGTCCTGGGGAAGTGGTCCAGACCTCCTCCTCCTCCTCCTCCTCCTCCTCCTCCTCCTCCTCTCCTCCTCCTCCTCCTCCTCCTCCTCCTCCTCCTCCTCCTCCTCCTCCTCCTCCTCCTCCTCCTCCTCCTCCTCCTCCTGCACCCTGGACCGACTGCAAGTCCGTCCAGGGTGCCCCCGGGGCCCAGGATCCGGGGATGTCCGCTTAGGGGGGAGGGTATCGCAGGGTCCCAGATTCTACATATAAAGATGTAGAAAAGGAGATAGGTCGCCCGCGGGGGCCCGACGATAATCGCGCTTCGCGCGTCGCGTCTGGGCCAGAGCGGCTGCCCTTCTCCAAGGGGGCGGCGCGATGGCGCGAAGTTGATCGCGCGCCGCTCATCGCGCGGAGCGAGGCGCGAAGTCAGGTGGCCTGGGAATGTCCCAGGGGCAGGGTGCACGGGCATCATCGGGCGGGGCTGGGACAGGGATACATCAGAGCGTTCCAGAACGCTCTGAGAAGGCCGCGGCGCCCGATACATCTTCCAGAGACGCCGAATCTCAGAGATCCCCGATGTGTCCCTGTCCGATTTTGTCACTGTCCTGGCCTTGTCTTACATCAGCCCATCCTCTGCCCGACCCCGTCGTACCAGGCCAGGCCCCGAGAAGCCGCGGCACTCCAGAGAGCCCCCCCCTCCCGGCGGCACTCCAGAGGTGGCCGCCGCCCTGTCGCGCTCGCGCTACTTCGACGGCGGCCTCTTCGAGGCCCTGAGCCCCGAGCTGAAGCGCGCCTTTGAGAAGAGGATCCGCGGCGAGCCCATGGGGGGGGGGGGAGCGAGAGGGGCAGGCCTTCTCAGAGGGCGGCGGACCTTCGCGGAGGCCCTCGCGCCCTCGGAGAGGTCGCCTGTGCCCCCGGAGAAGGCTCGGCAAGCTTCTCGGAAAGCTGGAGGCCTTCTGAGCCTTTCTGAGAAGCCCCGCTCCGTCTGCTTTCCCCTGGGGGTCTGGGTCACCCGCGGGGGCGCGAAGATCTTCGCGCTTCGCGCATCACGGTCTGAGCCAGAACGCCTGCCCCTCTCCAAGGGGGCGGCGCGAGGTCGCGGGGGCGCGAGGATGACCGCGCGTCGCGCATCGCGGGGCGCCACGGGCGAAGTTAGGGGCCCGCCGCCAAGAGGAGGCTGGGCATGAGGGAGATCCTTGACATCGTCTGCGACCTCGTCGAGCTCAACGCGTACGACGCGGGCGTGTTCGAGGCGGCCTGTGCGACGCTGGAGCGGGAGATCGGCACTGCGCCCGACTCGGAGAAGCTGCGGCTGGAGGTGGCCCTGAAGCGCGTGGGGCACGACGCTGGGAAGCTGGCTGGGCTGCTGAAGGCCCAGCGGAGCGGCGACAACCGGCAGGCTTGCCCGATGTTCTTCCGCGGGCAGTGCAAGTGCCCCAGGGGCGGGACAGAGAAAGAGAGAGAGAGAGAGTGGGTCATGTGATCCCAAATTCGTCCTTGAAGACACATATTGTCATCGTTTGCTCGTTGTCAGGAAGCGAATGGAAGTCCATCTCCTCTACAGCACAGACATTCGATAAGAAACCAGCCTGTCAGCATGTGCCCCACATAAGCTTCTCACCCCAGTCGCGGCCCTGCTTCCCGGACCCACCCGCGCGCTGTTCGTCGTTTCCCCGCCGGCTTGAGGGTTGCCCCGCTCTTGTCGCGCTCCCTGGGCGCCTCGTAGGACACATGTGACCTCGGCACCCTATGATCCCGCTGCCCGCTGCCTTCGCCCTTGCTCCCCAGGTTGCCTCGTAGGTCACTCTGACCTCGGCACCGCTGGCCACCTCGCTGTGCTGCTTCCGCCACCAGCTCTCGCTGGACCTGTCGCTCCCCCCCGTGGGAGCTTGCCCTGGCGGCCACCTTGGCTGCTACCCTCCCGGCTGCTGCCCCGGCGCTGCTGCTGGCCCCAGGCCCCGGCGCCCCCCCCCGCCGCCGCCTGGCTCCGCTCTGAGCGGGCCCGGCCTCCTCTCCCTCCCGCCCGCGTCGGGCCTTCCTTCTCACCACTCGCGTGCATCGCAGCCGAATTCGCATTTGTATGCCCTACATATGATTTTTCCGCCAGCGCAGGCACTCTGCCTAGCCGCTGGCGCCAAAAGTGTGTGTGTGTGTGTGAGTGTGTGTGTGTGTGTGTGCGTGCGTGGGTATGTGTGTGTGTGTGTGTGTGTGTGCGTGTGTGTGTGTGTGCGTATGTGTGTGTGTGTGTGTGCGTGTGTGTGTGTGTGTGTGTGTGTGCGTGCGTGCGTGTGTGTGTTGTGTGCTGTGTGTGTGTGTGTGTGTTTGTTTGTATGTGCGTGCATGTGTGTATGTGCGTGCATGTGTGTATGTGGCCGTGTGTGTGTGTGCGTGTGTGCATGTGTGCGTGTGTGTGTGTGTGTGTGTTTGCGTGTATGTGTGTGGGCGTGTGTGATGTGTGTGTGTGTCTGCGTGCGTGCGTGCGTGTGTGTGTATGCGTGTGTGTGTGTTAATGCGCGCGTGTTTATGTGTTGTGTATGCGCGTGCGTGTTTGTGTGTGTGTGTGCGTGTGTGTGTGTGTGTGTGTGTGTGCAGTCGTGCGTATGTGTTTGTGGGTTTTTGTGCGTGTGCGTGTGTGTGTGTGTGGGTGCGTGTGCGTGTGCGTGTGCGTGTGCGTGTGTGTGTGTGTGCTTGTGTGTATGTGTTTGCGTGTGTGTATGTTGTGTGTGTGTTGTGTGTTATGTGTGTGTGTGTGTGTGTTGTGTGCTTGTATGCTTGTGTGTTCGTGTGCGTGTGTGTCCCTCGCTTTCCTGTGGCGGGGCTTCTTGTCGCACGAATATGCTGGATCATCCTCCTCCTGCTCCTGCTGCTGCTGGAGGAGTCTGCTCCTAGCATCCGTATCGGGCTCGCGCTCCCGCCATCGTACACCACCAATTTCGAGCGAGAGCACGCCCATACACCATACATACACAGTGATGCCATCCCACTGTTAACAACAATTCGCGGCACGCTATATCCCCGCCCCGATTATCCTCAGCACACGTCCACTTCTTGCGCGCAGCTCAAGATGCCATCAGCATGCCGATGAGATCGGAACCTGCTGGGCCTCATGTTGCTTGTGCTCCTGCGGCAAGCTGCTGGATTGCACCAGGGGCAGCGGATGTGGGGGCAGGATGAGGATGAGAAGAGAGAGGAGGAGGAGGAGGAGGAGGAGGAGGAGGAGGAGGAGGAGGAGGAGGAGGAGCAGGAGGAGCAGGAGGAGGAGGAGGAGAAGGAGGAGGAGGAGCAGGAGGAGGAGGAGGAGGAGGAGGAGCAGGAGGAGGAGAAGGAGGAGGAGGGATAGGAGGAGGAGGCGGAGGAGGAGGAGCAGGAGGAGGAGCAGGAGGAGGAGCAGGAGAAGGAGCAGGATAAGGAGGAGAACGAAGAGGAGGACCACCAGAGATGCCTCTTCTTTCTCCTCATCTTCCTCCTCATCTTCCTCCTCCTCCACCTGAGGTAGGCTGCTGGACTGCATTGAGGGCAGGGGAGGTGGGGGCCGAAGTGCAAGCTCTCGCACGACCCGGAGTCCTTCGAGAGGGCCGCCGAGGACCCCCGGCCGCCGTCCAGTCGCCGCATGACGCCGCCGTTGCTGCGCATTCCCTTTAGGGAGCGTCTCGACCGCCCCCCTCCTGGACTCGCTCGTGGACGAGGCGGGGGTGGGGGGGGATGAGAGGGCCCTCGTGGGCTCGTGGGCTCGTGGCCGTGGTCCTCGTGTGCCTCGTCCACGAGTTCCTCGTGGACGAGGTCCACGAGGAGGAGGGCCCTCGTAGTTGAGGTGGGGGCGTGGCCTTCGTGGACTCGTAGACGTGGCGGAGGGAGGAGGATCCATGCTCCTGGGCAGGAGGAGGAGGAGGAGGAGGAGGAGGAGGAGGAGGAGGAGGCGTCTCAGTCGCCCCCTCCTGGACTCGCTCGTGGACGTAGCGGGCGAGGCGGGCTCGATACAGTAGGAATGCGGGGTTCGGTTTTTTCTGGCGTTTTCGTCGGCCCTCGGCGGTTTTCCAGCCGCGATGTGTTTTCTGGCAGCTGCGCTTCGCCGAGAGCGTTCTGGGGGTGCCCGAATCGTTTCGAACGGCCGCCAGAGAACCGAGCTGTAGCCCGAAGACGAAGGGGGGGCGAGGATGAGGAAGATGAGGAGGTGGAGGGATGATCGAAGATCCATGCTTCTGGGCAGGAGGAGGAGGAGGGGGAGGCCGAGGAGGAGGAGTAGGAGGAGGAGGAGGAGGAGGAGGAAGGGGAGGAGGAGGAGCAGGAGGAGGGAGAGGAGGAGGAAGAGGAGGAGGAAAAGGAGGAGGATGAGTGGAAAGACGAGGAGGACAATGAGGAAGACTTCTGGGGGAGGAGTAGAGGGGCAAGGGATAGGAGGGTGGGAAACCCAGGCACGCATGCGCGCCATATCTGACATCCTACCCCTCCCACGCGCACCTCTTCCCATTGCGGTGTCTTTTTGCATCCGCCGATGGATGTCCCAGCGGACTTGGATCTCCCGAGTGGTTTCATCGTGTGATGCGCAAGATGGGCTCTGGCAATAGGAGGAGGAGGAGGAGGAGGAGGAGGAGGAGGAGGAGGAGGAGGAGGAGGAGGAGGAGGAGGAGGATCTAGCGAGCGATCACGATGATCAATGACAAGTGAAAGGGGCCAACCTAGGAGGCAGCCTATGCCACCTATGTTGGCGGGGGGACGACAGGAATCGGAGGCTGGCGCGCGGGGGGGGGGAGAGAAACAGGGCAGCGCCTGACGGCGGCCACGGCCGCCGCGTCCGCCGCGACCGCGCCGTCGCCGAAAGGCACCGCGCGTCGCGCGCGCGCAGGGCCGCGTTCGCCGCTCTCTCTCTCCCTCCTCCCCTCTCGCACGAGCCCTCTCCTTCCGCTCCTTCCCCCAAGCAAGGCTCCCAGGGACCTTGCCGTGGGCAATCCTCTGAAGGTTCTGCGAGCCCGCCTTCTCGAGGCGGCCAGAGCATTGCTTCCCAAGGTCTTTGAGAAATTGGGCCGGATACGCTCCACAAATGAGACACCACAGCACATTGGCCTCGGGCCAGAAGGCCAGAGCATGAGAGGGGTCCACAAGACGGCTCCTGACACAAACGGAGGCCGTCGGACGAAAGACCGACCCAGACCAGACCATGGGAGCACACTGCGAATGCAAAAAGCGGTTTGAATCCCGAGCGGATGACTTGCAACCGCATTTCTGACACCGCGCGAAGTCTCCGCAAATCAAAGGACATTGATGGGAGGTCTTCGCTGCAGCCGAACGCAGGAGCTGTCGAGCCGTCCTCCGCAGCTTCTTTTTGGGGGGGGGCGGGGAGAGCGTCTGCCCTCACGCTCCAAGACATCTGGCATCACAGCAACAAGGTGGTCTTGCACTTTCCGAGCCAGACCGTCCTCAAAACGAACAGGAGCTGAGAATGCATAACGGACCGGAACCTGCTTCGCAAAACGACTGGTGATTTCATCGGCCACCGAGTTCGCGAGCACATCTCTTGGGTTCAGCCCACGGCTGGTGGCTTCCTCAACTTTGCGGCGGCTCGGAATCTGGATGAGAACCATCGCACCAAGCCGATCCAGAGCTCTCCTGACACAGCTCCAAAGATCACCAACTATCAACATGGGTCTGAGTTTGCTTCTGACGGCCCGCCGGGACTCGCACAAAACCTCGGGCGACATACGCCGAGTCCGCAATGTACCCTAGACAAGCCTGGCCAGGAACATATTCCAAGAAAACCATCAGAGCCCAAATCTCACCACGATTCACAGACTGCTTACCCGAGATCCCGCCCCCCTGCAAAAACTTAGTGTCGGCATCCGACACGAGGGGGTGCAGGATTAAAACATCATGGTCAAAAAACCGCGACGCCCCAAGACACCCGCCTCAGACGCTTCTCCCCCGAGAACTCCTCACCACCCGCATCCCCAACGCCCCAGATGCGAGTTCCCTCGAGAGGCCCAGGAAACACACCTGCGGCAAAGAGGATCGGGTCGTCGGGAGGGGGAGGGACGCAAGTCCAAGAACGGGGCACGAAACCGCGGAGCCAGAAGCACAGCTCGGCAGCAACAAATGCAGCCTTGCGGGCAAACGCTTCATCGATCTGCTGAAACTCGGCAGTGCACGGGCACTCCCAGAAACGGTGGACATCCGTCTCAGGAGCCTGACCACATCGGAGGCAGGTGAGCTCACGCCCCCCCCCACCACCACCACACACACACATTGTTGGTCGGCGGGGCGAGAGTGAACCTCTAATTAGGGAGACAGGGCACAGGCGGGCGGGGCCTCAGGCGGCCGGAGAGGGCGGGGCCCGGGGTGCAGGCGGTGCCGAGGAGCTTACACAGGAAAAGGTACGCCGTGGACAGGAGCGGAGGCGAATATCCAGAGGGTGAGCGATGCGGTGTTGTCGTCAATGGCACTCCGTAAACACCAGCCTCAAGCGCTGCAGAGGAGCACCTGGAACGTGACCAGGTCGACGTCCAGGGGGGAGAAGACCACCATGAGGGCGATGAGCAACGTTGTGCCACCGGATGGTGTGGAGGAGGCCCAGGAGGAAGAGGAGCACCGCGAAGGCGATGTGCAGCGTTGTGCCACCAGGTGGTCGGAAGCGGCCTGGGGTGGTAGTCCAATCCACGACCCCCCCACACACGCACACACACACACACACACGCACGCGCTTGAATTCGAGATCTCGCGCAAAGGGCCCCCGTGAGCACCGCCCGCAGCAGGCCCTTCTTCTGAACAGATTTCCGCCGCAAGGACGCGAGGTGCCTCCACGGGGCCGCAAGGTCGGCGCCAGAAGCAGGACCCCCCCCATTGCGGAACTCGGCAGCAGCAGACCACAAACGCGCGTCAATGCCACGGTCAACATCCTTCTCAAAGTCCGACGTCGCATAAGCCTGGGAGCGAAGCTCAGCGGGCACAGCAAACGAGCCACCCCCAGGAGACACCCGAGAACACGGCCCATCGAGCTTCCATCCCAAGGCCGCCATGGCGGCAACCACGGCAGACACGGGTCCCTTTATATTGTGGCAACTACGCTGGGGGCCCAACCTGTCGATTCTTTCAACCGTGGACTGCCGGCAAACACGCGCGCGATCAACTCCTTTCTCTGGCGGCGCAGCAACAATCTGAAACCGCGAGTCCAGAAGCTGAAACACAGCAGTGAAAGCACTGTCTTTTTTTTTCTCCGCACTTCCGAGGCCAGCGGGGTCGCGAGACATCGCTCTGCCGCGCCGCGAGTTAGGCTTCTAGCCAGCGCTCGTCGCGATGTCCGAAGGACCGAGGGCGCGACCCCATAGACCTTCCAGGCGTAGACGCCTGCGGCAAAGCCCCAGTGAGGATCAAACGCGCCCCGATCTTGCGAGGAGCGACGGCGGCCAGCTTATGAATTCGGCAAGCCCTTCCCGTGGCCTGACCAAAACGCTCGGAGTGACGAGTCTCGGCAACAGCGACGCCAGTGCCCCTCTCGATGCCCAGATCCGCCGCAACCGAGGCCACCTCGACCTGGGTGCCTTTCGATCCTAAGCCCGCTTTGATAGCACGCGCCACCGAAAGCTCCGACGCCGCAATGGCCGACTCACTAGCAATCTTGAGTTCCTCTTGTTCACAGCCCGAGGCAAAAACGGCCCCAGCCCCGATTCAATCGCGAATCGCATCACGCTTCAAACCTTCGGCGCGCAGGGTGGTGTCATCGAGTCGCGCGCGAAGGGGCGTGAGCGCGCTGCTTGCGCAAGAACGCTCGCGCATCTCAAACATCTGGCATTTCGAGAAATCGGCGGCCCGACGAGTACCCGCCACGAGCCCCCCCGCGAGGAAGAATGGGAGGAGCACAGACCCCCTCATCACGCAACAGCCGCGGCCCCATGTGGAGGACGGATGCATTCCAGGGCCAGGGGGCGCGGGGGGAAATCCAGGTCGGTCGCGCGATCAACAACTCCCCCCCGTCGAATGGCGTCGTAGAACGCTTCCGCGCCCCGCAGCGATGAAGCAGAACAATGCTCGGGCAAGACGGAGGCAAGCGCCGCCTCGTCAGCATAACGCCTGAACAAAGCCTCTCGTAGAGCGCTGTTGCCTCGGGCCGCGGCGCCCCAAGGGCCAAGGCGGGCCGACGCCCGCGCCCCCGCAGGCCGAGACCGCGTGCGACTCCACAAGCGACCAGGCCAGGTGAGCAAACCTATGGCACGATCCTCGCGCACATCAGGTTTGCGAAGAAGCGTGATGATGGCCGTCTGCCACTGCCGCGGCCATGCGACCTTGGATCCAATCTGATGAAACAAGGCGAGCAAAGCATTGCTGCCCGACTCAGGCAGCCACCGCGCCCCTCTGGCCGACCGCCTCGACGCCCCGCGCCTTGCGTGGAGGCGCACAGCGCAGCGCCTCCTCCAGCTGGCCCAGCGTGAGAGGCTCCAGCTCGTTCTGAAAGGCCAGACGATGAGCGCGCGAAAACACCTTGAGCGCCCGACTGTCGTCGAAACCCTGCGGGGTCCACAGCGCCTTCCACGCCGCAGCCTTTGCCTCCATCACCGACGCAGCATCAGACGACGCGGCGCCCCCCGCTCTGACCTCGCTCACTTCGGCCGTGGGATCGCGAGCGAATCGATGTAAGCTCTGCATCGAAGAATCGCCTGCTGGTGCACCCATTCATGGAAGGAATGATGCCTCTGCCTTGCCACGGCGCGCTGAGCCTGGCCCGGGGCCCTACGCGCCCCCCCGGCATAAGCTTGCGGCGAGTCCTGCGAAGCCCCATCAAGCGCACGGAGACATCTGAGCCATCGGCCCCGTCGACGCGCCGGCAAGGGCACAATCTGCGACGAAGGGATAGCACCAGCAAGCTGTCGAAGCTGATCCAGGAGGCGCCGTGCACGTGGAAGATCTCGTCTAGCACCCTTCTGGCCAACCAGCTCGCCCAGCAAGTTAGCAACTGTGGCCCACCATCTGGCGCTGGGCTAGGCGACGGTCGGACGCGGCTCGCCGCCTTCAAATGCTCCGAGCTGATGCCCGCGAAGACCCGAGCGACCTCGATGCTGCTTTCTTACCATGGGGCCGACCTTATACAACTCAAGGTAATGCAACTCCACGGTTGAAACCCACGACGCAAATTCAGCACCGAGATCCTGAGCTTCGCTTTCGGCCGCTCGAAAAGCCAACGACTGTTGCACAAAAGCAGGAGTGGAGGGCTGAGAAACAGTGGGCGACACTTGCCGCCGCAACAGGTCCTTCGCCTCCGCTGACCAATCATATCGAATGGAAGCAAACGTGTCCACGTCCGACTCAGAGACGGCCACCTGCGCATCATCTTCATCGCCAGGAACGTCCGCGTCTTCCCGTTCCGTGAAAAACTCATCCTCGTGGGCGGGGTCTCGCGATGACAAGCTTGCGCCTCGGGCCCCGCGACTCCGGGGCAGGCGTGACCGCGGGCCGCGGCCGAGCATCCCGCCATGCCTGAGCCTCCCCTTTCTCCTTTGAGCGCTTGCTCTCAGGGGCAGCTGCAGGCCAAGGGCGCGCAGGGTGAGGAAAAAGCTCTCGGCGCCCTAATGAGCCAAGCTCTGGCCCGACTGGCGTCGAAGTTGAGGGCGAGCTTGAGCCCGCAGCGGGCCTTCCCCGCCTCCTCCACCGCGCGAAAATCAGCCAACAACGATTCCACCCACGGCAACGCATGCTGAGAAACCACCGCGTAGTCCAGCATTCGGCCAGAGCAAAGCGCGCACGTGCACTCAGTGTTAGATGGGGTGACCACTGATCCGTTCACAAGCGGTAGCCACCCAGTGCCAGCCAACTCATTAGGCGTCATCTTCCAATCTCCGATGGCCAGCCATGGCCCCTGGATAGTGGACACCAGAGTGCCTACATTGGTCAGCTTCAGCGCGCTCGCTTTGGGCCCCACAGAAGACATCATATATACTCCGGCGATCAACAAAGACCGGCCCTGAGCACGAAGCTGCATGGCCTCCATGTCCCTGAAGTCGATACCTGGCTGATCTTTTCGACTCCCATCCAGATCGCGCAACCCGACCTGGTCCGAGGGGGCCGACGCCAAATGCCGCATCGATTGCACCTTGAGCTTCTTTCAGGACGCCCGTCGTGATACCACCAGCTGTGGACTTGCCCTTGGCCTCGTAGGCCGTCGATAACATCCCGACGTAGCCTGCCATCCTCCAATCATGAAGCACTTCCTGAGAGCCCGACTCGGGTGCGCGGGTCTCAGGGGAGATGGGCACATTTGCTTCTCGATCACGGCAGACTGACCTTGCAGCAGCCCCCCCCCCCCCCTCCAGCTCCTCATGCACAGGGGGCGTCGCGTAAAACTCGAGCACTCCGATCATCACCGCAGTTTTTTAAAGCTGCATCGAGCGCCAGTGGGGTGAGATCGGCGCCGCCTCCCTCCGTGGACGGCCGGGGCCGCGCACCTCGCCCCCTTTAGCGGCCAAGGGGGCCGACGCCATCGGCTCCCCAGAAGAAGGCCCACGCCCATCCGCTGCAACGAATAGGGGCGAGGGGTTCTCGGCCGTCCGCGAAGCCAGCGCCGAACATGATGTCGCCGAACTCGAGCTCGTAGCTGGCGGGCCTGACCCTCGATCACAATGTCCGCCGCGATCGATGGGGTTCAGACCTGCTAAAGGCCCGACTCACCCGCCGCATTCGCCGCATACCTCGCCATCGCCAGCATCGCCTCCGCGTCCGACTTGAGCTTGGACCCGAGCGCCGCGAGGCGAGCGACCCCCACCGCATTCGCCTCGCCAGCACCGCCGCCCGCAGTCGCGCCAGCCGCGTCGCTTGCCGCTGCCTGCCCTGGTGCCTGCGACCCAGCGCTGCCTCCCGAGGCCGCCACCGCGCCGCTGGAGCTACCCGCCCCAGCCGTGGGCGGCGGCCCAGGCGAGTGCCCCCTGCGCCGCTTGGCAACTTTCTCACGCATCGCTGAGAGGTTCTCGCGGTGCTCCTTCAGCTTCTCGTGAGCCTCGCCGAAGGTCGCCTTCGATGTGTGCACCAATGCCTCCATCACGGCCTTCTTGCGCTTGTCCAGCTCGCCCGCGTCACTCTGCTCCAAGAGGCCGTCGACTTTGCTGAAATCTCCCCCCAACGACAGAGAGAAACGCGACTCCTCCTCCGACGTAGCCGACAGCAAGGCCGACATATCGATGGCATTGCTCTTGGCAGCCGCCTGACCACCAGCCGCCGCGCCCGCGGGCACCGTGGAACGAAACAGCGTGGCCTCTCAGCCTCCGCCTTCGCCAGAGTGGTCGCGGCGTCCTGCATGGTGTTCTTGCGCTTCTCGAGCTCTATCGTCAACTTGAGCTGCTGAGACTGCGCCTTATCAAATGCGCCTGGGCCCGCTGAACCTTGGAAGCCGCTGCTGTCACCTGCGGCGTGATCGGCTGAGACGACCCTACCTTCCTGCCAGCAGCGCGAGTGGCGTCCAGCGGCGCCTGGGCCGCCTTCGCCTGCTCTGTGCCACCACGCTCTGTGATGACTGCCTCCAGCTGCACCTCCAAAGCTGCCCGCGCCTTGCCCTTGCCCTGGACCCTCGCAAGCTTGGGCCCTCCACCGCCCCCACCTTCCGACTCGGGCGGTGGAATATTGTTGACGGGCACACCGCGCAAGCGCGTATTCTTGCTTATCTGGAGCTTGCTCGTCCATGCCCATCGCGGGCACGTCGAACACTTCACTTTGGCATCCTGCTGCCAGCCGTCCTTGGGCGGGCGCTGCGCCCCAGGCAGGGGCGGTGGCGGTGGGGCCATCCACGGCGGCTGCTGAGCCACATGCCACGGTGCCCACCCAAAGCCCTGCCCCCGAGAGACAGGCAGCTGAGGACCAGGCTGAAGAGGGAGCGGCGGCCAGGGATCCCCCGCCGCGACCTCCTGTCTCTTCCTCGCATCGCGTTATTTGTTGCGTTTGCCCATCTGGGCAGACCGACTATTAGTGACCAGGCTCCCCGAACTCGGAGATTGCAGATCCCAGCCGGAATCGCTTGGAGATTGTCGGTGGCCGCAAAAGCTCGCGGTGCCTCCTGGCGCAGCAAACGGTCGGGGCCAAAACGGCTAGGAGGAGGAGAAGGAGGAGGAAGAGGTGGCGGAAAAGCAAGAGCACGAGCAGAAGAGCGAGGAGAAGGAGGAGGAGGAGGAGGAGGAGAAACAGCAGGAGTATGAGGAGCAGAAGGAACATTATGAAGAGGGGAAGGCGGAATGGAGGGATGCGGCACCAATCAGGAAGTAATGGGACCCAGAAGTGTGGCCCGCGCTGAGGCGAGAACGCCATTAACGGGAGCAGCGCACCGATCCTGAAATGAGGCCAACGTTGCAGCGGGAGCGCTGGGGGCACACAATCGCTCCCATATGGGCATCTTAATTATGTTGCATCAGTTAATTGTGCGCTAGCAGCTATACGCGGGAGAAGCGGCGCTCCGCCCGCACAGTGTCTGGAGAGAGGAGAGAGTAGCCTTTGTATAGGGAAACATTCGAGTTCGAGAAGAAGGAGGAGGAGAAGGAGAAGGAGAAGGAGAAGGAGGAGGAGGAGAAAAAAAAGAGGAGGAGGAAGAGGAGGAGGAGGAGGAGGAGGAGGAGGATATTGGTGGGTTTTACAGTCGTAGTAGTGGCTGGCCCCTGTAAGGCTACTTTGCGTAGACGGCTTACCCACCGACGGCCAAGACAGCACGTCGTGGGCAAGAGCCATGCTTGACGGTAGGCTAACCCACCGACTGTCCAAATTGCACTACGCGAGCAACAGTGATGCGTGCTGGAAAACCTCGGCACAAACGGTCAAGACTGCATCTCTCGGCCCGTAGCTCTGCGCAAAAAGGCGAAAGGAGGAGGAGGAGGGGGAGGAGGTCGTTGTCGAGGGACGTGGTCGCGGTGTCCCCTGTAGGCACGACTGTGGGCGGTGCCTCTGGTCCAGTAGTTCGGGGGGGTCGTTGTCGGTGTTGCATCGGTAGTAGTCGAGTGGGGGTGTTTGCAGATCGTCCACACCTCCCACGAAGCCAAAGGGGTCCCCCTCGTCGCCGTCAGGGTTCGCCCAGCCGCGGTGGGCTTCCTCCCAGAGGGCGTCGGGGTCACTGGTGGCGTTTGGTTGATAGATGGGGGCACCCGCCGTCAACATAGCGTTTGGTTCAAGTTTGTTCAGATGAGCATTTGTGAATCCAGCGCGTTTGTGGGGAAGTGGGGGCGCGCGGTGTCGTCCGTCGTAGATGGTAGTCGCGACGCTATGGAGTACCATCGCAAATCGGTGTCGCTGTTTCGCTTCTTCGATTAACTGGTGCGGGAGGTGGTGGAGGGCGACCGCGTCAGTGGCGATGTGATCTGCTTGGCGATTGACTTCTTCCGCTATGACGCTGATGCGGTTTGCGTTAACGCCTTCATCGCCAAGGTGGCTCGTGGCCTTCTCCACGCGGAAAGAGTTATATTTGGCGAGGACGCAGCGTTCGATGCGGGTCCAGAGGTCACCTTGCGGTCCATCTGAAGCCGGGGTAAGGCCGTCAAGGATCCGCTGGAAGCCATCAACCACGGCTTGGTTGTCGACGAAAACGTGGACAGGGCATTCGGCAGTGGCGGTAAGGTGGAGGATAGCCAGGGCCGCAGCTCTCTGGGTGTTTTGGGTGAGTCCGTGGACGCGGACAGCGTAGTTTAGGCGGCGGTTCTTCCCGTAGTAGACCCCATAGGCAGCGAGCGCGAACAGTAGGATGGCTGGATGCGAGCACGCTCCGTCGGTGGCCGCGTGGGCCCATTGGCTCCCGTCGGGGTCCGCGTAGGCGGTGTAGGTGTCGCCGTCGGGCCCTTCTGGTGGCGGGCGGGGGATGGGTTGGGGGAGCTGGTCCCTGGATAACTCCGCCTGGAGGTCGAGGGGTTCGGTGGATTCGTCGATGAGCCCGCAATATCGCGCGCGCGGTGGAAGGACTTTCCAATGCTCGTCGGACATCATCGCGGCGAGGGGGCGTGTATCAGGTTCCCGGCAGGGGCACCTCCAGATGGTGTGCTCTTGCGTCTCCTCGTCGTTGTCGCAGTGCCTGCAAAGTGGGCTTGGATCAGCTGATACGTTGGCGCGCGCAGCGCTGCTGCGTGTGATCGCCGCCCGCAAGGCAATTGAAAAGGAGGCCTGGGCCTCCTCTGGGGCGAACGGCAGCCAAGAGAGCTTTGCTGTAGGCGGCCGTGGCTTTGGTGCTAGGCGCCTGGATGTCGGCCCCACTGGTGCAGACGCTGGCTGCTAGAGATCTGGCCTGTCGGGCATTGGCTTCCATGTAGAGACGGCCGATGCGAGGGGGCCGCCGGCAGGCCCCCCTGACTCGGACGTCGGCGGCGCGCGTAAGGTTCAGAGCGCATAGGAGCGGCTCAGCCTCAACATTGATGTAGCTGCCGACGAGTTTGATGTGGCCCTGGGTTCTTAGGGGTTTGGCATTGAGCTCAGGTGGGAAGTCTGGCCGCGGAGGTCAGGGTTGAGGGCCCAACCCGCCACCTTTCCAGGGTGTTTTTTTTGGCCCGAGAGGCGATCGGGCGCGGTCGTAACTTCGAGGGGTCGCCGGAGGTCATCCGCCGAGACCGCGGTGGAGTTGCTGTCATCTACAAGAGTAGTGCGGAGCGAGCGGGGGGCGCAGCGGCGTTGACGACTTGTCCAGACGCCCATGAGAAGTTTTATGTCGTCGAGGGGCCAGGAGCTACCTTGCAGGTGTCCGCTTGTGCGGCATAGCGGTTGGGAATATGCTCTGCCCGTGCAAATGCACCGTTGATGTGTCGCGTAGAAGTTGCGTCGGACGTCGACGATGTCGAGCGGGCAACCCGCACGCAGGGCAAGCGCCGGGCAGATTTCGGTTATGGGGTCATCGATGCATTTCTGCATTTCGAGGGCGGTTCCCGCCAGGGGGAGGGCGAGATGTCGATTGTTCGACCCTCGGGGCGAGCGAGGTGCTGACGTCACCAAAGGCGGCTTTGGGCACTGCTCCAAGGCTGGTAGGGCGGGCCCATCCTTTCCGCCACTCGCCCAGACAACGGTAGGACAGGGCCTTCCCACGCGTGCATTCAAACAGACATGACTGAAAGGAGACACCGGTCTGTGGGGAGTTCCCTTTGTCCCTTGCGGAAGCAAGGTTTGGGCGCGTGGAGAAGCGGTTCGGACATGTCACCCGAGCGTTGCATGGCGCAAAGGACTTGGGCGCACAGTCGCAGAATGGCGCCAGGGAGGCCCTTCGCTTCTCGGGTGGCCCATCCGTCCACTCCTCCCGCCCGACGGTCTGGGCGACGACGCATGGAGTCGATGACGGTTTCGTCCGCGAGCGCGATGGGGATGGCCGGTTGTGGGTGGGGGAGCTCGCGGGCGCACTCGCTGCGAAAGTCTGCCCAGGTATGCGCGGCTTCGCCCCCGCCGCATCCGGCGGGGCGGAAGCGCGCAAGCATTGGTTCCCGCGTGTCGACCATGATTTTGAGCTTGGCTTTCGTGTCGGCCAGGGTGGAGTTCGCAGGTGGGGGCGCGCTCGAGGTGTCGCTGTCCGAGCTACTGTCAGAGCTCAGGGCGTCGTCGTCGTCGTCGTCAGGCGCGGTGGTGGTCGCGTGGCTGTCACCTCCAGGTTTGGCGCGGAGGCAAGCTTCGAGCTTCCCGTCCGTGGGCGCGCGCAGATAGGCAGTTGATGAGTTGTCCCCTGCCCTGGCGCACGCGGCATCCTGTCTCCCGTCGGTTTGTCGCATGCGGTTGGTCCAGTTCCTGGCGCGTTCGGCCTTGGTTAGCTTTCTGGCCGCGCCGGCGCATTTCTTTCTCCACGTCGGCGATGAGTCCGTCCAGCTGTTCCCCGCGCGGAGGGGCTTGGTCGCTCCACGGTTGCGGGAAATCGACGAGGGCGGTTGGCCGAAGGCGACCGGCCAGGGCGCGGGCGGCTGCCCATGTGTAGTTAGTTTTCTCATTGTCTCATTGGGTAATGTTGTTGCTGCCGTCGGGGGAGGGGGGGGGGGGGGCGTTTTTCGCGAGGGTTGTGGGTGGCGATGAAGCGGAGTTCGGTGAGTTTGCGCCTCAGCTTGTCAAGGCGGTCAATGCGCTCGGTGGCGGCCCCGCGCTCGGTGGACGCCCATGGGGTAACAGGGGAGGGGATGAACACGGGTGCGTCTCCGTGTCTAGTAGGAACTCGCTGGCGCGATTCATCGTTGGCGGGTTGTGGTTTATCGCAATGGATGGTGAGGTTGCAGGCGCGGCTGGCTTTGTTAGCGATCAGGAAGATCTCCTGAACGTTGTCGCCCTGGTCTGCAGCAGCGAGGGTCGTTTGGCATTTGCGGGCAATGTCTCTCCTGCAGCCCGTTGCTCCCCCCGCGGCAGGCGAGCTGGCGGGGGGGGGTCGGGGGCGGAATCGCGCGGGCGCGGAGCGGCCTGGTCGAAGCGCTGCTGGTCCAGGGTGACCTGGAGACTCGACCCTGGGGGCCACGGGGGCCCTGTCCCGATCGCAGGCCGATCGCTGGCCCGATCGCGGGCCGATCGCTAGCCCGAGCGGAGTTGTCGGCTTGGGCTTCTTGTTGGCTTTGTTCAATGTTTCATGGGCATAGCCAGGCGGCCCCCCGTCGCCACTTCGTCGCTGGCGCGCGATCCAGGCGCGCCGCGTGGACTGCGTTCGCCCGCAAGAATTGCGCCAGAGTTGAAGGTCAGACTTTTGCGAGCGACGTTAACACGACGCGCGAATCTCGTGCGACCCCGCGCTTGCTCCGCAGGCGTGCGCGGGCGCGACGCGGGCCGTTAAAGGATATGGCCCCACTGGCTGTGATCGGGCCTCTATTGCCAGGGATCCCGATCACAGATCACTGATCGCAGTGACCAGTCTGGGATCTGCGTGATCACCATGGTGATCATCGCAGCGTTCGCCAGTGTGATCTGATCACGTGATCTGGCGCGTGCGATCGCCTTGTGATCGGCCGGACATTAAGATCCCGTCACAGATTCCCTCGGAAGCTCCATCTAAGCATTCCTTCTCACTGCGCGAAGCTGCTCCTTGACAGACATGCGCCCCACGGGCCCGCCCGAACTGGCGAGAGCACCGTTCTGGGCAGGGCCGCCTGCCATCCGTGCAGCTGCTGCGCGATCTTACGCGCGCGGTCCTTCAAATCCAGGAGGCATTGAGCAAAGGTGGCACTTTTGAACAGGAGCCGCCTTCCATGATCGTAGCTGCTGGAGGGTTTGACGACGAGTGCGCGCAGCGCAAACTGCGCTAGCCGCATGTTGACAACACGAACCGCGCTCCGATGTTGTGCGCTGGATTTATTTAAGACGAATTTGCACGGCGCCAAATTGAGAGCCACTTTATGCAAACTGCCCGCCATGCATTCTTGCAGTTGCCGGACGTGTTCAAATCTAGTGTGCGTGGCGCAACAGAAAGATATAGAGACATACGCACATCTAAATTGCCCGCCCTCAATCCTTGTAGCGGTCGGAGTATTGCCTCTGTAGGGGTCCTAGCGGATTCATATGGTTAGGTTAGGTTTGCCGCCGATTTTCGCCGCACGCCCGGGTGCCCGGGTGTGCCCGGAGGTGCCCAGGGGTGCCCGGAAGTGCCCAGGGGTGCCCCGAGGTGCCCCGGGGTGCCCGGGTGCCCCGGGGTGCCCGGGTGCTCTAGTGCTCTATCGCCCTATAGTTCTATAGCCCTATGACACCGGAGAAAAACCCCAATCAGATTTTTGTTGGGGCTATCTGGCTGTAGCTACAGCCCTAGGGCTAGAAAGCTATAAGGTTATGAGGCTATAGGGCTATTGGGCTATTGGGCTATTGGGTTATAAGGCTATAGGGCTATAAGGCTGTAGAGCTATAGGGCTATAGGGCTATAAGGCTATGGGCTATCGGGCCAGAGGGCTATAGGGCTATTGGGCTATTGGGCTATAGGGCTATAGGGCTATAGGGCTATGGGGCTATATGGCTATAGGGCTATGGGGCTGTAGAACTATAAGGCTATAGGGCTATAGGGCTATTGGGCTATTGGGCTATTGGGCTATATGCTATTGGGCTATTGGGCACCCCGGGCACCCGGGCACCCGGGCACCCGGGCACCCGGGCACCCGGGCCCGGCCACCGAAATCGGCCACGCACCTCACCGGCCACCCGGGCACCCGGGCACCGCCGGGCACTTGGGCACCGAAATCGGCCGCACCTCTCACCTAAACCTTGAATCCGCTAGGAGCCCTACAGAGGCAAGCTCTGATTGGGGAATATCCCTATAGACCTATAGCCCTATTGCCCTATAGCCCTATAGCCCTATAGTCCTTATGCCCTATAGCCCAAACGCCCTATAGCCCTATAACCCTATAGCCCTCATAGGCCTATAGCCTTATTGCCTTGTAGCCCTACAGCCCTACGTTGCTATAGCCCTATAGCCCTATAGTCCTATAGCCCTAGCCCTATGGTTCTATAACCGTATAGCCCCATAGCCCTACAGCCCTAAGAATATTATGATTGGGTTTTCTCCGGTATCATTAGAATGTGTGCTACGTAAAGGCGAAGCCAAGGTGTGAATGAACACGGACCGCTTTGCGTCCTTGTAACAGTTGGTAGCTTCTACGACGAATCTGCGCGGCTTTAGGGCGGGAGTCACGCATGGCCAGCAGCCCGCCGCTCATCCGTGCAATTGTTGAAGAATTTGGCTTCACGGCCATAAGCGGTGCTGAGGTCCTGGGCAAAATGCCCAGCCCGTTTTGCTGGCACGCCTGGCCGTGCGACGAGGAGGAATTTGTTGCACGGAAGAGGGATGGATGAAGGAGTAGACGAGTTGCGATGCTGCGGGGACCCTGGAGGCTGTTTCGCAGTTGCGAGACCCGGTCTCCGCAGTGCGGGCACGTGCGCAAGGCATTCGCCCAACTGCAAGGGCCCCAATCGGGACAGCCATGCCTGCCCTTTTGCCCAGGGTATCGGCACAACGCGCCCCACTTGAGTGCGCACGACCAGTCCATACCAGACGGGGGGGGAGGAGAGTGATGATGGGCGGGGACCGAGGCGGGACCGAGCACAGAGCCCAGGAGGGCACGTGGAGGCCCCCGACTCAGAGCGGCGGCAAGAGCGTGGGCTACAAGCAGTCCGCGGACCTGTTCAAGGCATGCCGGGCTCCCAAGGGCCCCCCTCCTCATCCTTGAGGACGCCTCCTCCTTTTCCTCCTCTTCCATCTTCTTCGTCAAATATCCTCTCCTCATCCTTCGGGACGGTCGCTCCTCCTCCTGTTTCAACTCCTCGTTACCCTCGCCCTCCTCCATCCTCAATCTTCCTTTCGGCCATCCCCCCGAACTGGCTCTCTCGCTTTGGAGTCCTCTCTATAACCGTTTGGCCACCCTCTCCCGCCCCGACCTCTCGCGCCAGACACGTTGCCGGGGCCGTTTTGTGACGCAACTGGATGCCACCGCTCAGGAGATTCGCGGTCTCGCCGCCCTCAGCAGTGGCGAGCAGTGCGTACCGTGCAGGGCCTCACATTTACAAGGGATTCCCCCTCCCCAAAAAAAAGAATCGATGCGGATATCCCCACTTGTGCATCTCAGTTCTTTGCGCTTGTGTGTGTGTGTGTGTGTGTGAATGTCTGGTGGCGACTGAGCGATCCCTGGCGGCTCCCCCTTGGTGTGCCCAAGTGATATGCCTGCTGCCTCGGGGTGTTCTTGGGGCTATGACAGGAGATGGGTCGAGAGTGCCTAAACCAGCGTTTCGTTTGACTCTTTACGACACATCCTGACGATCTGTTCTGAAAGCCTCCCAAGCAAGCGTTTGATGGACCATCAGCGTGAAGGCTTAAGAGGGACGATCCCGCGACCAGGCCTTCGTGCAATCACCATTATGCGTCCGCCGTGCCAGTGGCAAAACGTCCCCTCGCCTAGCCGGCCCACGGGGTGGCGGCGGGTGTCCGTGGGAAGTCACGGCGACATGGCCGCCTGCAGCAGGAAAATCACCTCGTGATTCAGGGGAGGCACGCGGGGAGCGAGGGACAGCGGTTGTGAGCACGTCCGTACTCGTCCCCCATCGTCCCCCTTGCAGCGGGCTGCAGCGGCACGTGCGTTCTCGTGTGCTCCTCCCTTGCGAAGCGCACGTCTCCTCGTCGACATCGACCCTCTGCCGGTGCTCCTCGAGTTCGACTCGAGTCGACGGACGTTCGACACAACTTCGACGCACGAGTGGAGCGAGCTCCAGGAAGGTCCCCAGAATGAGCATCTTGTATACACCACCATCACCACCACCCCGCCACGCCTGGCCAGGGCCATCCTGGGCCCCAGGATGGTGCATGGACCCTCCTGGCCTCGGCCAAGGCGGCGCGTGCAATCACGCCAGGGCCCAGGATGTCCCCCTTGCGCGGGCGCGGCGGAGGTGCACGGGGCGCCCCCCCCCCCTGCGCTGCGAAGGGGGGCACCCGCACGCCTCCATCTCTGCGCCCCCTGCGCCTGCGACGAGGGCGCCGAGGGCGCAGTGAGACTCCGGGAGCGGGAGCGCGAGCGGAGATGTGAGGGATTCACGGGGGCCTCGCGTGTGAGGATCGAAGGAGTTGCAGTATCTTCCTCGGCGGAAGGTCGGCGGAAGTAAAACGAGGCCGCCTCCGCCGGCGGAAGCTCGGCGGAAAGCGGCGGAAGTAGAAATCGCCCCCCCCCCCCCCCCCCCCCCCCCCCCCCCCCCCCCAGAGATGGCAAGGTTTTTTGGTTTGGTGTATTTGAACCCGTCATGCACGTGGGTTTGAGGGTCAGAAGTCGACCTCCCCACCTGCTCTGGGGCGCGCCCGGCCCAGAATTCCGAGGCGGATCCAGCCGTGGCGACGAGAAGCCCCCCAGAGGCTCACAAAAGAGGCGAAAACGTCAAAAAGCCTTCGAACCTTGAAGGCGGAAATCGTCAAGAAACCTTCGAACCTTGAAGTTCAAAGGGGTCATAACTCGGGTCTCCAGCGGCCGTTCGGGGCGATCAGGGCACCTCCAGAACGCTCTCGGTGAGGTGCAGCTGATGGAAAGCATCCCGCGGCTGGAAAACCGAAAAGAAGTCAAGAACACGTCCGGAAACTTCGAACCCGATTCTCGAATCTCGAACCCCGAACTTGGAAACCTCGAAACTTCGAACCTCGAAACTCGAGCCTGATTTCTTCATCCGATGGCCCCCTGCGCACGAGAGCCCCCTCGCTGTGAGCAGGCCGACCGCTGCGGGGCGCTGTGGTGACGGGGCTCTGGCCGTCCGCGCAGGGCCGGGCCTGCACCTGCGCAGGCCGCAGCTGGCTGGCTTCCTCGCGCGGGAGAGGAGGAGGAGGAGGAGGAGGAGGAGGAGGAGGAGGAGGAGGAGGAGGAGGAGGAGGTTCTCGAGGCCGGGGGATTGTGGAACCCCTCGTCGTTTTCATATAGTTGTTATCGAGTGGAACGCTCCTTCATCTTTATAAACTTTGATGTTTTTTGCCATTTGTCTGTTCGCCGTGATCCCCTCATTATACGCTTCTCTCGTTACATCGTTATTTCGTGTTCTCTCTCTCTCTCTCTCTCTTTGTCCCTCTCTGTCTATCTCCTGCACCAGGCCAACGCATGCCGATGCGATACAAATCCATTGCCAACCAATGTCAATGCCAATGCAATGTGAAGGGGGGAATCCTTTCACTCGGAGGATTTTGATAAGAATCCTCTGTGGACTGTGTCATTATGAATCCTTCTTCGGAGGATTTCAATAGGAATGCCTCTGTGGAGGGTTTCGATGGGGATCCTCCTGTGGAGGGTTTCACTCGGAATCCTTCTTATGGGGGGTTCAGTAGGAGTCCTTCTGCGGAGGGGGCCATAGGACTCGCCAGCGCAATGCCAACGCAATGCCGAAGCAGTACCATCGCAATGCCAAACCAATACCAAGGCGATCCCAATCCAGTGCCAGTGCAATGCCAATGGGGGGGAGCCTTTGTGGTAGATGTTAAGAGGAATCCTACTTCCGGAGGGTTTCAATAGGAATCGTTGTGCGAAGGGAGGCACAAGGACTCGCTAGCGCAATGCCAGCTCAATGCCAAAGCAATGCTCAATCCAATGCCAATGAGGGAATCCTTTCGCTCGGTGGATTTTGATAAGAGTCCTTTGTGGACGGTGTCACTACGAATCCTTCTTCGGAGGATTTCAATAGGAATGCCATTGCGGAGGTTTTCGATAGGGATCCTCTTGTGGAGGGTTTCACTCGGAATTCTTCTTGTGGGGGGTTCAGTAGGAGTCCTTCTGCGGAGGGAGCCATTAGGACTCGCCAGCGCAATGCCAACGCAATGTCGAAGCAGTGCCATCGCAATGCCAAACCAATACCAAGGCGGTCCCAATCCAATGCCACTGCAATGCCAATGGGGGGGATCCTTTGTTATCAATTCCAAAAGGAATCTTGATTGTGTAGGGTTTCAATCTGAATCGTCCTGCGAAGGGGGGCATTCGGACTCGCCGGCGCAATGCCAACGCAGTGCCAACGGAATGCCAAACCAACGCCAAGGCGATCCAAACTTAATGCCAATGCAACGCAACTGGGGTGGATTGTTTGTGGCAGCGTTCAGTGGCAATCCTTCTAAGAACCCTTTTGTGGATGATGTCATCCACTTAGGAATCCTTCTAAGGACCCTTCTTCGGAGTATTTCAATAGGCATCCTTCTGTGGAGGGATCCGCATGGAACCCGTCTGTGGAGGATTGCCATGTGAATCCTTATTGTGGGGGGGTCCGTAGGCATCATTCTTGTGGGCGTATTCACTCTGAATCCTTCTGTGGAGCGTTTGGTTGGGACTCGCCAGCGCAATGCCAACGCACTGTCATCGCAATGCCAACGCAATACCAATGCGATGCCAAACATATTCCAATAGGAATCCTTATGTGGATGATTTGGTTACGATTCCTTCTTCGGAGGATGTCGATAGAAATCTTTTTGTGGAGGGTTTCGACAGGACTCCTTCTGTGGAGGGGTTGACCATGAAACCTTCATGTGGGGATTTTCAAAAGGAACCCCTCGCGTGGAAGGTTTCAATCCTTCTATGGTGGGAGCCATTAGAACTCGCCAGCGCAACGCCAAATCAGTGCCAGCCAGCGCCATGCCAAACCAATGCCATGGTAATCCCAATCCAATCCCAATGAAATGCCTGGGGGAATCGCTTGTGGTCGGCTTTAACAGGATTCCTTCTATGTAGGGCTGCGGATTCTAGGATGCTCCTCCTCCTTTTTGTTTTCTCTCTCTCTCCCCTCCCCCCCAAAAAGAAACAAAAAAACAAAAAGGAGGAGGAGGAGGAGGAGGAGGAGGAGGAGGAGGAGGAGGTGGGCGTATTCACTCTGAATCCTTCTGTGGAGCGTTTGGTTGGGACTTGCCAGCGCAATGCCAACGCACTGTCATCGCAATGCCAACGCAATACCAATGCGATGCCAAACATATTCCAACGGGAATCCTTATGTGGATGATTTGGTTACGATTCCTTCTCCCGAGGATGTCGATAGGAATGTTCTTGTGGAGGGTTTCAGCAGGAATCCTTCTGTGTAGGGGTTGACCATGAACCCTTAATGTAGGGACATTCCCCCCAACAAAAAAGAACAACAAAACAAACTGGTCTGTTTTTTTTTGGGGGGGGGAGGGGGGAGAGAGAAAACAAAAGGAGGATGAGGATGAGGAGGAGGAGGAGGAGGAGGAGGAGGGGGAGGCGGAAGGAGAGGAGGACGCCACAGAGTACGCACACCATTGAGAGGCACGCGCGAACTCAGTGTGAAAGCCTCGCGCGCGCGCCCTGGAACCCCGAGGGGCTCCACAATCCCCCGTTCTCGAGGAGGACGATGACGAGGACGAGGAGAAGGAAGAGGAGGAGGAGGAGGAGCAGCAGGAGGGGGAGGATGAGGAGAGGGAGGAGGACGAGGAGGAGGATGAGGAGGAGAAGGAGGAGGAGGAGGAGGAGCAGCAGCAGGAGCAGTGGACTAGGAGTAGAGAGAGGAGGTGGAGGAGGAGGAGAAGGAGGAGGAGGAGGAGGAGGAGGAGGAGGATCAGGAGGATCAGGAGGAGGAGGAGGAGCAGCAGGAGGAGCAGCAGGAGGAGCAGCAGGAGCAGGAGAAGGAGGAGGAGGCGGCGGAGGAGGAGGAGGACCAGTGGAAACCCAAGAGTCATCAACGATGTTGGAATAATCCCTCCCTCCAAGCTGCCTCTTCACAGGCCCCTACAACGTTTCATTTCCACTGAGGAAGCTGCCTCGTTGGAAGACAACCACTTGAAGTCCTGAAGCATGCCAAAACATTGCTCTCGGGATTCCAACGCCACGTATCAACCTGACTGCTGCGTCTTGCTGATCCTGAATCATGCCAGAACGCCATTCCCGGGACGTCAACACCGCGAACCAACGTAATTATTGCACCCCCATAAGTTATGGGGGAATTGCGTTTTGGAAGGATTCGAGATTATCCTGGATAATCCCGATTCCTTCCAAAACGCAACTCCTGGTTCGTGATTATGAGATTCCGTGAAACTCTGGCAATGTGTTTAACGAATGTGCGCGGCGCTCGGGCGAGAGGCACATTTCGAAAAGAAGCCGCCCTCAATCCGCGAAGCTCTTGCAACTTTTAGAACGGATGCACGCGGCCCTAAGGCGAGAGCCAAACGGCTTGCCCTCAATGTTTGAAACGAATGTGCGCGGCGCTAAGGCGAGAGCCACATTTTGAACACGACCCGCCTTACATCTGTGAAACGATTGCCAAGGTTGAAGCGTCAGGGTCACACGTGGTGAGGAAGTCTCAAGCGAAACGCTTGGCCCGCCTTGTTAATTGGCCTCGGGGTGCGACAGGGAGGAGTTACTTACAAGGAACTGGAATGGAGGAGGAGGAAGAGGAGGAGGAGGAGGAAGCGTAAGCGTAAGCGTAAGAGTAAGAGTAAGAATAATCATAGGAGTGAGGGTAAGAGTCCCAGGACGGATGTCCAAACGAAGCGCTTAGCAGTGGAGCCCCTTTTCTGTGCTCTGGAGGCCTTCTGGGTCTAACTGTAGACCTTCGGCCACAAGGATTCACGAATTCGGGCAAGGTGTCCAGCTCTGGTCGGGGTAGCCTTACGAGTGCACTGCTTCCCTAGACCAAGAGCTGCTGATCAGCAAACATGCCACATTCAGCACAAAACCAGACATCAACAGACTGGCTGTATCGCACTTTGTGGGAACTGTGCGCCCACCCCCAGCGATGTGCAACTCCGCCCCCTGGGAAAGGGCCCTCAACGCTCCGTCCAACGCCACGAGCTTGTAACACGGCGAGGTCATCGCCTTGCGAGCTTCCGCGATCGACGCAGAGCTGCGGCAGCGGCGGCACCGACGTCCCGAGTCGTCGGGCACGTGGCAACTGGTCAGGATAGACCAGGCAAGGGGGCACGGCGGAGGCCAGGACGGCCTGGCGGAAACCGATGGAGGCAACTGGGAAGGAGGGAGAGGAGACAGGTGATTCTCACCCATCACATGGGCGCCATCTCCTCTGGCTTATTCTGGCTTTGGTCGCCCGCACACTTGCCCCCTCTGCCTCCATGGGATCGACCGCCGCACGAGTCAACCTCATACGAACAAGGAAGACACGTCTGCCCACCTGGGCAACTCGAGCCCGCGCATGGATCGGCAGCCTGGCCATCCCAGCCGCCTGGCCAGCGACAACGCCAGCCATGGCATTGCCATCAACAAGCCAGCCTGCAACGTGGGCCTCTGCTGCCTGCATCGCCATCATGTGCGAGTTAACAAACAAGACAACGACATGCTCCGCTGGTCGTCCATCCAGATCCTTGCCTATCAAAGCCCACAACTCAGCGGAGGCTCCGCTAACAGACTTCTCGTATATACGATCGTACCAACCATCATTGACAGTGGCATACACAACGTGGTCAGTCGTGAGACGCAACACGAAGCACAACATGTACAGCTCACCCCGTGGGACAGTCTGGCTCACAGGCAGGCGTCCCACCATAACTCCACGAATAGTAATACTGAGGTCACCCTCGCTCTCCACCGCATGCAGGCCACACCTGACTCGACGGAAACGTGGGTCCTTCGAGTCGGAGTTTCCAGAAGCGTCGCCGAACACGACGATTAGCTGGCTCGAGGATCCTGCCCCCAGCGCACCGTCCAGCACACCGTTGCGGACGCCGCCGCTGCCAAGCCATGATTCGACTTCGCTCGGGGCTGTGACCTCGGTCCAGGCTCTCGGGATGACGCTTCGCAGCCAGACGGCCCCGTCACATCCGTGTTGCGCAGCGGCTGCAGATGCAAGTTCGTCAGATCGCTTGTAAGCTTCGGCGTCGACGTTCTTGGCACAAGCCCAGCTCCGATGGTACGCGGTCTCCTCATGTTCACCACATTTTGGACACGTCGTGCAGGTTGGCAGCTTCTTGGTAGCTGCTGTCCTCCGCTGTCGTGGCCATGCGCCACCCGCACTGATGGAAACCATGACTTCGGTCAGTCGCCGCCCGAGAGGAAGGGCCTCGCTCAAGCCACTTCAGCCGCCGCTGCAATGAGTCGTTGCCCACTCCCTCCTGCAGCCCGCTGCCACAGCAGTGCTCCGCCGCCGTCTGCCAGTAGCCCTGGGCCGCCGACCTGTCGAAGTCCCCGAAGAAGGCTTGGAAGTTGTTCAGCGCGAGCTGGGGCTGGCACGACTCCTCCGGGAATTGCCATGTCACGTCCTTCGAGAAATGCCACTTGGTAGGAGACTCAGGCTGCCACCCTCGCTCCATCAAGGTAAGGGTCGTTGCCGACATGGGACCTCGAGCCCACCTTGACCGCCGCGAGGGAGGCATGACCGCTAGCTTCCTGTACACGATGGGCCACGCACGATACACTGGCGGTCGGATATGCGGATGCGTAAACCACTGTTGAAGCCAAAAGCGCCACGATTGCCTGGCCCTGGAGCTCGCACTGATAAACGCCATGCGGCGCAGAGCCCTTTGCCACCAGCGCTGCAGACCGCGGCAAGCCCACGGCGCCACTGCTGTAGTCTCTGCACGCACGTGCAGTGGCCCCCCTGGCCGCACGTGTCCGTTGCCTGCGCCCCCATCCGCTCCAGCTTGGCCGTCACGCGGTGCCTCTTGGAGGCGCGAAGCGGACGACTTTCGTGTGGAGTTTCTTCTGCTCGATCCCACGCTTGGTCATCGCCTCGCGCGCCGCGCGCCGCCCGCCTCCAAGGTCGACCCCCAGGAAGCCCGCCTGCAGCTGAGCCTGTACCACATGGCCACGTCGCCTCAGTCGCCTCACGACCTCCTTGGCGTCACCGCGGTGGCTGCATATCACACGTGACCCCGTGGCAAGCTGCAACCCGTCTTTTCTGAGCTCGTCGGCGGTGCCAGCCAAACAAGTGGGCACGTCGGCAACAATCGAAGCACGTGATCCAGCAATTCTCGGTGATGAATTACCCACCCATATGCGATGAAACACGCTGATGTGATGCACTAGCTTTGGCCAGAACAAGATTGGCCATACACTTGGCAAACCGTATTCTCGAGATTCCAACGCCACGGATCAACCTGATCGTGGATCGTGCCAGAACGCCATTCCCAGGACGCCAACAACGCGAATAAACGTAACTGTTGCGCCCTCAAAATCCCGAGTCTTTCCGAAACACCGTTTCTGGTTCGTTGGGTATGGGATCCCGTGAAGCTCTTGCATTTGGCTTAACGAATGTTCGCATCGCTAACGCGATACCCACAGCTTGAAAAGGAACCGCCTCCAACCCGTGAAACTCTTGCAAGGTTGTTTAAACGAATGTGCGCGGCGTTGAGGCGAGAGCCACAGGTTGAACACGACCCGCCCTCAATCCGTGAAGCTCTTGCGATTTGTTTGAACGAATGCGTGCGGCGCGATGGCGAGATTTTGACATCGACCCGCCCTCAATGAGTGCAGCTCTTGTTTTTTTGAACAACGACCGTGCGCGTCGCTAAGGCGAGGGCCACATTGTGAAGACGGCCCGCCCTCCATATGGAAGTTTCTGCCAACGTTGAAGTATCAGGGTCATGAGTGGTGAGGACGCCGCGGGCGAACCGCCCAGCCCACCCTAAAAACCGGCCTCGGGAGTGAAGTTACGTATGGGAAAATGCAATGGAGGAGTAGGAGGAGGAGGAGGAGGAGGAGGAGGAGGAGGAGGAGGAAGAGGAGGAAGAGGAGGAAGCGGAGGAGGAGGAGGAGGAGGAGGAGGAGGAGGAGGAGGAGGAGGAGGATATTGGGGAGCAGGATGAGGAGATTGAGGAGGAGCAGGGGAGGGAGGAGGAGGAGGAGGAGGAGGAGGAGAGGAAGAGGAGGAGGAGGTGAGGAGGAGGAGGAGGAGGGTGGGAATGAGGATAATGAGGAGGGGAGGAGGGGGAGGAGGAGGAGGAGAAGGAGGAGGAGGAGGAGGAGGAGGAGAAGCAGGAGGAGGAGGAGAGGAGGAGGAGGAGGATGATGATGATGAGGAGGAGGAGGAGCGGAGCAGCACGAGTAGGAGGACGAGGATGAGGGGAAGGAGGAGGAGGAGGAGGAGGAGGAGGAGGAGGAGGAGGAGGAGGAGGAGGGGAGGAGGAGAAGGAGGAGGAGGAGGAGGAGGAGGAGAAGAGGAAGAGGAGGAGGAGATTGAGGAGGAGGAGGAGGAGGAGGAGGAGAGAGGAGGAGGAGAAGGAGGAGGAGGAGGAGGAGGAGGAGGAGGAGGAGGGGGGGGAGAGGAAGGAAAGAAGGTGGAGGAGGAGGGGGAATAGGGGGAGGAGAAGGAGGAGGAGGAGGGGGAGGAGGAGGAGGAGGAGAGGAGGAGGAGAGGAGGAGGAGGAGCGGGATGAGGAGGATTTGCACCGAGCGCTCAACTGAGCTCAGGGGGAGGGGAGGGGGGGCACCTCCTTCCTCCCAGGGGGGCCGCGCCTTGGCCTTGGTGTCGAATGCCTTAGCACGGGCACTCGCACCTGGGATGAGGCCCTGCTCCAGCCTCTTGAGACTCTCGGCTCCATTCTTCGAGGCGGGTCGACAAGGCTGGGCTGGCAAGCAAATACATTTGTCCATTCCCAAGACGCCGCACGACGTGCACGGCCAACAATCAGCGTGCTCGAAAAGCCGTGCGGCATGGGCGGGATGGACTATCTGGTTCCCAATATGAAGCGGGACAGGGCGGGAGCAGGAGGAGGCGGATGAGCAGGATTGGGAGGAGAAGGCGGAGGAGGCGGAGGAGAGGAGGAGAAGGAGGAGGAGAAGGAGGAGGCGGATGAGCAGGATTGGGAGGAGGAGAAGGAGGAGGAGAAGGCGGAGGAGGCGGAGGAGGCGGAGGAGGAGGGAGGGGGGGAGCAGGAGGAGGAGGAGGAGGAGGAGGGATAGGATGAGGAGGAGGAGGAGGAGGAGGAAGAGGAGGAGGAGGAAGAGGAGGAGGAGGATGGGGAGGAGGAGGAGGAGAGGAGGAGGAGGAGGAGGAGGAGGAGGAGGAGGAGGAGGAGGAGGAGGAAGAGGAAGAGGAGAGGAGAGAGGAGGAGGAGGAGGAGGAGGAGAGGAGGAAGGAGGAGGGGAGGAGGAGGGGGAGGAGGAGGAGGAGGAGGAGGAGGAGGAGGAGGAGGAGGAGGAGGAGGAGGAGGAGGAGGAGGCGGAGGAGGAGGAGGAGGAGGAGGAGGAGGAGGAGAAGGGGATGAGGGGTGAGGAGGATAAGAAGAACCAGGTGCAACCCAAGACGCATCAACGATGCTGCAATGCACCCTCCTTCAACATTCCTCCAACTTTCCTTCTACACAGGCTACTACAAGAAGGTATTTGACTGCGGGAACTGCCTTGTAGGAAGACAGCCGTTTGATAATTTTCGATCGCGCTGGAACACAATTCTTGGGATTTCAATGCCGAGGATGGACCTGTTCGTGTTGACTGACATCAGTTGTGCCAGAACGCCATGTCTGGAACTACACCACCGCGAATCAACGCGACTGTAGCGTCCTGATAATCTCAAAACGTGCCAGAACACCACTTCTGGGCGCCAGCCATAAGACTGTTCGAACTGTTGTAAACTGAACCGGTTTGACACACTCGAATGCGCTCGACGCTGAGGCGAGAGCCACATTAGGAGCAGGGCCCCCCCTCCATCCGTGAAAGGCTCTTGCGAACTTTAAAACAAATGTGCACGGCGAAAAGGCGAGAACCACAGTAGGAACAGGAGCCGCTCTCCACCCGTGAGGCCCTTGCAAGCTTTAGAGACGAATGCGCGTTGCGCGAAGGCGAGCGCCGCATTCTGGCAAGGAACCGCCCTCCATCCGCGAAGCCCGTCCAAACTTCACACTTCCAGACCATACATGATGAAAACGTGTAGGCGACACGCCCAGCCCGACCTACCCACACGCTTCGGGGTTAGGGTAACCCAGTGGGAAGGAGGAGGATGAGAAGGAGGAGGAGGAGGAGGAGGAGAAGGAGGAGGAGGAGGAGGAGGAGGAGGAGGAGGAGGAGGAGGATGGAGTAGGAGGAGGGGGGAGGAGGAGGAGGGAGGAGGAGGAGGAGGAGGAGGAGGAGGAGGAGGAGGAGGAGGAGGAGGAGGAGGGGAAGGAGGAGAATGAGGAGAGAGAGGAGGAGGAGGAGGAGGAGGAGGAGGAGGAGGAGGAGGAGGAGGAGGAGGAGGAGGAGGAGGAGGAGGAGGAGGAGGAGGAGGAGGAGGAGGAGGAGGAGGAGGAGGAGGGAGGAGGAGGGAGGAGGAGGAGGGAGGAGGAGGAGGGAGGAGGAGGAGGGGGGGAGGAGCAGGAGGAGGAGGAGGAGGAGGAGGAGGAGGAGAGGAGGAGGGAGGAGGAGGAGGAGGAGGAGGAGGAGGAGGAGGAGGAGAGGAGGAGGAGGAGGAGGGGAAGGAGGAGGGAGGAGGAGGGAGGAGGAGAGGAGGAGGAGGAGGCGGAGGAGGAGGGAGGAGGAGGAGGAGGAGGAGGAGGAGGAGGAGGGGGAGGAGCAGGAGGAGGAGGAGGAGGAGGAGGAGGAGGAGGAGGAGGCGAGGATGAGGAGGGGGAGGAGGAGGAGGGGGATGAGGAGGAGGAGGAGAGGAGGAGGAGGAGAGGAGGAGGAGGGAGGAGGAGGAGGAGGAGGAGGAGGAGGAGGAGGAGGAGGAGGAGGAGGAAGAGGAGGAAGCCCCTGTGGCTCAGGCGTCTGCCTGAGGAGGGGCCATTCGCTTGCACGTGCGAGCCGCTGTTCTCCCCCCTTGCCCCCCGCGCCGCCATGGTCTCTGCAGCCAGGCTCCATTGGATCATCCAGGAGCTAGCGAACGGCCGCCAAGGTGCTGTCAAAATGTGCAGCCACAGCGACAAGCTGATCATGCAGATCTGCCTGTTCCCCGTCTGGGAGCCGACTATGCGGAACAGCCTCATGATAAGTTTGCTCCACATGGTGCAGCTGGACATCGACAGTGCTAGTATCGTGGACCACGGGCACAAGAACTCCAAAGGCGAGTCCCACATCCGTCTTGTCGTGAAGCCCCTTCCGGTTTTCTTCGGAGGCTTCTCTGATACGCCGCCGGACACGCGTTCTGCGGTGCAGGAGGGCTCCGAGCGCCAGACGCACGCCGAGTCCATCGGGCCAGTCCTGGCGCATGAGAAGGATGAGTCGTCCAGCGTGCAGCTTCCTGGTGAAGGTGGCGCGACTGGCTCGGGCTCTGTGGCGATGGAGAGCGAACCCTGTGCCAAGGAGGAGACTGATATTGATGTGGTGAGGCCCCAGCGACACGGAAAGGCCATTGTTCCTCAGCAGCAAGGCGAGAAGCACACATTCGTTCCAGGCATGGCCGCGCGCCTTGTTGGCCTCAAGGCTAGGCCGCTGCTAAATGGTCGTGAAGGCACCCTGCGCTTCTACGACGACGCTGCTGACCGCTGGGCCTTTAAGACTGGTGCGGAGGCCATTCGTGTCAAGGCATCTTGTCTTGAGCCTATCGGCTCCCGTGCGAAAAAGTCTCTCGGCATGGCGTTCCAAAAGGCCGCTTTCGAGTGCCAACATGTGGACCCAGTTGCTAACGACCAGGTGTTCCAGATATTGTACGACCTCGCTGCTCAAGAAGGGCAGCCTGGGGTGGCCGCTGTATTCCTACCGTTGCTCAGCGACAAGACAGCCTTCGACAAGATGTACTGCCACACGGCCGCCAGGAGTCCTGAGATCGTCTACAAGTGAGTGGCGCTTAGCTGCATTCTTGGTGCGCCTAGTGCATCCATTCTTGTGCCCCCATTCGCCATTACTTGCGCCCCACGCCGTCCGTTGGGTTGCGCTTCTCGTCTTGGCTGCTGGCGCCCCCATGTGCGTTGGGGCTGCGCTTCCCGCCTAAGGTCATGGTTTCTTGTGCTACTCGTTCCTTCGGGCGAGTGCAGCGATGCCAGGTCTTGCGGGCGAGATTCGGCTGCGTCTCTCGTGCACGTTGCTGCTCTCCTCGTCCCCCGCTATACTTGCCGCCTATCTCACCGCTGACGTATGCATGTGTGGACACCTCAGACATTGGCCCCTCAGGGCTGCGGGAAGAAGAAGAAGGAAGAGGAGGAGGAGGAGGAAACGGAGGAGGAGGAGGAGGAGGAGGACTCCGACACATGGGGCTTAGGAGGGCTGGGTAACATGGTCTTCCAAACCAACTCGGGGGGGCGGCTCCTCATGCCGAGTCTCGGGGGCGAGGGGCCCGTGGCTGCGGCCACCTCCTTTTTCCGCAGCGTCGGCCCAAATCTTGCACGCCCGATCCAGGAGAAGTTGGGCCCCCGCCCCCCTGACAGCCCTCAATGACCCCAGGGGGAACGCTGATGGAAGGGGCCGAATCGAAAACGCACGCAGGGGGCATAGCTTGCGACGGGAGCGGCGGTGGTTGCCGAAAAGGCCAGCGATTTCAACCTCCCCACCCGGGGGCGCAACTCAACCTGCGCAGGGCAGATCAGGGCAGTGCGGGGTGAGGCTAGAATCGCGAATGGCCGTGACAACTGCCACCCCTTTTCGCAAGCCCAGGGCTGGACAGAAAAAACAAACTTCTTCAGACCCGCCGAGGAGCGACACGCGTGTTCCCCCGTGGCCAACAGGTTGATGTTTTTGGCCTCCTGAGCTCCCGACCCCAGGACCGTGGACGGCTCCATGCTGAAGTCGCCCCCCAACAAAAAATCCAGCCCCAAGGAATCCCCAAGAGAGCAGGTGGCAGAGAGCAAAGAGAGGTTTCGATCCGAGAGGTCCTCACAATCGTAAAAATACGCCGAGACCATGAGGAGGGGCCCAGATCCAGGAAGCTCAACAATAGCAGCAACAGCCCGAGCCCGCTCAACTTCGTGGCCAGACAGAGGAGCTCGCAGGCCAAAACCATTTCGAACCAACACAGCAGTGCCTCCCGACGGCCCACCACCTGGTCCAGTCGTGGCCGCCGTCCACAGAGACTTCCAACCGTGTCTGGTGGCCCTGCTGGAAGCAGACGGAATCTGAGCCTCGAACTGCTTGTGTTCTTGGAGGAGCACCACATGAGCAGTCGTCTTTTCCAACCACGCCTGGCCCGAACCCCGTCCTGACACGTTACAGGTCTCGATGATCGGGCAAAAAGTGTTCGTGGGGAACGGAAAAATACCAATGGGCTCCGTCAAAACCGAACTCCTAGAATCTAAACCCGAGGGCAGAGAGGTGACTGTTTCCTCTGGCCGCGGCGGGGCTCCCATGGGGGGCTTTGTAGGGGCTCGGATACACCCTGTGGGACAAAACCAGGTCGGCCCTAGCCAGGGTGTGTCGAATCGCACGAAAAAGAGGTTCCTGGAACACGAATTTGGAGCCAAACGAATCTCGGTCAAGGCGTGGGAAGACCGAGTTTTTTGTATTTAAAATGTGCGCTTCCCACCTCCGAGGCCCGGACAGCCCATTGAACACATGAACAGGAGGAGGGGGGGAGGAGGGGGAGGAGGAGGAGGAGGAGGAGGAGGAGGAGGAGGAGGAGGAGGAGGAGGAGGAGGAGGAGGAGCGGAGGAGGAGGAGAGGGGGAGGAGGAGGAGGAGGAGGAGGAGGAGGAGGAGGAGGAGGAGGAGGAGGAGGAGGGGATGATGGGGAGGAGGAGGTGGGGAAAGATGAGGAGGACGAGGAGGAGGAGGAGGAGGAGGAGGAGGAGGAGGAGGAGGAGGGGGATAATATCGACCCTGACCGCATGATGCAACCCGACAGCGCCAAACACATCGGACAAGCAGGAGCAACTTACGAACCAGACCTCTAAGAGTTGCAGTTTGAGCCATACTCGCCAACGATCCCAGTCACACCAACGCCCACAGTCATCTACACCTCTTCCACGAGAAGCACCTAATCGGATGAAAAACTAACCACTATACCAGCCTGGTCACCTACCCCAGTCTGCACGTCACCACCACAGCTTGGCTCACGTGCGCGTACTTCACGTACAGTCCGCTTTGCAGAATAACTACAAGGAGGAGGTGGAGGAGCACTCGAGTATAGGCGATACTACTTTGTTACTGCGCCGTGCGTCAGGGGCATAACATTACGGCGTGTACCTACAGACAAAATAGTGGGGCCTCCGTACCACATGTGGGATGTATTCCTTACCAGTTCCCTTGTATTACCGATACAGACCCAGCCCATCAGCGCTCTTGCATTTTTGGAAGACGATGACGGTGTGCCTATTCTATACCTGTGCTCTGAGCCACCATCTCCAGCCACCCTACACCGCCGCGTGTAGCTACTGGGTTCAAACGTGCGAGCTACCGCCAGCACCTGCGCCGCTACCGCTACGACCTCGGCTCTACTGCCATGATCTTCACCTGGATCAAGCAGACCTACACCAGCAACGGCGTCAAGCAGGAGACGTACAACGAGCACGGCATCTTCACGCCCAGTGCGAACCCAGCTGGCTGGCTGCAGATACGGGTGAAGTCACGCATCTACCCCGAGATGTACGGGTGTAGGGCCTTCGCGCAAGTCGCGGACATCAGGAACGCCCTCAACCGTCACTGCAAGTTCTACGAGGGGGACCCCATCAACGTCTACAAGGCCACGGCGACGGAGAAGGACGTCAAGATAGACAGGAGCTGCGTCGGCCCCCGCGCTGCGGAGCACGGCGCCTTGCAACCTCTACCCGATGACTTCTGGGTCCCCAGCGCGTGGCACCCGTGCGCGATGCAGCGGGCTCACCCCAAAGAGATTGCGGTGCCGCTCGACGTAGCACCCCTGGCGATGAGGAAGGACATCGCCGTCGAGGCTACTACCGACGTGACCATCGCCGACGTCAAGACCGCCACCGTGGACCAGATCATGTTTGGCGGGGGCCCTTTTGAGCCC
>CAUYUJ010000447.1:395000-537500 GCA_963575745.1 Prorocentrum cordatum
GAAGTCGGGTGACATGGGTAGCCCAGCCTCAAAACTCTCCCGATGCCCCTGGCGGCGCCCCCTTGGGGCAAGCGCCCCAGGGATTGGGGCGTCAAGGCTATCTCATGCACCACCATGCCATGCCGCGCTCTGCCGTGCTCTCTTACGCCATGCAATGCCAGTATACGCCATGCCAAACATTGTGTACCCTTTCGGCCTCGTTGTCCTCTTCGACATCCGACTGGACGAAAAGAGATTGGATCTACGCAGTGTTAAGGGATGGGGGGAGGGCTAGGACGTCAGATAAGATGGGGGCGTTCGTTCAGGAATGTGCCCAAGAGGTTTCAGACCCTGGAGGATTCCTGATGAGGGCGGCGGTGATACCCTTGATATATCGTCAATGTGTGTTCTACGGGCTTGCAGGCCCTGGATTCCTTATGCAAGGGTTCCCCTCGCCCCTGTTCCTCCTCCTCCTCCTCCTCCTCCTCCTCCTCGTCCTTCTCCGCTTCCTCCTCCTCCTGCTCCTCATCCTCATCCCCATCCTCATCCTCATCCTCATCCAACCTCCCGCCTGCTCCCGCCCCTTCGCCGCCCCGCCGCCGGCAGGACGTCGCCGACCTCAAAGCTGGCCTGCCCCCGCCCGAGACCAAGTGGTGCCTCGTGGAGCTGCCCAAGGAGGACCTCTTTCGGGGCGCGGCGGGCGGACGAGGATAAGCGCGGGGGAGGGAGGAGGGAGGACGAGGAGGAGGGGGAGGGGCGGGGAGGGGAAAGGAAGGGAGGGGACGAGGGGAAGGGGGAAGGGCAGGCTAGGTGCACTCGCGTCATGTCTGACGTCCTACCCCTCCCTCCCATCCCTTACTATGGCGTAGATCTCTGTTCGCACAATCGGCTGTCGCAACATGGCGTAGCATTACATGGCATAGCATGGTGTTGCAGATCAACGCGTAGCACGACACAACATGACGTAGCGACGCCCCAAAGTGGGGGGGGGCTTCAGCGGCCCAAGAAAACAGCGAGTCGGCACCGAATGTGTATGTAATCACTTCCGATGGTTTTTTCGGGAGACATTTTTCCCTACCTAGGCTCTGCCTAGAAGGGTTCTTACTCTGTTAGCTAAAGGGGCTGGGCAATGGAAACCGCCCCGGGCGGTTCCCCCAGTCCCCGCCCCGCGGTTCCCCCAGTCCCCTGGGAGCTTTAGCCTTAGCTTTAGCTTTAGCTTAGCTTTAGCTTTAGCTTTAGCTTAGTTTTATCTTAGGTTTAGCTTAGTGTTAGTTTAGCTTTAGCTTAGCCGTAGCTTAGCTTCAGCTTAGTGTTAGCTTAGCTTTAGCTTAGCTTTAGCTTAGCTTTAGCTTAGCTTTAGCTTAGCTTTAGCTTAGCTTCAGCTTAGTGTTAACTTAGCTTCAGCGTAGCATTAGCTTAGCGTTAGCTTAGCTTTAGCTTAGCTTTAGCTTAGCTTTAGCTTAGCTTTAGCTTAGCTTTAGCTTAGTGTTAGCTTAGCCTTATCTTAGATTTAGCCTAGCTTTCGCTGAGCTGCAGCTTAGCTTCAGCTTAGCTTTAGCTTAGCTTTAGCTTAGCTTCAGCTTAGCTTTAGCTTAGTTTTAGCTTAGCTTTGGCTTAGCGTTAGCTTAGCTTTAGCTTAGCTTTAGCTTAGCTTTAGCTTAGCTTTAGCTTTAGCATTAGCTTAGCTGTAGCTTAACGTTAGCTTAGCTTTAGCTTAGCGTTAGCTTAGCTTCAGCGTAGCTTTAGCTTAGCTTTTGCTTAGTGTTAGCTTAGCATTAGCTTAGCTTTAGCTTAGCTTCAATTTTGCTTTAGCTTAGTTTTAGCTTGGCTTTAGCTTAGCTTCAGCTTAGTGTCAGCTTAGTTTTAGCTTAGCTTTAGCTTAGCTTCAGCTTAGTGTCAGCTTAGCTTTAGCTTAGCTTTAGCTTAGCTTTAGCTTAGCTTTAGCTTAGCTTCAGCTTAGTGTTAGCTTAGCTTCAGCGTAGCATTAGCTCAGCTTTAGCTTAGCTGTAGCTTAGCTTTAGCTTAGCTTTAGCTTAGCTTTAGCTTAGCTTTAGCTTAGCTTCAGCTTAGCTTTGGCTTAGCGTTAGCTTAGCGTTAGCTTAGCGTTAGCTTAGCGTTAGCTTAGCGTTAGCTTAGCTCTCGCTTAGCTTCAGCTTAGCTTCAGCTTAGTGTTAGCTTAGCTTTAGCTTAGCTTTAGCTTAGCTTTAGCTTAGCTTTAGCTTTAGCTTTAGCTTAGCTTTAGCTTAGCTTTAGCTTAGCTTCAATTTTGCTTTAGCTTAGCTTTAGCTTAGTGTTAGCTTTATCTTAGCTGCAGCTTAGCTTTAGCTTAGCTTTAGCTTAGCTTTAGCTTAGCTTTAGCTTAGCTTTAGCTTAGCTTTAGCTCAGCTTTACTGTTACTACTACTGCTGCTTTCCTAGGGGCTCCAACTCCTAGGTAGGGTCGCACTGGGATAATTTTTGATTTTGGGGCCGAATTGGAAGGACCGAAAACCACGCCGTGGTATGGCACTGGAAATAATGAAACCAGTGCTGCAGTGGGAGCACGATTCGGGACGAGCGGAAGCGCGGAAATGAGGCCAGCGCTGCAGCGGGAGCACGATTCGGAACGAGCGGTAGCCCGAACATGAGGCCAGCGCTTCAGCGGTAGCAGCATTGAAAAAAAACACAAGCGCGAAAAGGCGTAAATGAGGACGCGTAGCCTGACAGCATGGCGCTTCGACGCCCCCAAGTGGGGGGGCTTCTGCGGCCCAAAGGATCAACGAATCGACACCGAATGTGGAATCACTTCCGACGGTTTTTTCGGAGGGGCATTTTTTAGATTTGGGGGCCGATTTGGAAGGACCGAAAACCATGCCGTGGCATGGCGCTGGAAATACGTCGCCAGCGCTGCAGCGGGACCACGATTCGGAACGAGCGGAAGTGCGGAAACGAGGCCAGCGCTGCAGCGGGAACACGATTCGGAATGAGCGGTAGCCCGAAAATGAGGCCAGCGCTGCAGCGAGAGCAGCATGTCGAAAAACAACCCAAGCGAAAACCCACCATCCCGGGAATCCTGTGTGTAAAAATCACTACGCGGAGGGGGGCCGAACATTTCCCAGACGCCAGCAGGGGAGAGAGGATAGTAGTATTCTGATTGTAATTGTCGAGGGGGGGCGGGAAGGAGGAGGGGAGGGGAGGGGAGGGGAGGGGAGGAGAGGGAAGGGGAGGGGGAGGAGAAGGAGGACGAGGACGAGGACGAGGACGAGGAGGAGGATGCGGAGGAGGAGGGCCATTCTCCCTGCGGGGGGGGGGGGGGGGGCACCCCACCACACGCGCAAGGGGGGGCCGGCCCCAGCGCGCCGCCGCCACGGCGGCGCGCGCGACCAGATGTCGAACTACAAACTGGCAAGAATGATACCATCCACCAACTGGCGAACTGGAAGCTGAGGAAGATCATCCACCAGCTGACCAACTACAAGCTGGACATCCGAAACATCCTCTACGGTAACTGCCCACCACGGTGGAGACTACCGGCAAGATGCCGAGATTAGACTCACATAGAGAAGTTTTAGCTTATGCAGTTTTCAAGAGAACGGGCCACCTCATCCGACACGGGCTACAACCGCACTTCAACAACATCACGACTATCGCTACGACCGATTTCATGGTGGCGTCCTCTACAGGACGGGACGAGATGCGTAATGTGCAGCCTGAGGAGCTGCGTAACATACATCCCGAGCAAAAGCTGCGTAACAGGAAGCCCAAGTACCACACCAAGTACGCCACCAAGACCGACAACTGGAAATACACGACCGAGCATCCCGAAAATATTGCTAAGTGCATTGTCGTGGAGGTACTGGTGGACAACGACCGCGCCGCTGACGACGAGCGCGACTACGGCCGCGCGGCCTATTACTACTACTACTACTACTACTACTACTACTACTACTACTACTACTACTACTACTACTACTACTACTACTACTACTACTACTACTACTCTACTCTACTACTACTACTACTACTACTACTACTACTACTACTACTACTACTACTACTACTAGTACTACTACTACTACTACTACTACTACTACTACTACTACTACTACTACTACTACTACTACTACTACTACTACTACTACTACTACTACTACTACTACTACTACTACTACTACTACTACTACTACTACGACTACTACTACTACTACTACTACTACTACTACTACTACTACTACTACTACTACTACTACTACTACTACTACTACTACTACTACTACTACTACTACTACTACTACTACTACTACTACTACTACTACTACTACTACTACTACTACTACTACTACTACTACTACTACTTACTACTACTACTACTACTACTACTACTACTACTACTACTACTACTACTACTACTACTACTACTACTACTACTACTACTACTACTACTACTACTACTACTACTACTACTACTACTACTACTACTACTACTACTACTACTACTACTACTACTACTACTACTACTACTCTACTACTACTACTACTACTACTACTACTACTACTACTACTACTACTACTACTACTACTACTACTACTACTACTACTACTACTGCTGCTGCTGCTGCTGCTGCTACTACTACTACTACTACTACGACGACGGTGTGTTCGATAACGGCTTGAACTCCTACGACCCCCAGGACTAGGCTGGACCGCAGGGCCACGACAACCGCCAGGACTACAGGGATGCCCAGAACGTAGAACACTACGACTTGGCAGCGGACGACTCCGACTCCGACCCTGGGGACGACGAAGAGAGCGTGCACTTTGAATTGTTACAGCCGCCAGCAGAGCTTCCAGGGCCTCCAGACGACCTTCGGGGACCACGAGCTGAACTACGAGGACCACGCGCACAGCTACGAGAGCCAGTCTCATATGCCGAGCTACTAGACCCGCCACGAGAGCCACAAGCGGAGGTACGAGGACCGCGGGCTGAGTTACGAGAAGCAGAGCTACGAGAGCCACCAGCTGAACCACGGAGGCTACAAACTGTTCTACGAGAGCCATAAACAGAGCTACGAGAGCCATTACCAGAGCTACAAGAGCCACAGCCATAGGTAATATAGGACCCACTTGCCACGCTGCAAGAGCCACCTGCCTGCCGAACCAGAAGACAGCTGTGCTATGAGGACCACAGGCGCAGCTACGATAGCTACGAGGGCCACTTGCTGAGCCTCCAGGGCCACAGCCAGAGCCACGCGGACTACAGGAAGACCTACCTTACCCCCCGGTAGAAAAACTATGGCGACGAGCTGAACTGCAAGGACTATCAGCAAGATTCCGAGACCCACGAGCTGCACTTCGAGGGCCACAGACAGCCACGAGGGCCACCCGCAGAGCTACCAGGTCGACGAACTGAACTGCAAGGACCGCCTGCTGAGCAAGGAAAGCCATCAGCTGAGCTACGAGGACCGCGTGCTGAGCTTCTGGGACCACGCGTTGAGCTACCAGGGCCACAGGCAGGGCTTCGAGCACCACAGGCAGGGCTCCGAGGACCGCCAGCTGAACTACAAGATCTACGAGAACCACCGGCTGAGCTGTCAGGGTGGCAACCAGAGCTTCGCAGACTTCAGGGAGAACTGCAAGAGCCTCTTGGAGAACTACAAAGGCGACGGGCCGACCTGCAAGGCCCAGAAGCAGAACTCCGAGATCTAGCAGCCCAGCTACTAGGGCCACCTGCGGAGCTACGAGGGCCACAACGAAAGACACCAGCAGAGCCACGTGGACTGCGAGCTGAGTTGCGAGGACCACACGCCCAGCTACGAGACCTACGAGGCCCACCAGCTGAATTAAGGTGGCCACAACCAGAGCTACGCGGACTACAAGAAGACCTACCAGAGCCTCTTGCGCAGCGATTGGGGCGACGAGCTGACTTGCAAGGGCCGCAAGCAGTTTTCCGAGGCGCATCAGCTGAGTTACGAGGGCTTCAGCTGGAGCTACGAGTACTAGGGCTACAACTTGAGCTACGCGGACCACGAGCAGAATTGCGAGTGCCTCCCGCAGAACTACCAGGGCGACGAGCTGTGCCACCTGCTGAGCAAGGACAGCCACCAGCGGAGCTACGAGGACCACCTGCCGAGCTACTGGGACCACACGCTGAGCTACCAGGACCACAGAGCAAGGCCTCGAGGACCACATGCAGGGCTCCGAGGAACGCCAGCTGACCTACGAGGCCCACGGAAGACCTGGACTACCAGAAAGCCGATCGCAATCGACGACGCAGTGCAGGGCAGGCTCGGCTCCAACACTTACGAGAAGCTGGACAAGACGTTCGCCACTGTCCGCTGGCTGGACGGCGCTACAGCACTACGTGCAGGCGCCAGCGCGCGGCACACCGTCGGCCGGAATAGCGACGGTGAGCTCGGCTTGCCTGAAGCCAGAGAAGCGCGCGACTTACAGCGCTACGGACAGCGGTACACAAGCACATCGTTACGCACAAGTTGCTATGTCTACTTCACTGTAGCGCTGCACTTCGACATCATTTGAGCGGCTCGGCCGCTCCCTCCACCTCCTTATTTCCCAGATGGTCCCAGGACCATCAATGGCATGGTGGCCTCGCGCGGAACGGATGGCTGCCCACAGCCTCAGCCTGCATGAGCCTCAGCCTCAGCCTCAGCCTGCCTCAGCATCAGCCTGCCTCAGCCTCAGCCTCAGCCTGCCTCAGCCTCAGCCTCAGCCTCAGCCTGCTTCAGCCTCAGCCTCAGTCTGCCTGCAGCCTCGGCCTCAGCCTCAGCCTGCATCAGCCTCAGCCTCAGCCTCTCAGCATCAGCCTCCTCAGCCTCAGCCTCAGCCTGCCTCAGCCTCAGCCTCAGCCTGCTTCAGCCTCAGCCTCAGTCTGCCTTCAGCCTCGGCCTCAGCCTCAGCCTGCCTCAGCCTCAGCCTGCCTCAGCCTCAGCCTCAGCCTGCCTCAGCATCAGCCTGCCTCAGCCTCAGCCTCAGCCTGCCTGCCTCAGCCTCAGCCTCAGCCTGCTTCAGCCTCAGCCTCAGTCTGCCTTCAGCCTCGGCCTCAGCCTCAGCCTGCCTCAGCCTCAGCCTGCATCAGCCTCAGCCTCAGCCTGCCTCAGCCTCAGCCTCAGCCTGCCTCAGCCTCAGCCAGCCTGCAGCCTCAGCCTCAGCCTGCTTCAGCCTCAGCCTCAGTCTGCCTTCGGCCTCGGCCTCAGCCTCAGCCTGCCTCAGCCTCAGCCTCAGCCTCAGCCTCAGCCTCCTCAGCCTCAGCCTCAGCCTCAGCCTCAGCCTCAGCCTGCTTCAGCCTCAGCCTCAGTCTGCCTCAGCCTCGGCCTCAGCCTCAGCCTGCCTCAGCCTCAGCATCAGCCTGCCTCAGCATTAAAATGTGGCCCAGGAATGGAGTTCTGGGAGCTCGAAGAACACGAAGTGGCCTACAGTTGGCTCCGGGCATTAAAAATCATGCCCAGGAATGGAATATTGGGAACTCGAAGACCACGAAGTGGCTTACAGTTGGCTCCGGGCATTCAAAATCATGCCCAGGAATGGAGTTCTGGGAACTCGAAGACCACGAAGTGGCCTACAGTTGGCTCCGGGCATTCAAAATCATGCCCAGGAATGGAGTTCTGGGAACTCGAAGACCACGAAGTGGCCTACAGTTGGCTCCGGGCATTCAAAATCATGCCCAGGAATGGAGTTCTGGGAACTCGAAGACCACAAAGTGCGTTATTGTTGGCTAAAACAAGAGTCCCCGGAATTCGGTTTTCTTGCGGCACCCGTCCGGCATTTGCCCAGACCCCCCTGGGGAGTCATGATGCTCTCTCTTTTGAAATCACTAGAAACCTATCAGTCTTCGCTGTTGGGTAAAAAGAAAGTGGAGGAGGAGAAAGAGGAGAGATGGAAAAATATGAGGAAAAATTATAATATATGGAGGAGGAAGAGGGAGAGGAAGATGAATAGGAAGAACAATAGGAGGAGGAGGAGTAGGAGGAGGAGGAGGAGGAGGAGGAAGAGGAGGAGGAGGAGGAGGAGGAGGAGGAGGAGGAGAAGGAGGAGGACGAGGAGGAGGAGGAGGACGAGGACGAGGAGGACGAGGAGGAGGAGGAGGAGGAGGAGGAGGAGGAGGAGGAGGAGAAGGATGAGACTCAGCGTAACCCAGGCGAACCTTAGACGCTTCGCGCAACCCCACCAGCACATCCAGAAGCGATGCCCAAGCGAGTTGCCCTGATCAAGGATGTGGAGGAGCATGCGATCGAACAGTGGGCTGGGGAAGCCCAAGTACCCCAGAGGAGGGAGGATGGAGGAGTAATCGGAGAAGAAGGGGAGGAGAAAGGGAAGGAGGGGGTGGGGTAGGGGGAGGAGGGAGGAGGGAAGAGGGAAACAGGCGGATGAGGAGGAGAGGGAGGAGGAGGGGGAGGAGGAGGAGGAGGAGGAGGAGGAGGAGGAGGAGGAGGAGGGGGAGGGGGAGGAGGAGGAGAGGAGGAGGAGGAGGAGGAGGAGGGAGGAGGAGGAGGAGAGGTGGAAAAGGAGTAGGAAGAGGAAAACAGAGAAGAGGGGGAAGAGGAGGAGGAGGAGGAGGAGGACGAGGAGGAGGAGGAGGAGGAGGGGGAGGAGGAGGAGGAGGAGGAGGAGGAGGAGGATGAGGAGGAGGAGACGAGGTGGAAAAGGAGGAGGAGGAGAAATAATAATATAAGGAAGAGGGGAGGAAGAGGAAGAGGAGGAGGAGGAGGAGGAGGAGGAGATAGGAGGAGGAGGTTCAGCGCAACCCAGGCGAACCCCAGACGCTTCGCGCAACCCCACCAGCGCATCCAGAAGCGATGCCCAGGCGAGTTGCCCTCATCAGGGATGTGGGGCAACATGCGATCGAATAGTGGGCTCGGGAAGCCCCCCCCTGTGGTGTCGAGAAAGTGCCACCAATGCTAGCGTGTGAGCCATGGCCCGCATGGCGTGCCCACCCAGTGCATGGTTTCATAGTGTCGAGAACACGCCACGCCTGCTAGCCTGTGGGCCATGGCCCGCATCGCGCCCTCGCCCGATGCACCCCCCCTGTGGTGTCGAGCAAACGCCACGCCTGCTTGTCTGCGAACCATGGCCCGCATAGCGCCCCCACCCACTGCACACCTCCTGTGGTGTCGAGCAAATGCTACGTCTGCTAGCGCGTGAGCCATGGCCCGCATGCCGCGGCTGTGCGCGGCTGTATGTGGTGCCGCGTGTCTCACGTGAGCACGTTCGGCCTATGCGTTACATCCGTCTGGCGCGTATGATGCCATGAACACGCTTGTTGTAGACTAGCGTTGTATGGTGTGTGTAGGTGTGCGTGCGTGCGTGCGCGCGCGTGTGTGTGTGTGTGTGTCTGTTTGTTTGTTTGTTTGTTTGTGTGTTTGTGATTGTATGTATGTGTGTGTGTGCGGCTAGAGTGTGTGTGTGTATGTGTGTGTGTTGTATAAGTACGTGGTGCATGCGTCTGGGGTGCACGATGCAATCGACGCGCAAGGTGTGCGGTTGCGCGTGCGTGCTGCGTGCTTGATGCGCGTGCGAGCGAGACGGGGAAGGAAGAGGAGGAGGAGAGAAGGAACGCGGGTGAGACGCGGGTGGGGAGAGAACCAGAATCCCACGAAGGATGTGGGGAAAAGTCCCCGGTGTCGTAAGGTTTTCGAAATCGAGGGTCTGGAAACATATGGAAATCAATGGTTTCGCAACATGAATGTTGAAAAAAGATTGCGCTCGCGCTGTCGCGAACGCTTCAGAAGGCCATCGGCATTTCACCATTTTCATCAAATGTTGCCAAACGTGCCTCTCGCGCGCGCATTTCGGAATCATTCGAACGCCTTTGCGCGGGTATTGGGGGGACACGGACCCTGTCAAATATAATGCGCGGGCCACTCGCGTGCGTCGGCAGCGCGCGCATGTCGAAACCCGTCCAAAACCTTCATCGCCGAAACGTGGACACCATCATCGTCATCGGCGTGATCACCATCGGCGCCGTGATTTACCTTGCCGTCGTCATTGTCGTCGTCGTCGTCACCAGCATCGCCACTGTCATCATCGCGCCTGCCGTTGCCAGCGTCGCCACGGTACCGCGCCCGCCCAAGCCACCGACTCGCACTGAAGTGCCCGCGCGCCAGCGCGGCTTCCGAGACGCGCGGGGAGGTGCCCAGCGCTCAGTGCCACCGCGGTACCGTCGGTCGCGCCAGACCGGCTGGCCACTAGGTGCGCAAACATGCGTGCGGTAGCGCGGCCTCAGCGATGGGCCAGCCAGCGCCAGGCAGTCATCGCAGATTCCGCCGCATGGGCTTTGCAAACCAAGTTGCTGGTGGGCGGGTGGGGTGTTTACGCGACCGGTGGAGCTGACAACTGCAAGGCCAGCAGCGTGAGTCTCACCACATAGACTGCACCACGTAGGTTGCGCACCACATATGTCGCACTACACATATTGCACCACCACGTAGATTGCACGATATAGCTTGCACGCCCTACGTCGGAGAACATAAATCCTCCTTTCTAAAAAAGAGATAGGTTCTACCACCCTCCCCCCCCGGACTCATCGATCCCCCAGGCACCCATGCAAAACATAGATGGTTCTGACCCAGTGTCCATCCGACATGTGAATTCATACTATCCCAGCTAGGCCGGCATCGCCCCCCCTCTCAGTTTCTTTGCAACAAGTTCTACGCGCGCGCATTCATGAATCAAAAACCATAGTTTTCAAAACGCCTTGCAGAACATGGGACGAAGTGCACACGCGCGCTTCGTCGCGCGCTCATGCCGGAATCTTTCAAAAACTTCCCGCTTCGGAAGGATATCAACATCGACGGTTCAATTTTTTCCAAGTTAAACATGGTTTCGCAACGCGGATTTTCAACAAAAGCGAGCGGGCGCGATCTTGCGAATTCTTAAGAAACCATTTTGGTTGTTCGTTTTTCCAACGTGGTCAAAACATGCTACCAAACGGGCTTCGCGCGCGCGTGTCGAAATCGTTCGAACGCCCTTGCGCGCGTGCTGGAGTGGCACAATCTGTGTCAAATAATATCATGCGAGCCACTCTCGCGCGTCTGCCGCGCGCGCATTTCGAATTCCTTCCAAAACGTTCATCGCCGACGCGAAGACGCCGTCATCGTCGTCGGCGTGACCAGCATCGGCGCTGTCACTGGCTGCTCCGTCGTCGCTGTCAGCATCGTCACCAGCATCGCCACTATCATCATCGCGTCTACCGTTGTCGACGTTGCCATGATACCGCGCCCGCCCAAGTCGCAGACTCGCACTGAAGTGCCCGCTAGGATGTGCCGAGCGGTCAGCGCCACCGCGTTCGCGCCGGTCGCGCCAAATTAGCTGGCCGCTGCGCGCGCGAGCATGCGCGGGCTAGCGCGGTCGCAGAGATGCACCAGCCAACACCCAGCACTCATCGCAATCGTTCCCGCATGGGTCTTGCAAACCAAGTTGCGGGTGGGCGGGTGGGATGGTCGCGCGAGCAGCGGATCGGCAATTTCAAGTTCGGCAAGTGAACCGCGCGACAGATTTCACCGCCTATAGCGCGCCACAAAAATATCACAACGTATATGTTCCCCTACGAAGAATGGATTCTACCCCCCGCCCCCCGGGATTATTGGCCCCGCCTTTTCGCATTGCAATTTGCGTATGGTTCTGCCCGATTGCCCATCCTACATGTGAACTCGCGCCACCCCAGCCGAGCCGGCATCCGCCCCCCCCCCCCCCCGCCATCTTCTGCAAACAATATTATGCGGGCGCGCGCTTCTCAGAAATCCTCAGTCTTCGAAAACCCCCGGCAAAAAATGAGACGACGTGTACGCGCGCGCGTTGTCGCGCGCGCGTGCCGAAATCTATCAAAAACGTCAGGTTTAGGCACTTCGGGACCTCAAAATCGAGCGTCCAAAAATCATATAAAGACACCGGGGCTCGCGACGCGGACCTTCGAAAAGAGTTTGCGCGCGCGCTCTCGCGAATTCGTGAGAAAACCAGGTTCGGAATTGTCGTGCAACGCTACCGAGCGGGTCTCGCGCGCGCGTCAAAATCGTTCGGATGCCTTCGCGCGCGTGCGTCGCGAGAATCCTTCTGCAAAAACTGAAACGAAGTGCGCGCGCGTCGTCGCGCGCGCAGGCCGACGTCCGCCGAGAACCTTCGGCGTCGCAGCGGTTTCAAAACCGAGTCGCACAACGACAAAAAAACACGCGCTTTCGCAGCGTCGGTTCTCAAAGAAGCGCTCGCCCGCGCTCTTGCACATTCTTGCGAAAACGGTAGGTTTCTCAACGTGCGCTGGAATGTTGCCAAGCGGGCCTCTGGCGCCGCATGCCGACATCATTCGCGCGCGCTGGGGCGGGCGGCGCGGCCCGCGTCGGATAATGCCGCGCGGGCCACTCGCGCGTCGGCCGCGCCCGCGCGTCGGACTCTGCCCAAAACCTTCATCGCCGACGCGTGGGCGCCGTCATCGTCGTCGGCGCGATCAGCGTCGGCGCCCGCGCTGGCCGCGCCGTCGTCGTTGTCAACGTCGCCGCCATCTTCGCTACTATCATCATCGCGCCAACCATTGTCGACGTTGCCATGATACCCCGCCCGCCCAAGTCGCCGACTCACGTTGAAGTGCCAGCTGGTGCGCGCCCAGCGGCCAGCGCCGCCGCGGCCGCGATGGTCGCGCCAAACTAGCTGGCCGCTGCGCGCGCTCGGGCCGGCGCGGCCGCAGAGATGGACCGGCCAACGTCAAGCGCCCATCGCAATCGCCACCGCGTGGGTTTTGCAGACCAAGATGCGGGCGGGCGGACGGGATGTTTGCGCGAACAGTGGAGGCGGTAAAGCCCGGTGCGGGGCAGTCAATCCTCTTCTCTAAGACAGAATAGATCCCCCCCTAGATAATGCCCCCTTTTTTTCTCATTGCAATTTACATATGATTCTGCCCTATCGTCCATCTTATTATGAATTCATACCATCCCAGCCCAGACTGCACCGACTTCCCCTGTATCCTTAGAGAATAATATGCGGGCGCACTCGTTTATCAGAACTCATTAGTTTTCAGGAATCCATTGCAGAAAGTGAGACAAAATGCGCACGCGCGCGTCGTCGCGCGCGCATGCCGAAATCCTTCAAAAACATTTCGTTGTCGCGAGGATTTCAAAGTCGAGTTTTAACAACCACATAAAAACACGCGGTGTCGCAACGCGGAGTTTAAAAAACAAGCTTCGCGCTCTTGTGAATTCTTAAGAAAATCAATGTTTTTTCAATATGTGCAAAAATTGCGAACGGGTTTCGCGCGCGCATGTCGACACCGCTCGAGCGCCCTTGCGCGCGTGCCGTCGCGAGAATCTTTCGCAAAACAACGGGGCGAAGTGCGCGCGCGCGTCGTCGCGCGCGCACGCCGCAATCAGCATCAACAAACCTCCAGTTTCTGTCTGTATGTTATACATATATGTATATAAAAAAAGTGTGCTTATAGATGAACATACTACACATGGTCTCGCAACAGCAGTTTACAGAAAAACGTGCGCCGGCGCTCTTGCACATTCTTGAGAAAACATTATGTTTTCAATATGTCCATTGAATTATTCCAAACTGGCCTCTGCGCCGCATGCCGACATCATTCGTGCGCCCTTGCGCGCGTGCTGAGGGGGGACGGCTCGTGTTAAATAATAACACGCGGGCCATTCTCGCGCGTCGGCCGCGCGCGCGCGTCGAACTCTTTCCAAAACCTGCGTCGCCGACGCGAGGGCGCCATCGTCGTTGTCAACGTCGCCACCATCATCGTTACTATCAGCATCGCGCCTACCATTGTCGACGTTGCCATGATACTCCGCCCGCCCAAGTTGCCGACTCGCGCTGAAGTGCCAGCTGGTATGCGCCCAGCGGTCAGCGCCGCCGCGGCCGCGATGGTCGCGCCAAACAAGCTGGCCGCTGCGCGCGCTCGGGCCGGCGCGCCCGCAGAGATGGACCGGCCAACGTCAAGCGCCCATCGCAATCGCCACCGCATGGGTTTTGCAGACCAAGTTGCGGGTGGGTCGGTGGGATGTTTGCCGGAGCATGGGATGCATCAACTCGTTGTTTTAAACTCAGTTTCTCTTCTTTGTCTCCACCGCCCTCCCTGCCCCCGGACTTATCGACCCCCCGGGAACCTATGCAGCGCCGCATATGAATATGACCCAATGTCCATCCGACCTGTGCATTCATACTATCCCAGCCAGGCCGGTATCGGTCCCCCTTCGGTTCCCTTGCGAAACAGATGATGCGCGCGCGCCCGTTCATCAAGACTCATAAGTTTTCAAGAAGCCACTGCAAAGAAAAATGAAACGAAGTGCACGCGCGCGCGTCGTCGCGCGCGCATTTCGAATTCCTTCCAAAACCTTCATCACCGACGCGAAGACGCCGTCAGCGTCGTCGGCGTGATCAGCATCGGTGCGGTCACTGGCTGCCCCGTCCTCGCTGTCAGCATCGTCGCCAGCATCGCTATTATCATCATCGCGTCTACTGTCGTTGACGTTGCCATGATACCCCGCCCGCCCAAGTCACCGACTCGCGCTGAAGTGCCCGCTGGGACGCGCCCAGCGGTCAGCGCCACCGCGGCCGCGACGGTCGCGCCAAACTAGCTGGCCGCTGCGCGCGCACGGGCTGGCGCGGCCGCAGAGATGGACCAGCCAACGTCAAGCGCCCATCGTAATCGCCACCGCATGGGTTTTGCAAACGAAGTTGAGGGTGGGTCGGTGGAATGTTCGCAAGAGCGTGGGATGTGTCAACTCGTTGATTTAACGAAATTCTCTTTAGGTTCTACCGCCCCCCCCGCCCCCGGACTTATCGACCCCCCGGGAACCTATGCAAAACGCATATCAATCTGACCCAATGTCCATCCGACCTGTGCATTCGTGCTACCCCAGCCAGGCCGGCATCGGTCCCCCTTCGGTTCCCTTCCGCAAAAGATTATGCGCGCGCGCCCGTTCATCAAGACTCATAACTTTTCAAGAAGCCCATGCAAAACACATGAAACGAAGTACACGCGAGCGCGTCGTCGCGCGCGCATGCCGAAATCCTTCAAAAACTTTCGGTTTCGGAAGGATTCCGAAATCGAGTGCCACAAAAACACCGGGTTTCGCAACGCGTGTGGTCAACAAAAGCGCGCGCGCGATCTATTGCGAAGTTGTAGGAAAAAGCCATAAGTTCATCGCAATTTTCATACAATGCTACCAAACGGGCTTCGCGCGCATGTCGAAGTCTTTCGAGCGCCTTTGCGCGCGTGCTGGGGTGGCGCGATCCGTGTCAAAAGATTCCATGCGAGCCACTCGCGCGCGTCTGCCGCGCGCGCATTTCGAATTCCTTCCAAAACCTTCGTCACCGACGCGAAGGCGCCGTCATCGTCGTCGGCGTGATCAGCATCGGCGCGGTCACTGGCTGCCCCGTCCTCGCTGTCAGCATCGTCACCAGCATCGCTACTATCATCATCGTGTCTGCCGTTGTTGACGTTGCCATGATTCCGCGCCCGCCCAAGCCGCCGATTCGAATTGAAGTGCCCGCTGGGATGTGCCGAGCGGTCAACGCCACCGCTTTCGCGTCGGTCGCGCCAAACTAGCTAGCCGCTGCGCGCGCGCGAGCATGCGCGGGCACGCGCGGCCGCAGACGCAGAGATGCACCAGCCAACGCCCAATACTCATCGCAATCGCTCCCGCATGGGTTTGTGCAAACCCAATTGCGGGCGGGAGGGTGGGATGATAGCGCGAGCAGTGGGGTTGACAACGTCAAGGTCGGCAAGTGAATTCTCCTTCCTAAAAAGAGATAGGGCCTGCCACCCTCCCCCGCGGGTTCAATATTTTTTCGCAATGCAGTTTACGTATGATTCTGCCCCATCGTCCATCCGAGTTGTGAATTCATACTATCCCAGCTAGGCTAGCATCGCCCCCCCCGCCGCCATCCTCTGCAGAAAATGTTACGCGCGCTTGTTCATCAACAACCATAAGTTTCCAAGAGCCCTTGCGAACAAATGAAACGAAGTGCACGCGCTGTCGCTGTCGGGCGCGCATGGTGAAATCCTTCGAAGACTCGGTTCCGGAAGGATTCAAAAGCCGAGTATCCCAAAAACATTAGCTATGTACATATCAAGGCTTCGCAACGCGGGTTTTTAGAAAAGCACGCGCGCGCGTTCTTGCGAATTCTTAAAGCAACCCTGTTTTTTTTTTAAGCATGTTCATGACATGCTACCAGAATCGGGCTTCGCGCGCGCGCATGTCGATATCGTTCGAACGCGTTTGCGCGCGTGCCGTCGCGAGAATCCTCTGCAACAGAAACTGGACGAAGTGCACGCGCGCGCGTCGTCGCGCGCGCATGCCGGAATCCTTCAAAAACCTTTGGTTTCGGAAGGATTTCAAGATCGAGTTTCCCAAAAACATAGAAAGCACAAAGTTTCGCAACACGGAGTTTCAACAACACCGTGCGCGCGTTCTTGCGAATTTTTTAAAAAAAAACTATACATTGTTCAGCATGTTCATGACATGTCGAAATCGTTCGAACGCCCTTGCGCGCGTGCTGGGGTGGTACGATCCGTGTCAAAAGATCCCATGCGAGCCACTCGCGCGCGTTTGCCGCGCGCGAATGTCGAATTCCTTCCAAAATCGTCATCACCGACGCGAAGACGCCGTCATCGTCGCCGGCGTGATTGGCATCGGCGTCGTCAGTGGCCGTGCTGTCGTCGCTGTCAGCATCGTCACCAACATCGCTACAGTCATCATCATCGTGTCTACAAGTGTCGACGTTGCCATGATTCCGCGCCCGCCCATGTCGCCGACTCGCACTCAAGTGCCCGCTGGGATGTGCCGAGCGGTCAGCACCACCGCGGCCGCGTCGGCCGCGCCAAACTACCTGGCCGCTGCGCGCGCGCGCATGCGCGGGCTGGCGCGGCCGCAGAGATGCACCAGTCAGCGCCAAGCACTCATCGCAATCGCCGCCGCATGAGGTGTGCAAACCAAAATGCGGGTGGGTGGGTGGGATGTTTGCGCGAGCAGTGGAGTGATCCCTCGGGAACCGAGGCAACACACATAGGATTCTGCCCCATCGTCCATTCTGAAAATGACTTTACACTATCCCAGGGGGGCCAGTGTCGGGCCCCCCCCCCGCCATCCTCTGCAACAAATATTTTGCGCGCGCACTCGTTTATCCAAAACCATAAATTGTCAAGAGTCCCTTGCCAACAAACACGGCGAAGTGCACACGCGCGCGTCGTCGCGCGCGCATGCCGAAATCCTTCAAAAAACCTTCGATTTCGGAGCGCTTTCAAAATCGAGCTTCCCAAAAACATGCAAACCATAGATGTTCGAGCAAACCTTAACCACGAGTTGTTCAACATGTTTACAACATGCTACCAGGAACGGGCCTCGCGCGCGCATGTCGATATCCTTCGAACGCCCATGCGCGCGTGCCGTCATATGCAAAACATGTGACGAAAGTGCACGCACGCGCGTCGTCGCGCGCGCATACCGAGATCCTTCTAAAACCAGCGGTTTCGGAAGGCTTTCAAAATCGAGTGTCCAACACACAGAAGGCACAAGGTTTCGCAACACGGATTTTCAACAAAAGCGTGCGCGCGCTCTTTCGTCGTCGTCGTCGTCACCATCCTCCCTCCTCCCTCGTCGTCGTCGTCGTCGTCGCCGTCGTCGACGTCCTCTGTCTTTCCTCGTCGTCTTCGTCGTTTTCTTTGACGTCGTCGTCGTTTCCGTCGCCGTTGTCGCTGTGGTCGTCCATCCTCTTCCCTCGTCGTCGTCGTCGTCGTCCGTCGTCGGCGTCTCGTCGTCGCCCCTTCTATTTCGTCGCCGTCGTCGTCGTCGTCGTCGTCGTCGTCGTCGTCATCGTCGTCGTCGTCTTCGTCTTCCCTCTTCCCTCGTCGTTGTCGTCGTCGGCGTCGCCGTCCTCCCTCCTTCTTCGTCGTTCGCGTCGTCGCCATCCTCCCTCCTCCCTCGTCGTCGTCGTCGTTGTCGCCGTCGTCGTCCTCCCTCCTCTCCCGTCGTCGTCGTCGTCGTCTTCGTTGGCGACGTCGTCGTCGTTTTCGCCGTTGTCGTCGTCGTCGTCGGTGGCGTCGTCGTCGTCGTCGTCCTTGTCGGCGTCCGTCGTCGTCGTCGGCGTCGGCTTCGTAGTCGTCGTCGGCGTCGGCGTCGGCGTCGTCGTCATCGTCGTCGTCGTCGTCGTCTTTGTCGTCGTCGTCGAAGTCGTCGGGGACGTCGTCCTCCTCGTCGTAGTCGTCGTCGGCGTCGTCGTCGTTGTCGCTGTCGTCGTCGGCGTCGGTGTCGTTGCCAAATGCCATGTGGTACCTACCGTCACGGTCTTAAGAGGTCTTGTGACTAAGTTGTGGGTGGGAGGGTGGGATGCTTGCACGAGCAGTGGAGAGGACAGCTTCAAGACAGTCGAAGTGAATTGCGCCCCATAGACCGCACCACCTGTGTTGCACAGCATAGGTTGCGCAGCCTAGGTCGCACGCCATGTTTTGTTCCACAGGGAGTGCACAACGTATGTTGCACCTCTTGTGTTGCACCACGTGGGCTGCACAGCATTGGTTCCACAACATATATTGCACAACGTGGAATGCACCACGCTGGTTGCTTCACATATGTTGCATCACGTAGTTCGCACCACATATATTGCAAACCACCTATTGCAAAACATGGATTGCACCATGTAGAGCGCACCACCTATATTACTTTTCGTAGGTTGCACCACACATATTTTCTTGTAAAAACAAAAGAAGATAGGTTCTACCACCCTCCCCCCCCGGACTTATCGATTACACGGGAACCTATGCAAAAAACAAATGATTATGACCCAATGTCCATCTTACTTTTAAATTCATACTATCCCAGCCAGGCCAGTGTCGGTTCCCCTTCGATTCCCATGCACAAAAACACTATACGGTGACATTGTTTGTTCTCACATAGCACTTGTTCACGAACCCCTTGTAAACAATACCATGCAGGGCACACGCGCGCCGCCGCTACGCGCGCATGTCGAAATCCTTCCAAACACAGTGTGTTTTCAACAATTTCAACATCCCGCTTCAAGAGAAAATATGAAAACATACGACTTTCTCACCCAACAATTCTGAAGCATCTGCTCGCGCGCTTTTGCCAGACCCTTCAAAACCAATGGTTTTTGAACATTCCTGTCAAATCGGGCGTCTTGGGCAACTTTTGCGCGCACGTCGATCTCAGTCAACAACGGTCGCGCGCCTGCCAGGGCCACATTCCCTTGTAAAAAATACCATGCGGGGCACATGCGCGCGGCCGCTGCGCGCGCAGGTCGAAATCCTTCAAACACATTGTGGCTTCAACAAGTTCAAGACCGAGCTTCATGAAATCACACGAATGTACCATACACCCTCGAAACAAATCTGAAGAACAAACACTAAAAAACATCTACCCGCGCGCTTTCCGAATCCTGAAACAGCATTGGTTGTTCAACCTTTCCGTCATGCGAGCAACTTATGCGCGCGCGTCAAACGCCTTCAACATCGGTCGTGCGCCTGCCAGGACCGCAATCCCTTGTAAACAATACCATGCGGGGCACATTCGCGCGGCCGCCGCGCGCGCATGTCGAAATCCTTGCAGACTCATTGTGTTTTCAACCATTTCAAGACCGAGCTTCATGAAATCACACGAATCGTACCAGACTTCCCCAACATAAATTGCAAAACAAATCAAAATGTCTTCCCGCGCGCTTTCCGAACCGTAAAAGCGAATGGTTTGTCTGTATTTCGGTCATGCGCATAACGTTTGTGCGCGCGTCGAACTCCTCTCACATCGGTCGCGCGCCTGCCAGGGCCAACATCCCTTGTAAAAAAACGCCATGCGGGGCACATGCGCGCAGCCGCCGCGCGCGGATGCCGAAATCTTTCTCGTCGTCGTTGTCGTCGGCGCCGTCGTCGTCGTCGTCGTCGTCGTCGTCGTCGTTGGCGTCGACGTCGCCGTCGCCGTCGTCGTCGTTCCCGTCGTCGTCCTCCCTCCTCCCTCGTCGTCGTCGTCGTCGCCGTCGCCGGCGTCCAGAAGCTCGCGACTCACGTCTTGTTCGCTGGAGCTCTCTCCACCCCCTTGTCGTCGTCCGTCGTCGTCGTCGTCGTCGTCGTCGTCCATCCTCCCTCGTCGCCGTCCTCGTCGTCGTCGTCGTCGCCCTCCCTCCTCCCTCGTCGTCGTCGTCGTCTGCGTCGCCATCCTCCCTCCTCCCTCGTCATGGCCGTCGTCGTCGTTTGTCGTCCTCTTCGTCGTTGTCGTCGTCCGTCGTCCGTCGTCGTCGTCGGCGTCGTCGTCGGCGTCGCCGTCGCCGTCGTCGGCGTCGTCATCGTCGTCGGCGTCGGCGGCGGCGTCGTCGTCGTCGGTGTCGTCGTCGTCGTCGTCGTCGTCGTTGTCGTCGTCGTCGTCGAAGTCGTCGTCGGCGTCGGCGTCGTCGTCGTCGGTGTCGTCGTCGTCGTCGTCGTCGTTGTCGTCGTCGTCGAAGTCGTCGGAGTCGTCGTCGGTGTCGTCGTAGTGATCGTCGTCGGCGTCGTCGTCGTCGGTGTCGCTGTCGTCGTCGGCGTCGGTGTCGTTGCCAAGTGCCATTTGGTACCTACCGTCACGGTCTTAAGAGGTCTTGCGACCAAGTTGCGGGTGGGAGGGTGGGATGTTTGCACGAGCAGTGGAGAGGACAGCTTCAAGACAGTCAAAGTGAATTTTCTTTTCTAAAAAGAAAATATGTTCTACCACCCAACTCTCCCCCGGGGTCAAAGATCCCTCGGGAACCGAAGGAAAACACATAAGGATTCTGACCCACTGTCCATCCTACCTGTGAACTCATTCTATCCCAGCCAAGCCGGTATCGACCCCCCCTTGCCATCCTTTGCAAAAAATGCTATGCGCGTACGCTCGTTTATCAAAAATCATAGGTTGTCAAGAATCCCTTGAACAAATGGGACGAAGTGCACACGCGCGCGTCGTCGCGCCTGCATGCCGAAATCCTTCAAAAACTTTCGGTGTCGGAAGGATTTCAAAATCGAGCTTCCAAAACACATGCAAAAACACAGGGTTTCGCAGCATTGTTTTTCCCCAAAAAGCTTACGCGCGCGCTCTTGCGAAATCTGAAGAAAACCATAGGTTTTTCAAGATTTCCAAAAATTGCAACCAAACGGGCTTCGCGCGCGCATATCGAAATCTTTCGAACGCCCTTGCGCGCGTGTCGTCGCGAGAATCCTCCGCAAACAATTGTGACGAGGTGCACGCGCGCGCGCGCGTCGTCGCGCGCGCATGCCGAAATCCTTCAAAACCGTCGGTTTCGGAGAGATTTCAAAATCGGGTGTCAAAAAAACATACAAAAACACAGGGTTTCGCAACACGTATTTTCAACAAAAGCGTGCGCGCGCGCTCTTGCGTCGTCGTTCGTCGTCGTCGTCGCCGTCTTCCCTCCTCCCTCGTCGTCGTCGTCGACGCCGTCGTCGTCCCCTGTCTTTCGTCGTCGTCGTCGTCCTCTTCGGCGTCGTCGTCGTTTCCGTCGTCGTCGTCGCCGTGGTCGTCCTTCCTCCTCCCTCGTCGTCGTCGTCGTCCGTCGTCGGCGTCTCGTCGTCGTCCCTCCTATTTCGTCGCCGTTGTCGTCGTCGTCGTCGTCGTCTTCCCTCCTCTCTCGTGGTTGTCGTCGTCGGCGTCGCCGTCCTCCCTCCTTCGTCGTTCGCGTCGTCGCCGTCCTCCCTCCTCCCTCGTCGTTGTCGTCGTTGTCGCCGTCGTCGTTGTCGCCGTCGTCGTCCTCCCTCCTCCCTCGTCGTCGTCGTCTTCGTTGGCGACGTCGTCGTCGTCGTCTGCGTCGTCGTCGTCGTCGGCGTCGGCGTCGTCGTCGTCGTCGGCGTCGTCGTCGTCGGCGTTGTCATCCTCGTCGTCGTCGTCGGCGTCAGCTTCGTCGTCGTCGTCGTCGTCGGTGTCGTCGTCGTTGTCGTCGTCGTCGAAGTCGTTGGAGACGTCGTCTGCGTTGTCGTAGTCGAAATCGGCGGCGTCGTCGTCGTCGTTGTCGCTGCCGTCGTCGGCGTCGGTGTCGCTGCCAAGTGCCCATTTGGTACCTAACGTGACGGTCTTAAGAGGTCTGGCGACCAAGTTGCGGGTGGGAGGGTGGGATGTTTGCACGAGCAGCGGAGAGGACAGCTTCAAGTTGAGCAGGTGATTGTTTGCACCGCATAGGTTGTACGTACCACATAGCTTACACTGCATTTGTTGCACCATGTTTCACCACAGAACGTGCTAGAACGCACCGTTCGGAGCCCACGCGGGCCAACATCCTAAGTATGGTGTTCTTGTTGTGATGGGACGCCTTCGCCTCCTGACTCGCCTCCTTCCTCTCTCTAATCGCACTCAGGTCACTCATACTCGGACTCACTCACACTCAGACTTCACTCACACCCAGATCCACTGATATTCAGATTCGATCTCGCTCACATCCACTGATTCGAAGACTTGCTCACTCAGAGTCACCCATACACAGACCACTCCCATCCAGATCCACTCATACCCCGCCAAGGCACACCCAGACTCATAACACACATACCACCGACAGCATGGGCATTCGCACTCACACCATGATCACCGCGACATGGCAGGGGTGGCAGTTGGGCACTCCAAGGGGGAGCCGCCAGAAGGCGGGTCACAGTCCAGTTGCTTCGACCACGTCGCGGTCGGCCGCGTTCGCTCGGCTCGGTTCGGTCGGTCGTTGCAGCGCCGCTGCGCCCTTCCGGGTTCGCCTACTGCCTCTCGGCTCCGGTCGGTCTCGGGCTCGCTGTCGGTTCGGCCAGCGTTCGGCTGTGTGCTGCCGCCGAAGACGGCCTCGATTGCCGAACGCGGAGTACGTGCTGCGGCCGACAACGGCACTCGATTGCCGAAGGTGGGGTATCCAGGTCACCCGCGAGGGCGCGGAGATGATCGCGCATCGCGCGTCGCGGCCTGGGCCGGGGAGCTTCGCGTCTCCAGGGGCGGCGGCGCGGGGGCGCGAAGACGATCGCGCGCAGCGCATCGTGGGGCGCGATGCGCGGGACCACTGCGGGGAAGAACAATCTGATCGCAACTTGCCCTAACAAGGCAGAGGTTTGTCTCGCCCTGGCGCAGCTTCGCCTCGCCCGCAGGAGCGTCACCGTGACACGAACTGAAACCGACATCGACTTCCCGGTTGGGAGACTCCGTTCCACGTCGATCTCACCCCACAATTTCTGATCGGGAATATTGTGAATCTAAGGTTGAGTGAGGTTGAGTGTCGTTTGGTCTGAGTATGAGCGCGTCTGAGTGCGGGTGGGTTCGAGTACGTGTGAGGCTGAGTGTGGGTGGATATGTGGACGAGAGGGTCTCTGCCCGAGCCCCGTGGGCCGTGGGCCCGCGGGCCGCAACATGGTCGCTGCAGGTGCGGACCATACTGTACTGCTGAGGAGCGACGGGACGGCCGTGGCCTGCGGCGCGAATGACCGAGGCCAGTGCGACGTCCCGGCGCTGGGTGGAGGAGGCCTGACTTGCACGCAGGCCGCTGCGGGAAGCGATCGCACCGTGCTGCTGAGGAGCGACGGGACGGCCGTGGCCTGCGGCGCGAATGACAGCGGCCAGTGCGACGTCCCGGCGCTGGGTGGAGAAGGCTTGAGTTACACGCAGGCCGCTGCCGGTTGGAATCATACTGTGTTGCTGAGGAGCGACGGGACAGCCGTGGCCTGCGGCGACAATGACTTCGGCCAGTGCGACGTCCCGGCGCTAGGTGGAGGAGGCCTGACTTACACGCAGGCCGCTGCGGGAAGCGATCACACCGTGCTTCTGAGGAGCGACGGGACGGCCGTGGCCTGCGGCGCGAATGACCGAGGCCAGTGCGACGTCCCAGCGCTGGGTGGAGGAGGCCTGACTTACAAGCAGGCCGCTGCGGGAAGCGATCACACCGTGTTGCTGAGGAGCGACGGGACGGCCGTGGCCTGCGGCTACAATGACTTCGGGCAGTGCGACGTCCCAGCGCTGGGTGGAGAAGGCCTGAGTTACACGCAGGCCGCTGCGGGTTGGCGTCGCACTGCTGCTGAGGAGCGACGGGACGGCCGTGGCCCGCGGCCACAATGTCCGCGGCCAGTGCGACGTCCCGGCGCTGGGTGGAGGAGGCCTGATTTACACGCAGGCCGCTGCGGGTGGCTCTCACACCGTGCTTCTGAGGAGCGACGGGACGGCCGTTGCCTGCGGCCCGAATGATCAAGGGCAGTGCGGCCTGCCCTCTCTGATCAAATTGACGGACTGGCTGCTGTGGCGGACCGCCCGTTTCCGGTACGTGGCGTGCTCCTCGCCGGCAGGTGCGCTGCCGACGCTGGTTTTGCTGGCGTCTTTCGACGGCGTCTCGGTGCAGTTCCTGAGCCTGGGCGGGGCGGAGTTCGACCGAGTCCAGGCGGCGCCCGCCGATCGCCTGGCGGACGTGCGCGCCCGGCTGCTGGCCGGCCGCCTCGCGCGCACGCTGGGCTCCAGGTTCGCCGCGGCCGACGCCGTCCTGCCAGGGGGCGGGCTGCTGAGCCGGGCCCCCGCCGGAGAGACCTGCGCAGGCGCGTTCGGGCGCGCAGAGGACGACGCGCCCGAACGCGAGAGAGAGCGCCTCCCTGGCCATCGCCCTCCATCTCTTCCCCCATCTCGTCCTCGTTTGCTTCGACTTCCTCGTATTCCTGCTCCTCATCCCCCCTCCCTTCCCCCATCTCATCCTCGCTTTCCTCCTCGTTGTCCCTCTATTCCTGCTCCTCGTCCTCTTCCTGTGGTCCCTTCTCTTCGTCCCTCTCTGGCCTCTCGCTCTCGGGCTTGAGGCCACAGAGGTTGCGCTCCCCCCTCTCCGTCCGCTTCCTGCTTTGGCATTGAAAACTCCTTTCAAACCCAATGGCACCCCGCAGAGCCCAGCATGACCCTCTGGAACGCCCCGTGTAGCTCCTAGAAACGCGCAGGGCCATCAGAGACCCCTCAAAGACCCCTGACCCCTCGAGCCTCGCTCGCTACTTTCTTCGCCTCTCTCCTCCCTGCCCCCTCCACAATTACACAATATGAATACTACTCTCCTCCATCCCCTGATGGCGTGCGGAAGATAGCGGGCACCCCTCCGCGTACTGTTTTTTACACAGGATTTCCCGGAGTTGGGTTTTCGCTTGGTTTTTTTTCAAAATGATGCTCTCGCTGAGGCGCGGGCTTCATTTTCGGGCTTCCGCTCGTTCCGAATCGTGCTCCACAAGACTTTTTAGGACACCCAACGGGTTCCTGTGAACATCCTTGGTGGTCTCAGGGAACGCATAGAGTTCTTAAGCCATTCCCGCGGGTTCCTTCGGAAATCCATCAGAATCCTCATTTCCGTGCTTCCGCTCGTTCCGAATCGTGCTCCCGCTGCAGCGCTGGCCTCATTTCCGCGCTTCCGCTCGTTCCGAATCGTGTTCCCGCTGCAGCGCTGGCGTCATTTCCCGTGCCATGCCACGGCATGCAATGCAATGCTAGGCTGCGTTCCGCTGCGCGATGCCATGCGTTTCAGCTGCAGCTGTCATATCCAGTGCGTAAGTGCCACGTCATGCTGTGCCATGCTACGCTTTGATCTTCAACGCCATGCTATGCAATGTTATGTTCGGGGCCGCTGTGCGATGCCATGCTTTGCGTTGCAAAGCTTTGTGACGCAATTCTTCACTACGCCACGCCACGCCATGCTGTGACATACTACGCTTTGCGGTGCTCTTCTACTCCATGCCACGCCGTGCTCTACAATGCATCGCGTACCCTTTCGGGATCATTGCCCTGCTCAACATCCGACTGTGCGAGTAGAGAGGGGATCTACGCCATGGTAAGGGATGGGAGGGAGGCGTAGGATGTCAGATATGACGCGAGGGCACCTAGCTTGCCTCTCCCTCCCCTCTGCCCCCCAGAGGCTGATAGAGCCCTTCAGACCCCCCCTTGCGGGCCCCACTCCGAACGCCCTAAAATCAAACTTCTCTCCCGCCCTTCTCCCCCCTGCCCCCTCCCTCCCCGCCAGACCTCCATTGTCGCGAGTTGTTCAGGCCCCCAGAGCTCTCGAAACTCTCCCCGGGCACGATCGCTTGTCGCGGGTCGTTCTCAGGACCCCCTGGCCCTGAAATGGGCCTCTCTGGAGGCCAAGCAGGCCGCTGTAGGTTCTCGACCCACCAGAGGTCAGGGCCCTTGCGCGGGATCTGCATCAGGCGTGCACGCCGTGGTGCACTGCCACCAAGCCAGCTCCAGTCCGTCCGAGGCTACAGTGGGGAGTCCCCGCTTCCTGGCTCGCACCTGGGTGGAGGGGGGGGGAGGGACCGGTTGGGCAATTCGCCGTGCCATTTTTCTTCAAGCTCCTCCAAGAGTGCTTGTGCTTGGGGGTTCCCATTCTTGCCCCAAGGGGCTGGGCCCGGGCCCGGGCGCCAGTCTGGCGGCCATGTGGTCGCCGTTGCCGCGCCGTCGCCGCCTCGCCGCCGCCCGTCGTCTGGGCCTGGGCGCAGGTCTGGCGGCTATGCGGTCGCCGTCGCCGCTTCGTCGCCGCCACGTGCTGGTCACAATTTTGATTGTGCGAGCCTCGTAGACTGCACCATGAAGATTGCACCACCTAGATTGCTTAACGCAGATTGCGCCACACAGCGTGCAGCACATCTGTTGCACCACGTAGCTCGCTCTGCATGTATATTGCGCTACATCGTTTGCACCGCACATATTGATCCTCCTTTCTAAAAAAAGAGAATAGACTCTACCCCTCACCCCCGGAGTTCACGGGTCACCTCTTCGCATTGCAATTTACATTCTCAATATGAATTCATACTATCCCAGCCAGGCTGGTATCACTCCCCCCCCGCCATCCTCTGCAAAAAAATGTACGCGCACACTCGTTGATCAAAAAACATAAGTTTTCCACAACAAAAAATGGGACGAAGTGCGCACGCGCGCGTCGTCGCGCGCGCATGCCGAAATCCTTCAAACATTCTCGGTTTCGGAAGGATTTCACAATCGTGTTTCCAAAAAACATACAAAAACACATGGCTTCGCAACACTGATTTGCTAAAAAAGCTGACGCGCGCGATCTTGCTAAATCTTGAGAAATCGTAGGTTTTTCCCGATTTTCGAAAAATACTACCAAACGGGCTTCGCGCGCGCATGTCGAAATCTTTCGAACGTTTGCGCGCGTGCCGTCGCGAGAATCTTTGCAAAAAATGGGACGCAGTGCAGACGCGCGCGTCGTCGCGCGCGCATGCCGAAACCCTTCAGAAACCCATGAATTCGGAAGGATTTCAAAATCGTGTGTCCCAAAAACATATGAGAACACAAGGTTTCGCGACACGGATTTTCAACAAAAGCGTGCGCGCACGCTCTTGCGTCGTCGTCGTCGTCCGTCCTCCCTCGTCGTCGTCGTCGTCGTGGCCGTCGTCATCCTCTGTCTTTCCTCGTGTTCGTCGTCGTCGTCCTCTTTGGCGTCGTGGTCGTTTCCGTCGTCGTTGTCGCCGTGGTCGTCCGTCCTCCTCCTCCCTCGTCGTCGTCGTCCGTCGTCGACGTCTCGTCGTCGTCCCTCCTATTTCGTCGCCGTCGTCGTCGTCGTCGTCGTCGTCGTCGTCGTCCCTCCTCCCTCGTCGTTGTCGTCGTCTACGTCGCCGTCCTTCCTCCATCTTCGTCGTTCACGCCGTCGTCGTCCTCCCTCCTCCCTCGTCGTTGTCGTCGTTGTCGCCGTCGTCGTCCTCCCTCCTCCGTCGTCGTCGTCGTCTTCGGCGACGTCGTCGTCGTCGGCGGCGTCGGCGTCGGCGTCGTCGTCGTCTTCGTCGTCCTCGACGTCGGCGTCGTCGTCGTCGCCGCCGTCATCGTCGTCGTTGTCGGCGTCGTCGACGTCGTCGTCGTCGTTGTCGTCGTCGTTGACGTCGTCATTGTCATCGTTGTCGTCGGCGTCGTCGTCGCCATCGTCGTCGTCGTCGGTGTCGTCGTCGTTGTCGTCGTCGTCTTCGTTGTCGTCGTCGTCGAAGTCGTTGGAGACGTCGTCGGTGTCGCAAGAGCATGGGATGTGTAAGAGAATAGACTCTACCCCCCCCCGGCGTTATCGGTACCCCTTTCGGGTATGTAGATCACATATGATTCTGACCACATGTCCATCCTAAATATGAAATCGCAATGTCCCAGGCCAGCCGGTATCCCCCCCCCTGAGGTTCCAAAACATTATGCGGTGACATTTTTTGCTCTAACATAACACGTGGGACGAAGTGCACACGCGCGCGTCGTCGCGCGCGCATGCCGAAATCCTTCAAAAACCTTCGGTGCCGGAAGGATTTCGCAATCGAGTTTCCAAAGCACACACAAAAACACACGGTTTCGTAACATTGATTTGCTAAAAAAGCTTACGCGCGAGCTCTTGCGAAATCCTAAGAAAACCGCTTTGGTTTTTCAAGATTTTCACAACATGCTACCAAACGGGCGTCGCGCGCGCGCGCATGTCGAAATCTGTCGAACGCCCTTGCGCGTGTGCCGTCGCGAGAACCCGATGCAAAAAATGGGACGAAGTGCAGATGCTCGCGTCGTCGCGCGCGTACGCCGAAATCCTTCAAAACCCATCGGTTTCGGAAGGATTTCAAAATCGCGCGTCCAAAAAACATGCAAAAACAAAAGGTTTCGCAACACGGATTTTCAACAAAAGCATGCGCGCGCGCTCTTGCGGCGTTGTCGTCGTCGTCGTCGTCGTCGTCGCCGTCCTCCCTCCTCCCGCGTCGTCGTCGTCGTCGCCTACGTCGTCCTCTGTCTTTCCTCGTGTTCGTCGTCGTCGTCCTCTTTGGCGTCGTGGTCGTTTCCGTCGTCGTTGTCGCCGTGGTCGTCCTTCCTCCTCCTCCCTCGTCGTCGTCGTCGTCGTCCGTCGTCGGCGTCTCGTCGTCGTCCCTCCTATTTCGTCGCCGTCGTCGTCGTCGTTGTCGTCGTCGTCGTCTCGTCGTCGTCTTCCCTCCTCCCTCGTCGTTGTCGTCGTCGGCGTCGCCGTCCTTCCTCCTTCTTCGTCGTTCGCGTCGTCGCCGTCCTCCCTCCTCCCTCTTTGTCGTCGTTGGTGTTGTCGTCGTTGTCGCCGTCGTCGTCCTCCCTCCTCCCTCGTCGTCGTCTTCGTTGGCGACGTCGTTGTCGTCGTCTTCGTCGTCGTCGTCGGCGTCGGCGTCGTCGTCTTCGCCGTCGTCGACGTCGGCGTCTTCGTCGTCGCCGCCGTCGTCGTCGTCGTCTTCGTCGTCGTCGTCGTCGGCCGTCTTGCTTCTCCGGCCTTCTTGGGGCGCTCTTGAGACGCCCCCGAGGGCTCCAAGACGACCCCTGAGCGACATCTGTGCTCGGTCCCGCATGGGTTTTGCAAACCAAGTTGCGGGTGGGTGGGTGGGATCATTGCGCGAGCAGTGGAGTTGACAATTTCAAATTCGGCAAGTGGTTGATTCTCTTTTCTGAAGAGAGAATAGACTCTACCCCCCCCAGCGTTATCGGTCCCCCTTTCGGGTATGCAAATCACATATGATTCTGACCACATGTCCATCCTAAATATGAAATCGCAATGTCCCAGGCCAACCGGTATCCCCCCCCCTGAGGTTCCCTGGTAAAAAACACTATGCGGTGACATGTGTTGTTCTAACATAACACTTGTTCACGAATCCCTTGCAAAAAATTGGACGAAGTGCACACGCGCGCGTCGTCGCGCGCGCATGCCGAAGTCCTTCAAAAACCTTCGGTGCCAGAAGGATTTGGCAGTCGAGTTTCCAAAAAAGGTACAAAAACACAGGGTTTCGTATTACTGATTTGCTAAAAAAGCTTACGCGCGAGCTCTTGCGAAATCCTAAGAAAACCGCTTTGGTTTTTCAAGATGTTCACAACATGCTACCAAACGGGCGTCGCGGGCGCATGTCGAAATCTGTCGAACGCCCTTGCGCGTGTGCCGTCGCGAGAACCCGATTCAAAAAATGGGACGAAGTGCAGACGCGCGCGCCGTCGCGCGCGTACGCCGAAATCCTTCAAAACCCATCGGTTTCGGAAGGATTTCAAAATCGCGCGTCCAAAAAACATACAAAAACACAAGGTTTCGCAACACGGATGTTCAACAAAAGCGTGCGCGCGCGCTCTTGCGGCGTTGTCGTCGTCGTCGTCGTCGTCGTCGTCGCCGTCCTCCCTCCTCCCGCGTCGTCGTCGTTGTCGTCGCCTACGTCGTCCTGTGTCTTTCCTCGTGTTCGTCGTCGTCGTCCTCTTTGGCGTCGTGGTCGTTTCCGTCGTCGTTGTCGCCGTGGTCGTCCTTCCTCCTCCTCCTCCCTCGTCGTCGTCGTCGTCGTCCGTCGTCGGCGTTTCGTCGTCGTCCCTCCTATTTCGTCGCCGTCGTCGTCGTCGTCGTTGTCGTCGTCGTCTCGTCGTCGTCTTCCCTCCTCCCTCGTCGTTGTCGTCGTCGGCGTCGCCGTCCTTCCTCCTTCTTCGTCGTTTGCGTCGTCGCCGTCCTCCCTCCTCCCTCGTTGTCGTCGTTGTCGTCGTTGTCGTCGTTGTCGCCGTCGTCGTCCTCCTTCCTCCCTCGTCGTCGTCTTCGTTGGCGACGTCGTCGTCTTAGTCGTCGTCGTCGGCGACGGCGTCGTCGTCGTCGTCGTCGACGTCGGCGTCGTCGTCTCGCCGCCGTCGTCGTCGTCGTCGGCCGTCTTGCTTCTCTGGGCTTCTTGGGGCGCTCTTGAGACGCCCCCGAGGGCTCCAAGACGACCCCGGAGCGATATCTGTGCTCGGTCCCGCATGGGTTTTGCAAACCAAGTTGCGGGTGGGTGGGTGGGATGATTGCGCGAGCAGTGGAGTTGACAACTTCAAGTTCGGCACGTGACTAAAAAGAGAATAGACTCTACCCCCCCCCCCGGCGTTATCGGTCCCCCTTTTCGGGTATGCAAATCACATATGATTCTGACCACATGTCCATCCTAAATATGAAATCACAATGTCCTAGGCCAACCGGTATCCCCCCCCCTGAGGTTCCCTTGTAAACAAACACTATGCGGTGACATTTGTTGTTCTAACATAACACTTTTTCACGAATCCCTTGCAAAAAATTGGACGAAGTGCACACGCGCGCGTCGTCGCGCGCGCATGCCGAAATCCTTCAAAACCTTCGGTGCCGGAAGGATTTCGCAATCGAGTTTCCAAAAAACATACAAAACTCAGGGTTTCGCAACACTGATTTGCTAATAAAGCTTACGCGCGAGCTCTTGCGAAATCTTAAGAAAACCGCTTTGGTTTTTCAAGATTTTCCAAACGGGCGTCGCGCGCGCGCATGTCGAAATCTGTCGAACGCCCTTGCGCGTGTGCCGTCGCGAGAATCCTTTGCAAAAAATGGGACGAAGTGCAGACGCGCGCGCCGTCGCGCGCGTACGCCGAAATCCTTCAAAACCCATCGGTTTCGGAAGGATTTCAAAATCGCGCGTCCCAAAAACCTACAAAAACACAAGGTTTCGCAACACGGATTTTCAACAAAAGCGTGCCCTCGCTCTTGCGGCGTCGTCGTCGTCGTCGTCGTCGTCGCCGTCCTCCCTCCTCCCGCGTCGTCGTCGTCGTCGTTGCCTACGTCGTCCTGTGTCTTTCCTCGTGTTCGTCGTCGTCGTCCTCTTTGGCGTCGTGGTCGTTTCCGTCGTCGTTGTCGCCGTGGTCGTCCTTCCTCCTCCTCCCTCGTCGTCGTCGTCGTCGTCCGTCGTCGGCGTCTCGTCGTCGTCCCTCCTATTTCGTCGCCGTCGTCGTCGTTGTCGTCGTCGTCTCGTCTTCGTCTTCCCTCCTCACTCGTCGTTGTCGTCGTCGGCGTCGCCGTCCTTCCTCCTTCTTCGTCGTTTGCGTCGTCGCCGTCCTCCCTCCTCCCTCGTTGTCGTCGTTGTCGTCGTTGTCGTCGTCGTCGTCCTCCCTCCTCCCTCGTCGTCGTCTTCGTTGGCGACGTCGTCGTCGTCTTCGTCGTCGTCGTCGGCGTCGTCGTCGTCGTCGTCGGTGTCGTCGTCGTCGTCGGTGTCGTCGGTGTCGTCGTAGTCGGTGTCGGCGGCGCCGTCGTCGTCGTTGTCGTTGTCGTCGTCGGCGTCGGTGTCGTGGCCAAGTGCCATGTGGTACCTACCGTTACGGTCTTGTCGTAAAAAGTTTTGCGACCAAGTTGAGGGTGGGAGGGTGGGATGTTTGCACGAGCAGTGGAGAGGACAGCTTCACGACGGTCAAAGTGAGTTGCACCACATAGATTCTCCCTTCTAAATTGGAGATAGGTTCTATCACCCTCCCCCCCCCCCGGACTTCTCGATTCCCCGGGAACCGACGCAAAACACATAGGATTCTGACCCAGTGTCCATCTTACCCATTCTTACCCGTGAATTCATACTACCCCAGCCAGGCCGGTATCGGCCCCCCTCGGTTCCCTTGCAAAACATATTAATACGGTGTCATTTGTCGCTCTAACAGAACACTTGTTCACGAATCCCTAGTAAAAATACCACGCGGGGCACGCCCGCGGCCGCTGCGCGCGCATGTCGAAATCCTTCCAAACACCTTGTGTTTTCAACAATTTGAACATCCCGCTTCAAGAACATTTATGAAACCATACGATTTTCCCACCCAAAAATTATGAAACATCTGCCCGCGCGCTCTTGCCGAACCCTTCCAAAAACAACGGTTTTTCAACATTCCTGTCAAGTTGGGCTTCTTGGGCAACTTCTGCGCGCACGTCGATCTCATTCAACAAAGGGCGCGCGCCTGCCAGGGCCACAACCCCTCGTAAAAAAAGTACCATGCGGGGCACATGCGCGCGGCCGCCGCGCGCGCACGTCGAAATCCTTCCAAACACCTTGTGGTTTCAACAATTTCAAGACCGAGCTTCATGAAATCACACGAATCGTACCATACATCCTCGAAACAAATCTGCAAAACATGAAAAATTCTACCCGCGCGCGCTCTCCGAATCCTCAAAAACCAATGGTATGTCAACATCTGTGTCATGCGAGCAACTTCTGCGCGCGAGTCGAACGCCTTCAACGTCGGTCGTGCGCCTGCCAGGGCCGCAATCCTTTGTAAAAATACCATGCGGGGCACATGCGCGCGGCCGCCGCGCGCGCAGGCCGAAATCCTTCCAAACACATTGTGTCTTCAACCATGTCAAGACGAATCGTACCGTATTTCCTCGAAACAAAGATCTGCGAAAAAGATCTAAATGTCGACCCGCGCGCGCATTCCGCACCCTAAAGAAAACCAATGGTGTTTCCAGATGTCGGTCATGCGACCAACTTTTGCGCGTGCGTCGAACTCTTTTAGCATCGGTCGTGCGCTTGCCAGGGCCACAATCCCTTGTAACACAAACACCACGCGGGGCACATGCGCACGGACGCCTCGCGCGGATGCCGAAATCCTTCTCGTCGTCGTCGTCGTCGCCGCCGTCGTCGTCGTCGTCGTCGTTGTCGTCGTCGTCGTCGTCGTCGTCGTCGTCGTCGTTGGCGTCGTCGTCGCCGTCGTCGTCGTCGTTCCCGTCGTCGTCCTCCCTCCTCCCTCGTCGTCGTCGTCGTCGTCGGCGCCGTCGGCGACCAGCCAACACCCAGCACTTATCGCAATCGTTCCCGCAGTGTTTTGCAAACCAAGTTGCGGGTAGGTGGGTGGGATGATTGCGCGAGCAGTGGAGTTGACAATTTCAAGTTCGGCAAGCGAATTGCACCACATATGTTGCCCACCAGCGCAACACAGATTGCACAACGTAGGTTGAAACACATAGTTGTCCCACATAGCTTGTTCCACGCACATGGCTAGAACCACATTGTTTGAGGCCCACGCTAGCTGACATGAGTACACGTAACTCTTCCCTGTCGCACCCCCGATCCCTGGCGCGTTTCGCTTGGGATTTCCCCACCGCGTATCATCCTGAAACTGAACACCTGCAACATATTCACGAGTGGTGATTTTAAACGTGTGGTTCTCGCCGTAGCGCAGCGCGCATTCGTTTCAACAGTTCGCCAAAGTGTTGCGGATGGAGGGTGGGTAGTTTTCAAAATGTGGGTGTCGCCCAAACGTCGCGCACATGGTTTTAAGAGCTTGCAGAAGCTTCACGAATGGAGCGCGGGCAGTTTCCATGTGACTATCGCATTACAGCTGCGCACAGTTGTTTAAAAAGTTTGCAGGAGCTGTACGGATGGAGGGCGAGTCGTTTTCAAAATGTGGTTGTCGCCTTAACGTCGCGCACGTGGTTTAAAGAGTTTACAGCAGCTTCCCGGATTTGCATGACTGGCGTCCCAGAATTTGTGTTTTTGCATGGCGTAGCACTGTCAGGGCGCAACAGGCATGTTGATTCGCGGCGATAATGTCCCAGGAACGGTGTTCTGGTACGGCTCGGGACCGTCAGGACGCAGTAGGAACGTTGATCCACCCTCCTCCTCCTCCTCCTTTTCCTCCTCCGCCCTCCTCCTGCAGGCTGTGCCAGAAGGGAGTGCCCTCCTCCTTCTCCTCATCCTTCCCCGCGCCTGCCCCGCTGGCCGCCGCGCTGCGTGGGAGGAGTTGGCGGCGCTGGAGGCTGGCTCGAGGCGGGCACGCACGCGCGTCGAAAAGGAGGAGGAGTATTGTACTGTAGCTCGGATGCTCTCGAGGGCAGGCATCACCCTGGAAAGTCGGATGGGGCACAAGGCATCACCCGCCGTTGGAAAAAGGAAGGAGGAGGAGGAGGAGGAGGAGGAGGAGAAGGCGGAGGTGGAGGAGGAGGAGCAGGAGGACAAGAAGAAGGACGCGTCGAACGGGAAGCGGAGGAGGATGAGGAGGTGAGAGCAGGGGGTGAGAGGAGAGAGGCATGATAGGATAGAGGGGAGCGATGCAAGCGAGGTGCACTCGCGCCATATCTGACATCCCACCCCTCCCACCCATCCTTTCGCATGAAGCTTGTTTTGTGATTTCTCACACGCATATCATAGTTGACCTGGAACTCCAGCAAAGTCCCAATCGTTTGATGCGCAATCGAAGTATGGCAGCTGCGTGCATTGGAGGAGGAGGAGGAGGAGGAGGAGGAGGAGAGGAGGAGGAGTAGAAGGAGGAGGGCGAGGCGGAGGAGTAGGTGGCGGGTAAGCAGTGGGATGATCAGGATGAAACGGAAGATCAGGACGAGCAGTAGGAATAGTAATGGAATGAGTGGAGGAGCAGGAGTACCAGGGAAAGGCGGAGGAGTGGAAAGAAGGGGGAAACAGCGATGAGGAAGGATTCGGATCCACACAAGTGACCCCCGCTGGGGCGAGATCGCCAGTCTGAACGGCGGGAGGATACATGCATGCTTGCCTGTGTGGACCCAGACTTATGGGTTATCGCACGCTGGATGTGCACCCTAAATTGGATCCGTCATCATCAGCATCATCATCATCATCATCATCATCATCACCATCACCATCACCATCACCATCATCATCAGCAGCACCATCATCAGCATCATCACCACCATCACCATCAGCATCATAATCGTCATCCTCATCCTCATCCTCATCATGAGCATCGTCACGCTACGTTTAAGTAGGCGGCTGTGGACGAACAACGCCAGGATACGGTCGATCATCATCATCATCATCATCATCATCATCATCATCATCATCATCATCATCATCATCATCATAATCATAATCAGCATCGGCATCATCGTCATCATCATCACCATCGTCATCATCATCACCATCATCATCACCATCATCACCACCATCCTCATCATCACCATCATCATCAGCAGCACCATCATCAGCATCACCACCACCATCACCACCATCAGCATCATAATCGTCATCCTCATCCTCATCCTCATCATGAGCATCGTCACCAGCATCATCATCAGCAGCACCATCATCATCATCACAACCGTCAGCATCGTCATCATCGTGGCCCTCGTCCGCCGCCGCGCTGGAGCTGCCCGGCGCATTGCGCGGAGGCGTTTGCCCTCGCCGGGCCGCTGAAGGCGCCGCAGGTCACAGTCTTCCTCGGGCCATTCGCTGGGCCAGGGCACCGGTCGGACGCCGTCGCCGAGAGGAACGCGCCCACTCTCCTCTGGGACATCCTCCCCGGCCCCGTCCACGACCTCAGGGCCCTGAGAGCGCCCGCCTCTTTCGAGGATGGATCCGGGCCGGCTCGGTATGCGGCGCGCGCACAGGCTTCCCTTCCGAGACCTCCTCGCGCGCGAGTGGGCCAGCCCAGCGGCCCCCCCGCGCCTCTGCTCCATCGAACACCCCCGGGGCCTGCCCTCCCTGCCTCCAGGTGAGGCCGAGACTGTCAAATGGGGCAGGTCGCAGCTCTTCGCGAAGCTGGCGTTTCTTTGCGCGCGCTGTGCTGCCAGTGCCTCGTGCCCCAGTCCATCGAGAACCCCGCTCTCAGCTACGCCTGGCCCTTTCCGCCCATGCCGAGCCCGCAGAGGCGCCAGGATGTAAGTCTGCAAGTATTCGAGTATTGTCCTTTCGGGACCCCCTGGAGAAAAGACACCCAGGTTGTCGCCTACCTGCTTGATCTGACGCCCCTCTCGGCTCGTCGGCGCACTGGCCGGGTTCGCGTTGTAACAGGCCGTAAGCATCACTGTCTCTGCGGCCAGACCCCCCCGGGGATTTCCAAGATTAATGTGGCCGAAGCCAATCTCCGTCAATTGCGGGGCGCCCTGGCCCAGGCCTTCGAGAATGAAACAGCTCGTCCCCGTGCCACCCAATTTCAAGCATTGAACGACAGAGCTGTTGGCCTTGATAAGTGAGTCTGAAAACGTCTTCGTTTGGTTGGCGCCGCGGGCGGAACTGGAGTAGATCCGCACACCAGTCCAGCACCCGCCGCCGACGTGGACACGCAGCCCGCGCCGCCCAGCAAGGCCGGCGCCCACTCCGCTCACGGCGGCGGCGGTTCGGCGGTGCCAGAGGAGCTTTGCAGTTTTCAGTTTTTCGCACGTGTCTTCGAAAGTTTATCGTTTCCGTGGCCGCTGCGAGCGTCCTCCTCCAGCGGAAGCCGCCTGCGGTCGCGTCGCCCTGAATCCAGCCACTTGGCCTCAGTGGAAAATGAGAGCATTATTATTTGTTATCCGAACAGTGTTGCTTTCATTGTAGCGACCGGCCGCTGCGATGCTGTCTCGAGTTCCTCCCTCCCCCCCTCGCTTTCCTTCTCTGTCGCACGTGTCTTCGGAAGCTTATTGTTTCCGTGGCCGGTGCGAGGGTCGCTCCTCCAGCGGAAGCCGCCTGCGATCGCATCGCCCTGAATCCAGCCATTTGGCTGCCGATCCTCCGGCCTTGCTCCTCTTTTCTCATCCCTGGCGAGTGTCCTCCTCCCTGGCGGCCTTTCCCTCTGTTTTTCCTCTTCCTCCTTGTCTTGGCCCCTCCCTTATCTTCCTCCTTCCTCCCTTCCCCTCGCGTCTTCATCCGTTTTCCTCTGTCTTCTCTCCTATTGCCTGACGGCCGTCTTTCTCCTTGTATTCGACGCGATATAAGGTTTTGAGTGGACAAGAGTCGGGCGTGCAAAACGATCGCCTCGTTCGAGACCTCCCCAAAATCTGGCCGCGAGCAAGCGAGTGCAACCATACCTGGCGGCTCCCCCACCCAGCGCCTCATTCGAGACATCCTCACAAACTGGGGGGTCCAAGCCACCGAACAGGCTAACCGGTCGAGACATCCCCACAATCTGGCTGCAAAAGGGCCGGAGGCGGCTCCTTCTTGGGGTCCTGAAGCCAGCGCCCCGCTCAGCACATCCTCACAATCTGCTCTGAAAGCAGAGGGGTCTCAGCCGCCAAACATGCAACTCGCCGGAGGCATCCCCGCAATCTGGGCCCCTTGAGGTGCTGAAGGTTTGCAATCTGATCTGAAAACCGCGGGGCCCAAACCACCAAATAGGCAAACCCCTTGAGACATCCCCACTATCTGGCATTCTCGGGGTGCTGAAATCAACGAATAAAGTGGGACATCTTCGAAATCTGCCCATCGCCCCCGCGACTCATGCCTGAACTCCCCACCCCCCCGGCCAGATTTGTTTTTTGTCCGCGGGGGGCCCACCTTCGCGGCGACCCGTGAAAACCAGAACCCTTGGCGGCGCATGGATTTAGTTCTTCTTCCGCGCGCGTATTGCCACCGGAACCCGTGAACCCGTCCGTCTAGAGTACACATAGCACTTGAGTACAGTTTGTACCATCATGTGCTAGCGCGCAGCTGCTCCTACAGTGCACTTGGCCCTGCAGTACAGCTGAGCACAACTGGTCTCATCGAATTGCAATTGTGGTAGTTGAGGAAACAGTATAAACTCGTGACTTATGAATTAGGAAACACTATAGAATCGCGACTTGGGAACACGGAGGCATAATATAATCGCGACTAAGGAGTAAAAAGACAACATAGAGTGCCGATTTCGGAAATAGGACACACAGTAGCGTGCAAGTAATACTAGTGCATTTCCCGTGTGCAACTACCTACTATGAGAGTGATGTCGCATTACATTTACGATCTGGGCTCTCGCGTTTTTCCTCTGGTTGCGCTGGGGTGGTGGTGGAACCCCGCGCACCAACCCCCCCGCGGCTGAGAGTTCATTTTTGTGTGGGATTTTGTTGGCACGGGCTACCCACGGCCTTCCCTGGGAATGCTTTTCTTCACGATGGCCCCCCTATGGGTCCTATGTTAGAGTCGCCCGCGTGATATCTACTCTGAAAGTAACCTAGTCTGGGCACCGAAACAGGGAAACCGCTTGAGACATCCCCACAATCTGGGCGCGAACGGGCCCGTGCAACCACCCTGGCCGCTCCCCCTTGGGAGCGCCAAAACCACCGCCGCGCCTCAGACATCCTCGCACTCTACGAGTTTCAGTCTGATAGATTATGAGTATGAGTGAGTCTGAGTATGAGAGTGAATGTGTCTGAGTGTGAGTGAGTTTAATAAGTACGGGAGTGTCTGAGTGTGAGTGAGTCTGGGTGTGGGTGAGTATGAGTGAAAGTGAGTCTGAGTATAAGTAGGTAAGAGCGTGAGTGAGTCTGAGTGCGGATGAGTCTGAGCATGAGTGAGTCTGAGAGTGAGTGGGTCTGCGTGCTGGTGAACTTGAGTGGGAGTTAGTGTGAGTGTGCGTGACTTCGGGTCGAGGAGTTGAGTGCGTCTGAGTGTGAGTGAGCCTGTGTATGAGTGGAATATGAATGTGAGTGCGTCTGAGACGAGTAGGTGTGAAGGTGCAAGGCCCATCTTACGGATATGATGAGGATATGAGGAAGATGGGGGCAGGAGGAGATGGGGGAAGAGTGTGTATGTGTGTGAAGGAGTAGGCGGCACCTAAGTCTTAACACAAACCCAATATTGAGATAATGTGAATCCAACTCGGACTAACCCTGTGACAAACAAAAAAAACATACGCGGAGGGGCGCGCCTTTCTCAGGACGTTTTCGGGGGAGTGAGGGGAGTAGTGTTCACATTGTGTAGCTGCAGAGAGCAAGAGGAGGGGGAGGAGGCGGAGGAGGAGGACGACGACGACGAAGACGAAGTCGACGACGGAATGAAATGAAATAGGATGCCCGAAAGGGGGGTGCACAGCGTTCAATTGACTACTAGCCTTCGTTAGCATCGCAGCATTCGGGCATCCTCCTGCTCCTGATTCCCATTCTCCTCCTCCTCCTCCTCCTCCTCCTCCTCCTCCTCCTCCTTCTCCTCCTCCTCCCCCCCTCCTCCCCCCCCTCCTCCCGCCCTGCCCCGCGTCAGGTTCTACTTCCACGAGTTCAGCGGCGCTACGAGAGGGAACGACGGCGGCCAGGCCGCCCTGTGCACGGAGTCCGGGACCCCATCGGGGCGGCCAGAATCAGCGCGTGGGGCGGCGATCTCCGCCCGAGGAAGAGGAGGAGGAGGAGGAGGAGGAGGAGGAGGAGGAGGAGGAGGAGGAGGAGGAGGAGGAGGACCTGTGTAAACCCACGAGGCGTCAACGATGTTGGAATAATTCCTCCCCCCAAGCTCCCTCTTCATGGGCCCCTACAACGATTCATTTTTACTGAGGCGACTGCCTCGTAAGACAATTGTTTGAAGTCCCTGAAGCATACCCAAACAGTCTTCCCGGGATTCCAGCGCCATGGGTCAACCTGACTGTTGCGTCGTGACGATCCTGAATCGCGCCAGAACGCCATTCCTGGGACTTGAACACCGCGAAGCAACATATTTTGTGCACCCGCATAAGCCTGAATCCTTCCAAACACCATTGCTGGTACGCAGATCATGGGAATCCGTTAAGATGTTGTCTCTATTCAACACCAATGTGCGCGGCGCTAAGGCGAGAGCCACATTTTGAAAAGGAGCCGCCCTCAATCCGTTAAGCTCTTGCAATTTTTTACGACGAGTGTGCGCGGCGCTTAAGCGAGAACCACATTTTGAAAACGATTCGCCCTCAATACGTGAAGCTCTTGAAAGGTTTTAAGACGAGTGTGCGCGGTGTTAAAATGAGAACCACCTTTTGGAAACCACCCGCCCTCAATCCGTGAAGCTTTTGCAATGTTTAAGGTGAATGTGCGCGGCGCTGAGGTGAGAGCCACATTTTGAAAAGGAACCGCCCTCAGTCCGTGAAGCTCTTGCAGCTGTTTAAAACGAATGTGCGCGGCGCTAAGGCGAGAACCACATTTTGAAGACCACTCGCCCTCAATCCGTGAAGCTCTTGCAAATGTTTAAGACGAGCGTGCGTGGCGCTAAGGCGAAAGCCACATTTTGAATACCACTCGCCCTCAATCCGTGAAGCTGTTGCAACTTGTAAGACGAATGTGCGCGGCGCGAAGTCGAGAGCGACATTTTGAAAACGATCCGCCCTCGAGATGTGAAACTGTTGTCAATGTTCAAGCTTCAGGGTCATAAGTGCTGAGGAAGTCTCAAGCGAAACGCCCGGCCCGCCCTAAAAACTGGCCTCGGGGTGCGACGGGGAGAAGTTATTTTACTTATAAGGAGAAGGGATGGAGGAGGAGGAGGAGGAAGAGGAGGAGGACCAGAGTGAACCAGAACATTTCAGCGAGATGTTCTGCAAGATCCCCCCCTCAAGGAAAACGGCCTTACCATCCGTATGTAGTTGTTGCTCGCGCAGGCTTACAATTGTATACAATTGTGGCCATGAGCGTCGAGGAAGTCTCAAGCGACAGCTCCATGTGAGAAAGAGCCGCCATGGATACTCGCAGCGCTACGTGCGTTGAAGCTCCGGGTTCAAAAATAACGTAAGGAGCCTTCAGGCGAGAATTCTTTGTTGACAATGAGTGGTCTTCCAGCATTCTTGACGATGCATTACAAATCAAGTGCGCTCGGCGCAGAGGCGGGGGCCCCACTTTGAAAACGGCAAACGCCATCCTTGATACGGCTGTTAGATTTTGAGACGAATGTGCGCGGCGTTGATGCGATAACCCACTTTGAAAAAATGAACGCCCTTCATTCGCGAATCTGTTGCAAGCTTTTAAGGCACATGTTCGCGGCGCTGAGGCGAGAGAGCAATTTTGCAAACCAACCTTGTTTCCATCCTTGACACTGCTGCAAACCTACAAGACGAATGTTCGCGGCGCTACAGTGAGAGCCACATTTTGAGAGTGCGTCGCTCCATCCGCAAAGCTTTTGCAACGTGTCGCAAACGAATGTACGAGGTGCTGTGGCGAGACCCACATTTTAGAAAGGGCCCCCTCCGCCCGTGAAGCTGGTGCAGTTTGTTTGAGACGAGTGCGCGCGACGCTCAGGCGAGAGCCGCATTTTGAAAAAGACCCCCTTCGTCTGTGAAACAGCTGCGAACTTTTAAAGCGAATGTGCACGGCGCTAGGACGAAAACCGCATGTTGAAAACCACCACCACCCTCCACCCGTAAAACTGTTGACAAGTCAAGCTTCAGGGTCGTTAGTGGTGAGCAAGTCAGCGAAACGCCCGCCCGCCCTAGCGACACGTCCAGGGGTGTGACAGGGAAGAGTTATGTATAATGGCAAGGGATGGAGGAGGAGAAGGAAGAGGGGAAGGGAAGGGAGATAGGGAATGGGAAGGGGGAGGGAGGAGGAGGAGAAGGAGGAGGAGGAGGAGGAGCAGGAGGAGGAGGAGCAGGAGGAGGAGGAGCAGGAGGAGGAGGAGGAGGGCAACGTCAAGGGGGGATGGGCTCACGGGGGGACGCATCGACCCCCGATCGCCCACTCATCTCCGATAGGGACTCGATGGCCCACCCCTGCCCAGAAGCATGCGGATTCGCTGTCGGGGGCCCGTGGCCCATCCATCCGCGACGTGCCGCCGATTCCAGACCGACCCGTCTCCCCCTGAGCCGGTCCCCCCCCCTTCCGGTGCCCCTCACCCACGGCCGCCACCGCCACCGTGCCCGACGAGAGGCGAGGCGACCGGGAAAGAGGCGGCGCGGTGCACCGTCGGGCAAGGCCGGGCGAGGCGGGGCGGCCGCCCATGGCCGCCACGCCCAGGGCAGGGGCGAGCTGCGGTCGGGAGCTTCTGGGTGGCGTGTCGCTCCGCTGGCTCTGGCCCGCCGCGCCTCGGTAGGGCACGCTGGCCACTTCGCGGTCCCGAGGTGCCAATGTCCCGAGCCTTGCCGAGCTTCCCGCCCCGCGGAGCGGAGCGGCACGCGATCCGCTTGCAAGGCATGGCGCATCGCCGGGGCCGCCACGGCGACCTGCTATGCAGAAGTTCCCGACCGTACGGGGTGTGGGCCTGCAGGACACGCCGAGCGCGGCCGCGGACAGGGAGGCGGGGGAGGATGAGTACCAGAGTGAACCCGAGATGCAACAAAGATGCTGCATCGCACGCTTCTCGACTAGACGTAAGAGTGACCCTTCACTGGAGCGACCTTGGTTGCGGGCCCACTGGAGTCCCCCGATCGCCGAACGCGATGTGGTCATAGCGCTTCTCGCGCGCTCGTGTTTGGTCCCTGCGCGGCCCCCAACAAGTCCCCACAGGCACCCTTGTCCACTGCGGGAAGCGCCCCCTTGAAAGGCGAGCGCCCAAAGGGGACTGCACTTCAGGCGGAAGCCCGTATCTGAGAAAAAGTTGCTTGGTATCCTTCGAGCTTCAAAGAGTGCGACGAGGTGGGCTTCGTTTTTGAATTAGAAATAATAAAAACGTCCATCCGCGTACGGTTCTGAATGCTGTGGACGTCCAAGGCGAGGGGGCCATTTTGAACACCATGTGATTGCTGGAAGCTTTCAAGGCGAGTGTGAGCGGCGCCAAGGCGAGAGCCCCGCGTCGACCCACCCCTGTTTCCGTATGATCTCTCGATGTTGTTCAGGACGAGTGTCTTCGGCGCCAGTCGAGAGTCTCATGCTGAGGACGGTCCGCCCTCGATCCCGTGCGACCGCTGGGAGCCTCAGTGTCGCAAGCGGTGAGGAACTACGAGGCAAACACCCAGACCGCCCTGAAGACACGTCTGGTGGTGCGACAGCAGCAGCAGAAAAGGGAGAAGGAGGAGGAGGAGGAGGACGAGTTCAGAGAAGGAGCAGCAGGAGGAAAATGAAGGAAGCAAGGAAGGAAGGGAGGAAGGGAGGAAGGGGGAGTAGGTAGGAGGGACGAGGGAGGAAGGAGGAAGGAGGAAGGAGGAGGTAGGATGTAGGATGTAGGATGTAGGAGGTAGGAGGGAGGAGGGAGGAGGGAGGAGGGAGGAGGGAGGAGGGAGGAGGGAGGAGGGAGGAGGAGGAGGAGGAGGAGGAGGAGGAAGAGGAGGAGGAGGAAGAAGAAGAGGAGGAGGATGAGGAGGTCGTCGTCGTCGAGTCCCACCGCCCCAGTGGCTCGATCTGCCGCCAGGACCTACTCGCTGGAGTTTCTGGAGAACTCCAACTCTCTCATGATAGGTGCGCTCTCGACGACCTCCGACGCAGGCACAGCGCTCCTGGCGACCGCTCTCTCCGCTGCCTGCGCCGTCCTCTGCCCCACGTCTCGCGGATGCGACGCATGACGCCTCCTCTCTTTCTTTGAAAGGGGCCGAGTGGGCAGAGACGAGGAAGAAGGTCCTCCTCTGTCGACGGGGGGAAAGACTTGCTAAGCATAAGCTGTTGGAGCTCCGCGCGGATCTTTTAGATCGGCGCCAGATCCGCCTGGCGGCGCCTCCGGCGCATCCAGGGAGGGGACCCAGGCTTGCAGGCGCAAGGGTCTGGCCAGCCCCCTGCTTGCCTGCTGCTTTCACCCAGAAGGGTGTGAGGGTGCTGGGGCCCTTTGAGTGCATGCTGCTTTGCCGGCCTTGTTGGTCCATATACGGGCCTTCTGGGTCGCCTTGAGGGGCGTTTCTGCACCCCCGAGACTGTGCCGACATTTTGGCGGCCTCTGGGAGCATGGTCTGGAGGGGTCATTGCCGCCGACTCCCTTGCCCCGGGCATCGAGGATTTCTGGGGGGGCATCAGGAGGGCAAGGCGGGCCTCGGCGAATTCTGAGGAGCTTCGGGAAGCTCCGGGAGACCACTCGAGTGCTTGGGAGCCCTTGAGAGTCTCTGGGAGGCTCTATGGAGTCCTCGAGGACTTGGACGGCTTCGTGATACCAAACCCGCCACCGTCTCTAGGTCGTGGGCACATGGCCTCTTTTGGGACGGTTATTGGGGTGGTCTCTTGGGCGGCCTTTCGAGGCCTTCCCTGATGAGGAGGGCCTCTGACGGGCCCCGCCGCGCCAGATGCGCCACGTGTGCGGCGCGCGCAGAATGTGCCAGGTGCGCCAGTGCACGCGACAGCACACATCGGGAAACATATCGACACCCACCATTCCTTTCAGAAGAGAGGGCAAAGTGGCGGCGGGGTGGCCATCATGGTGTTCGGTGGGCCTGCGCACAGCAGGCAATATGCTGGCACCCCCCGCCGTTCGTGCCAAAAACTCATGCAAAGTGGTCGCGGGTTGTCACTTCCCCCTCCATGTCCTCTTCCTCCTTTCACCTCCCCCTCCACCTCCTCTCCTCTTTCCTGCGTCTCCTCTCACTTCATTCTCCACCTCCTCTCGCCCCTCCGTTCGCCTTCCCCTTCGATCTCCTCTCCAACGCCCATTCCAATCCCTCCCATCCTCATTCTTCCCATCTCCTGTCGCGTGGACGCGGCGCGACCCCAGCGCGGGCATTCAAGGTTGAACAAGCCCCCTTTCGGGCCCAGAGGGCTTACAGTAACGAGCCCACGATGCAAAATCTGTAGTCAAGATCGCGTCGGGAGCCTCCAGGTACTCCAGGTGCGGACAGCGTTCAATAATGAATTGTGGTCGCAGGTGCTCTGCTCCATTTCGCCCAAACGATAGAAGAAATGCGATAAACGGCTACAAGACGATATAAGACGATACCAGACGATAAGGCGAGCTAATATCGTATCAGACGCTCTAAACCGATATAAGACGGTACCACGGCTTGAGACGATAAAGCATATAGGGTTATACAATACCATGAGATGCGACTTCGAGCCGTCGGCTTGTATCATCTTGCATCGCCTTACAGTTACTTGCTTAGTTGTCGATTGCTGTTCTTTCGGGGGGGACTCTGTTACTACGCCACCGCCAAACTTGTTCATGCGGCGTTCTGAGTTTCACTGGTGGGGAAGTATCACGCCACTCCCGTGCCAAATGTCGATGGCGCGCCGAAGTCACAATGTGATTTGCCACTGGCGCCGTCGCCAAATTTTAGATGGCCGAATGTGGAATGGTGCAACCTGGGCATCTTCAGGCGACCTGTCGCCAAATTCTAGTTCGTGGCACACATCGCTTGAGAGTGCATCGTATGATCGACCTTCATCCCTAAATGATATCATGTCTCGTCTTACACAGTTCATCATGTTATCTCGTCTTACATCGTCCTATAGCGTGTTCTTTCAGTGGCTTACGTCATTCCGCTGATCCCCAGAAGACGATGGCGGTGGTGATGATGAAGACGAGGACGAAGTACTGGACCATGCAGAAGTCCACGGTGAGGCCTTGCGGGGCCTCAGCTTGGGAGTGACTGGACTTTGTCTGGACTCGCCGACGGGCTGGCTGGAGGCGGAGATGGGCGTCCCGGGGTCCTTTTCTGAGCCTGGCGCCGCTTGGATTGCGATGGCGGCGGTGATGAGGAGGACGACGACGACGTACTGGACGATTAAGATGTGCACGCGTCAGGCCTTGTGGGCCTCCTGAGGACCTCTGCGGCACTTTGGGGGCCTCTTAGGAATCATTTTGGGGCCTCTCTTGGGCCTCATGGGGGCCGCTTTGGGCCTTCTTGAGCGCCTGCTGGCGGTCTCGGGGGCCCTGTTGGGGCGGAGGGCCCGAAATGTCAGTTCGAGTTGCCCCTTTTGGGTCCTTCCTTAGGGCCCTGTTGAGGCCCTCTTGGGCCATCTTGGGCGACTCTTGGGCTGTCTTGGGGCTGGGTTGTGGCCCTCTTGGGCCGCTGTGGGGCACTATTGGGCCCTCTTGGGCCGTTTTGCTTGTTGACTTTCCCAAGTGTCTTCCTCTGTCTTGCCGCCTCCCTGATTCTGGAGCCGCCCCTGGCGCGCTCCGCGCGCCAGGGACGGGGGCCCAACGCCGATCCAAGAGATCCGAACGGACCTCCAAAAGTCTATATTTATGTCGTTTCTTGTGTCTCTGAGAAGGAAGTTTCCCCTCGGGCGTGGACGAGGCAGGTGCTGGGGGTGCTTGGATCCAGGCAGCGCGAGCCCGCGCCTGAGCATCCCCCCTCCCCAATCCTGATAAGAGGTGGGATGCGTGCGCGCATTTTCATGCGACCCGCTCCCTATTCCTCATACACCCCACTTCCTGAGCCCTCATCCTCCCCCTCAACATCCCCCCTCCCCTCATCTGCCTGCTGCCCCAGGGAGTCGAGGGGTCTGGACCCGTGGATTCAGCTTTCCCATGACGTCGCAAGCAACAGTTCAGCGCAGGAGCACGCAGCGCTTTTCGGGAAGGCTTGTTGTTTGCTTGCGAATATCAGCGGACCGAAACGTGGGGCGATACGAGGTACATGCCAACCTCCATTACGAGATTCATTCGTTGAGCGTTTATGCTGTTTCTGCTGCTGCTGGTCATAACATTTCTTATGTAGGCTTTCGGGCTCAGACCGTAACCCCACGGCGCTACGTATTTCGGTGGATGGTTATCCATGTTGCTGTTGAACAGGGTCGCCAAGCTGGCTCAGGGGAGCGCGGAGCTGGCGGTGGGATCTGCCGCAGCAACGCTCGAGAGCCTCCAAGGTGCTGTTAGCATCGGTGACTGGGTGGTTGTGTCCATCTACCTCATCATCCTCCTGGTAGTGACACTGTACTGCAACAGGGCAGTCGGTGCGAAGGACGCCGAGCACTTCTTCCTCGGGGGCCGGTCGATGCCCTGGTGGGCCATTGGTTGCAGCCTCTTCGCGTCAAATGTGGGCACCGACCACCTTGTCGGTCTGGCTGGCACTGGCGCGTCTTCTGGGCTCGCCGTTGGGCTCTACGAGTGGAACGCGGCGTTCATCCTCATCGTCCTGGGGTGGTGCTTCGTCCCGCGGTACCTCGCCTACGAGATCTACACGGTGCCGGAGTACCTGGAGAGGCGTTTCAGCAAGGGCTTCCGGAATTTCTTTTTGACCCTCTCGTTGGCGTCCGCTTTCTTCACCAAGATCACGGTGACGCTCTACGCCGGCGCGGTGGTGCTGGTGGAAGTGTGCGGCTTCAACATGTGGCTGTCCTCTGTCGTCCTTCTGGTCCTCACGGCGATGCCCTTGGTCACTTAGCCGCCGCTAGGGCCCCGAGGTCCGTGAAGAGCCTGGCGGGCCTTCACCAGACGAAGGAGAGCAGTCAAGCCCACTCGACGTTTGGCAACTCTGGCCGCCCCCCAGTCACGGTGGTAAGGGCGCGGAGGAGGAGGAGGCAGAGAGGATGAGGAGGATGAGGAGGAGGAGGAAAAGAGGATGAGGCTGAGGATGAAAAGTTAGGGTGGTGAGGATGACGAGCCGACAGTGAAGGACCATGGCTTTCACGCGGTGGCAGGCCTTCTGGGCTGCTCGGCGCCGACCCGAGGGGCGCGAGGATGGCAGCCGCGCTCCGGGGCCTGGGCGGAGGGAGCCGGCCCTCTCCAGGGCGGCGGGAGCGGCGGCGCGAGGGCACGTGCGCCTCTCGCGCCCCGGGGCGCCCGAGCTCAGGCCCCCCACGGCAGCAGCTTCGCGATCTGTCGGGGGCGGCCAGGAGGGGTGCGATGACCGGCGGGGGGGGATGTCATGGCGGGGGCCATGGGATCTCCCCTCAGAGTACATGGCGCATCTTCTTATTTCAATGCGTTTCCGCCCCCCCCCCCCCTGGGCCGCGCACATGCCGCAGGCCATGATTTGCGCCCCCCCTCTTGGACGCCCCCCTCTTGGACGTCCCCGAGATCCGAGGCGGGGATTTATCCATCATCACCGCCTGGGGAAGCACTACTCGGGGACCTCGGCAGGCGGTGGATGTGGATACATTCGCCCCCCCCCCCCCCCCAGGGCCAAGATGTGTCCGTATCCACCGCCCGCTGTGGTCCCAGGACGTCGGTTCAACAGGCAGTGGATATGGATATGGATATCTATATATATTATATATATATATATATATATATATATATATATGGTCGCACCCCCCCCCAAGATCCCCATGTTGCTTCCTCCTCCTCTCCCTCCTCCTCCTCCCTTCTCCTTTCAGCTTCCTCCTCCTTCCCTCGTTTTCCTCCTCTTCCGCAGGCGGAACGTTTTTTTCCTTTTTTTCCTCCTCCTGCCCTCGGAGGCAATTTTTTTTTCCTCTTTTTCCCTGTGAAAACACAGGTTTTTCCCTTTTTTTTATTTTTTTCCTCTTTTTCGGTCTTTCCCCTGGGGCGGCGGAAAAATCTGGAGGGCCCGAACGAAGCAGGGAAAAGAGGAAAAAAAGGAAAAATATAAAAAAACTTGTGTTTTCATAGGGAAAAAGCGGAAAAAATCTCCGCGCCCCAAGGCCGGAGGAGGAAAAAGAGGAAAAATCCGTCTCTCCCTGTTCCTCGTCGTCCTCCTCCTCCTCCTCCTCCTCCTCCCCGTCGTCGTCGTCGTCCTCCTCCTCCTCCTCCTCCGTCCATCTCCCTTTCCTCCTCTTCCGCAGGCGGAAAGTTTTTTCCTTTTTTTCCTCCTCCCGCCCTCGGAGGCAGAGTTTTTTTCCTTTTTTTCCCTGTGAAAACACAGGTGTTTCCTTATTTTTCCTTTTTTTCCTCTTTTCCCTGCCTCGTTCGGGCCCTCCAGATTTTTCCGCCGCCCCAGGGGAAAGACCGAAAAAGAGGAAAAAAAGGAACAATAAGGAAAAACCTGTGTTTTCACAGGGAAAAAAAGGAAACAACTATGCCTCCGAAAGCGGGAGGAGGAAAAAAAAAAAAAAAAAAAAGTTCCGCCAGCGGAAGAGGAGGAACACAAGGGAGGGAGGAGGGGGAGGAGAAGGAGGAGGAAAAGCGGCAGAGCAGGGGAGCGTGGAGGAGAGGAGGGAAGTTTTTTTTTCAATCGCTTCGGCGAGTTCGAGAACGAACAAAGCAGCTGCAGGCTGGGTCGGAACCCCCAACGTGCAACAAGGACGAACCATATCGAATGGCTGAAATACACCCCTCGTGGAATCTGCATGGCACCTCTTGGACATCTACATAGCATAGTCAGCAGCATGAACACGAACGGGCTCAAGGAACGGGCAGGCGCGCCTTATCCCCTGGCGCGCTGACGCGCTTGAGCCCAGACAGACACGGAGGGTGGCAAAGGCGTGCTTTTGCAAGGATGTATTGTTTCATCAACTACGGCTGCTTTATTTAGTTCGTGGGTGTCATTTGGGTCGTTAGTATGATGTTGCTGCGTTCTGTCGCTGTTCTGTCGGCTGTTTCCGTTATTGTCTCAGTGGTGGTGTTTCTGATGACCGATTATCGGCGTCATGATCATTGCTGTGTTGCTTCCTGTGTGCCGCCGTTTGTGTGCTATTGTGGTGTTGCGTCGTTGTTTCCGTTGGCTGGCTGCGCCTTGAGCCTCAAACGGCGACTGGGGGGAGGGAGGAGGAGAGAGAGGGAGAAACAGGAAACGCTTTGATCCCAACGGCCCTGGATTAATCCAGCGGGGGGAGGAGCTGTTCCAAATTATAACAACATCTATATTCCTTGATATATTTTGCTGTTCCTAGCTATTGCTACATCTTCCGAGCTCTTCTCAAGAGCTCCTTCCTATTTGGTTTTGCGCCTCCGGACCCCTTTTTCGTGACCACCGCGTTCGTTTCTAGGCAGAAGAATCTCAGCTTTGATCCCAACGGCCCTGGATTAATCCAGCGGGGGGAGGAGCTGTTCCAAACTATAACAACATCTATATTCCTTGATATGTTTTGCTGTTACTAGCTATTGCTACATCTTCCGAGCTCTTCTCAAGAGCTCCTTCCTATTTAGTTTTGCGCCTCCGGACCCCTTTTTCGTGACCACCGCGTTCGTTTCTAGGCAGAAGCAATCTCACTCGGAATCCGAGCTGTCTGCCCAATGCTGGGACATGCGCTCGATATACATCTTGAGGTCCTCGTTCTCCTTGGTGAGGCGGCAGCACTCTGCCTCGTGCATCTTGAGCTCCTTGTTCTCCTTGGTGAGGCGGCAGCACTCTGCCTCGGCATCCGCGCACCTGGCGAACAGTTCCTCGAACTCGTCCATCGGGGCCCCACCCTCCGCGTAGTTCTCGTGCTCCGAGCCGCCCTCGCCCTTTGAGCTGTCCTCCGAGCCCTTGCCCTCGCCTTCGGTGTCCTCCGAGCCCTTGTCCTCGGCCCCCTCGGTGTCTTCCGAGCCCTTGTCCTCGTCCTCCGAGGTGTTCTCCGAGTCGCTGTCCTTGTCCTTCGAGCTCTCCTCGCCCTCCTCCTCCTCGTCCTCGCCCTCGTCCTTCTTCGAGCCGTCGTTCTCGCCACCCTCATTGTCGCCCTTGCCGCCCTCGTCGTCGCCCTCGCCGCCCTCGTCGCCCACGACGCCGTCCATGAGTGCCAGGGCGGGGGGCGCCTCACGTGCAGGGGGGCCGTCAGGGACCTTTCCCTTTTGCCTGCGCTTGTTGAGCCAGGCGACGAGCTTGTTCTGGGCTGCTTCACTCCATTGGCCTTCCTGGCGGCGCTGCATTCCGCAAGACGCCTGTATGTAATCCATCTGGTTGTTCACCTCCTTCAGTAAGAGGTCGGTTTTCGACGGGTGCACGGTCAACCGCCCTGCGTTCACGTCACCAATAACATCCACAGCGCGCGGGCGGACGCGGTCCGCGATCGGCACGGGGGCAACGGGCGGCCCCGAAGGGGCAGCCGGCTCCAAGAGGCGGATGATGTCAGCAGCTGCCGAGCCCGAGGGTTCTGACGGATTGCCAACGCTCAAATCCAGGCGCGCCCGTTTACCATCACGGGTCAACACAACACGACCAGATACCGCAATCGAGGTGTTCATACCTGCTGTAAGACTTCGACACAAATCTTCGGATCAGCCCGCGCGGGGGCAACTTGAGCCGATGATGGCTACGGACAGGGTGGGGCGAGTAGGAGGAGGGGGGGGGAGAAGTTGAAGGCGGAGGAGGAGTAGGAAAAGGGGAATCGCCTGGAGCCATGAGGAAATCCGCGGCCCCAGAGGTCCACGCCCTTTTCCTTGGGATGGTTTTTCGCTCTGGGTCGTTTTTGATGGTTCTGGGGCCCGAAAACGGTCCCTGGACGCCGAAACGGATTGGCGGAAGGGCACCGAGTGTGCTTCCCCTCTCTAGGAGGAGGGAAGGGAGGAGGGAGGAAGGAGAGGTGGATTAAACCGCCGAGCCCTGGATTAATCCAGGAAGTACAGAAACAGAAAGATAGGACAGGGATGAGAACGAGGAGGAGGAGGAGGAAGACCAGAGAGATATGAATAGAGCAAAAGGAGGAGAAAGTATGAGGGGAGAGGATGGGGGGGGAAAGGAGGAGGATGAGAAAGAGGAGGAGGACGAAGAGAGGAAAGCAGAACAGAGCACGGAAAAATAGGGGGGGGGGGGGTGTGAGCATATATATATATATATATATATATATATATATATATGTATATGGACAGCCCCCCCCCCCCAGCACCCACTCTACGCCTTCTCCCTCTTCCACGAAGCTGGAGACGCATCCTCTTCTCATCATCCCTGCTCCTTTCCGTTCCTCTTCCCGAGTCACGCGTTGCAAGCGGAATGTTTCTTCTAACGCAACCTCAGAAGATGCAAGCGTCCGTTTCCCCCGCCTTTGGGAGAACAGGTATAAGATATCAGCGGCAGCGCTAACAAGAACGATAAACGAACCATATGATTTCTCAGGCATTCCAGGGATGCGCAGGGATGCTAAGTGACGATCGCTGTGCAGGCTCAGGGATCCCAGGGATTCCAGGGATGCGAAGTCACGATCCCTGAGCAGGCTCAGGGACCCCAGGGATTCCAGGGATGCGAAGTCACGATCCCTGTGCAGGCTCAGGGATCCCAGGGATTTCCTAACCCTCCAGCAAAACCGACCTGGGGATCCACCAGCGATCCCGCGCTCAGAATCCCTGGGATCCCTGAGCCTGCTCAGGGATCGCGACGTCGGTGGTCAGCAAACCATATGATTTCTCAGGGATCCCAGGGATTCCAAGGATGGCAAGTCACGATCCCTGAGCAGGCTCAGGGATCCCAGGGATTCCAGGGATGCGAAGTCACGATCCCTGTGCAGGCTCAGGGATCCCAGGGATCCCAGGGATTCCTAATCCTCCAGCAAAACCGACCTGGGGATCCACCAGCGATCCCGCGCTCAGAATCCCTGGGATCCCTGAGCCTGCTCAGGGATCGCGACGTCGGTGGTCAGCAAACCATATGATTCTCAGGGATCCCAGGGATTCCAGGGATGCCAAGTCACGATCCCTGAGCAGGCTCAGGGATCCCAGGGATTCCAGGGATGCGAAGTCACGATCCCTGTGCAGGCTCAGGGATCCCAGGGATCCCAGGGATTCCTAACCCTCCAGCAAAACCGACTTGGGGATCCACCAGCGATCCCGCGCTCAGAATCCCTGGGATCCCTGAGCCTGCTCAGGGATCGCGACGTCGGTGGTCAGCAAACCATATGATGTCTCAGGGATCCCAGGGATTCCAGGGATGCCAAGTCACGATCCCTGAGCAGGCTCAGGGATCCCATGGATTCCAGGGATGCGAAGTCACGATCCCTGTGCAGGCTCAGGGACCCCAGGGATTCCCAACCCTCCAGCAAAACCGGCCTGGGGATCCACCAGCGATCCCGCGCTCAGAATCCTTGGAATCCTTGAGCCCGCACAGGGATCGCGACGTCGGTTGTCAGCAAACCATATGATTTCTCAGGGATCCCAGGGATTCCAGGGATGCCAAGTCACGATCCCTGAGCAGGCCCAGGGATCCCAGGGATGCCAGGGATGCGAAGTCACGATCCCTGTGCAGGCTCAGGGATCCCAGGGATCCAAGGGATTCCCAACCCCCCAAATCTTTGCGAAGTCGCCAGGCCGATTTTGCTGGAGAGTCAGGAATCCCTGGGATCCCTGGGATCCCTGAGCCTGCACAGGGATGGTGACGTCGCATCCCTGGAATCCCTGGGATCCCTGAGCCTGCTCAGGGATCGTGACTTGGCATCCCTGGAATCCCTGGGATCCCTGAGACATCATATGGTTTGCTGACCACCGACGTCGCGACCCCTGAGCAGGCTCAGGGACCCCAGGGATTCTGAGCGTAGGATCGCTGGTGTATCCACAGGTCGGTTTTGCTGGAGGATTGGGAATCCTTGGGATCCCTGGGATCCCTGAGCCTGCACAGGGATCGCGACTTCGCGTCCCTGAAATCCCTGGGATCCCTGAGCCTGCTCAGGGATCGTGACTTGCCATCCTTGGAATCCATGGGATCCCTGAGAAATCATATGGTTTGCTGACCACCGACGTCGCGATCCCTGAGCAGGCTCAGGGATCCCAGGGATTCTGAGCGCGGGATCGCTGGTGGATCCCCAGGTCGGTTTTGTTGGAGGGTTAGGAATCCTTGGGATCCCTGGGATCCCTGAGCCTGCTCAGAGATCGTGACTTGGCATCCCTGGAATCCCTGGGATCCCCGAGACATCATATGGTTTGCTGACCACCGACGTCGCGATCCCTGAGCAGGCTCAGGGGTCCCAGGGATTCGGAGCGCGGGATCGCTGGTGGATCCCCAGGTCGGTTTTGCTGGAGGATTAGGAATCCCTGGGGTCCCTGGGACCCCTGAGCATGCACAGGGATCGTGACTTCGCATCCTTGGAATCCCTGGGATCCCTGAGCCTGCTCAGGGATCGTGACTTGCCATCCTTGGAATTCTTGGGATCCCTGAGAAATCATATGGTTTGCTGACCACCGACGTCGCGATCCCTGAGCAGGCTCAGGGATCCCAGGGATTCTGAGCGCGGGATCGCTGGTGGATCCCCAGGTCGGTTTTGCTGGAGGGTTAGGAATCCCTGGGATCCCTGGGATCCCTGAGCCTGCACAGGGATCGTGACTTCGCATCCCTGGAATCCCTGGGGTCCCTGAGCCTGCTCAGGGATCGTGACTTCGCATCCCTGGAATCCCTGGGATCCCTGAGCCTGCACAGCGATCGTCACTTAGCATCCCTGTGCATCCCTGGAATGCCTGAGAAATCATATGGTTCGCTTATCGTTCTTGTTAGCGCTGCCGCTGATATCTTATACCTGTTCTCCCAAAGGCGGGGGAAGCGGACGCTTGCATCTTCTGAGGTTGAGGAGGAGGAGGAGGAGGAGGAGGAGGAGGAGGAGGAGGAGGAGGATGGACGAGGTGAAAGAGGGGAAGGAGATGCAGGATCAAGTGGTTGGCTCTCCAGATGACGTTCATTATTCGATGCCGCCGTCTCAGGGCGAGAACCGAATCTGGCAGTAAAGAAAATGCGAGTGCGATCAGCGCGAACCGCGATGAAAATCAGTGGGTGCTGGGGGGGGGGGGGGCGCATATATATATATATATATATATATATATATATATATATATATGTCCTCTTTTCAAAGTAGAAGCAGTAGCCAGCTGACGAGTGTGCCGTAATTCGGTTTCCGGTTCAAGCTCTTTCCCCCCAATGCCCATCTTGGGCGGGGCTGAGGTGCTCTTCGAGGGAGCCGCTAATTCTCTGATCACTTCCGCTTCAGCGGCCGTCCTCACCTGGGCCAACCGTGTCCCGTGCCCTGATTGTCGGCCTGTGGTCAATTGTGATTGCTCGAGCTGCCCCGCCGTCAGCTGCGGCAACGTGATCAGGCAGGAGGCCAACGGCGCAACCTGGCTGGGCTAGCTGCTTTGGGGCATCCTTTTCGTCCGGCATCGCGATCGCACGGCTACCCCTTGCGTGGGCCTCCACGGCCCGAGGCGCGCCTCACCCCGCCCGAGTGGTGACTACGGAGGCGATTGAGGTGGGGTCGATCGCGGAGCAGGCCCGGCTGCAGCTGGAGGCTCTGGCGCTGAAGCGGCGGGTAGGCTCTCGCTCTGAGGGGCAGTGATGGCGGGTGCCATGCCCGGCCCAGGAGTGTACGCTATTCCGACTCCATACAACGACGTCTACAGCGAGGACACCGCCGTGGCGGCCGACATCATTGAGGCGATGCAGCTGCCCCAGGGCTTGCAGGGTGGCGGGCTGCCGCTGGCCGGCGGCGCGGTCGTCCCGGCCCCAGTCTCCCGCTTTCGCGCTCTGCCACTGCTGGCTCGGCTGGGTGGTGCGAGGGCCGCGGGGCCGCGCGGCTGGGCTTCGCCTTGCCGGCCGAGCCCTTCTCGCGGAGCGCGGTTGGGCGACCGCTCTCGGTGGGGGCCGGCATGCCCGTGCAGGTCGGTGGCCTTGGCGAGGGCGGTTTCCTCGTTGTCAGGTACGACGTCCCTGGACCAGATCTGTGGCACGAGAGGGTCGTGGTCCCCAAGCCGTGCCCGCCGCCCGGAGGCGCGGCGTCGTCCGACGGAGAAGGCCTGGCCGCCCTGGCCGCCTCCCTGAGGGGGCCTGCTGCAGCTGGCGTCCCAGCTGGCGCCCGGGCACCCCCGGCGGCCGCAGGCCCGCCCGCGCCGGCCGCAGCGGCCGCACCTGCTGGGGCCCTGGTGGGCAGCGCCGCAGCTGTCGCCACCGCCCCTGGCCCCGCCAGAGGGGCTGCTGGTGCAGGAGCCGCGGCAGGAGCAGATCGGGCGGACGCCCCCCCCGTGGCGGCCCCAGGAGGAGGCCCCCCGGTGGCGGCTGGCGCGGCGCCAGGTGGCGGTGGCGTGGCTGGAGCCCCCGTCTACGACTTGCGGGCGCAGGCCCTCGGGGTCGACTCTCAGGGTGTGCGATGTCACGTGTTCAGGGATGCCGTCACCATTCTCACGGCCACGCCGCTTGCGGAGTGGCCCGTGCGCGGGCCGCGCGCCCTTCCCTGGGTCAGCAAGTTCATCATGTCCAACGACGGGTCGCCTGTGGCCAGGCGCAACCGCGTGATGGCGGGGGCCCGCCTCAACAGCTCTGAGCCGGGGGTGGAGGATCACCTCCGCGTGGGTATGGCCGTGGATACGGCTGCCTGCTATGGCCAGCTGAACATCACGGAGATCGCGTCCTTCGAGTGGGCGGGGCGTTCTCTTCAGGTGCAGGGAGAGCGCCACAGGGTTCGCGTCATCGGGGCTGAGGACATAGTTGATTCTCACCTCTTCTTGGGTTCGGACCTCGCCAGAGGCAACGGGTGCGTGGCCCCGCAGCTGCAAGATTGGATCGCGCAGGAGCTCGCCAGGGAGATCTCAGCGATGAAAGAAAGACGAAGGGCTCGGGAAGAGCGTATCGCCAACCGCCAGCCTCGCAGCACCAAGAAGGCGGGGGACAAGGAGCTGGGGTGAATGCCCCCGCCGACGCCGGGACAAGGGCACCGGTGTGCGGCGACCAGACGTATGAGCCCTCTCCGACCGGGGCGCCACGGTCGGGTACGACACCTGATGGCGCTGCCTCTGTTCGTGCCAGAGACATTTTTCCCCTTCCTCTTCTCCCTTCTCCCAATAGGCCTGGCCGCGGTGCTTCCAACGTGAGTAGGAGCGTCATCCGACGCCGCAAAGTTAAGCATTCTGTCGACTGGGCCAACGATGCCATCTCCTCCCTCAATAGTGCTTACGGTTTTGGGCCGGCCTGCCGTTCTGCGAACCCGACCTCTTGCCAGAGGAACGTCCTCGATCGCATGGGTAAGCAGCTTCGAGAGGCCGGCCCCCAGCCAGCTGACCTCCTTTCTGGCGCGGGAGGCCTGAGTGAGCTCTGCGCCGCTAGTGGTCTGTACGACTCTGCGGGGACCACTAGGCGACCGTTTTCCCAGGAGCTAGTTTCCTGGCCAGATGAGGGGACTTGCCCGGTTCCGCTGGGCGATCTCCTCAGCGCTGGCGATTGTGAATGGATCGGTCGTGCCCACGAGAACTTGCTAAGGCCCTCTGAGGAGGCTCGAAGTTTGATTCGGGAAGCTTGTCCGTTGGGGCCTTATGTGGATCCGCTTCTCAGCTCGTCTCCTGCTCGGTACGCTGCGTTCGTTCGTAAGCTGGTCGACCGGGGGATGGCCACTTTGAAGCTCGCCACGGGCCGCCCCAGCAAGGTTGGTGTTTTCTTCGTAGCGAAAAAGTCGGGTAAGCTCAGGCTGATTTTCGATACCCGCGTTGCCAGCTGTTTTTTAAAGACCCCCCTTGCCACCCGTCTTCCCACCGCAACGGCCCTCGGATCTGTCGAATCCCTGGGGTCCGACGTTTTTGTAGGATCAGGTGACATTGACAACTGCTTTTACCGCACGGGCCTGCCAGCAGAGCTTCAGGATTTGTTTGCTCTCCCCCCTATCGATGCCGGAGTTGCTGGGCTTACAGAGGTTGAAGGCCACAAGGTGGGACCAGGGACCGCACTCGAACCCGTGCTCACAATCCTTCCCATGGGGTGGAGTTGGGCTATGCACATCGCCCAGTCCGTGCTGATGAATGCCCTGGGCGACGCTGGCATCGATGGGTCGAACCTTGTCGTGGACGGCAACCCGGCCTCCTCGATCGACGATTTCACGAGTGTGCGAGTCGCAGGCTACGTCGACAACTTCGTTGTCCTCGGCCAGAGCCCCGACGCTGTGGACTCGACCGTGTCCCGAATTCGCTCCACCCTCGAAGCCAAGGGCCTCGTCGTCCACGAGCTGGAGCCCGCCTCGAAGGACGCGTCCTTCCTGGGGTTGGAGCTTAATTCGGGCCAGAGGCTCTCTATCCGCCGACGCGGCCTCTGGAGACTACGGCTGGCCTTAGAAGAGATCCTCAGGCGCGGGCGCGCCAGCGGATCTCTTCTGCAGGTGGTGGTCGGACATATTACTTGGGCTGCGTTACTTCGGAGGGAGGCTCTCAGTTTTTTAGATGACGTCTATGCCTATATCGAGAAAAACAAGGGTGACGTTGTCGACCTCTGGCCTGGCGTTCGCAAGGAGCTTTGGAGATTACGATGTGTCCTCCCGCTCTTTACAGTTGAGCGGGGGGCCGAGTGGCACGACCAGGTGCACGCTTCAGATGCTTCCCCATTTGGCCTCGGGGCCTCTGTCCGGCGTGTCTGTCCTCGTGATGCTGGCGCAGTTGGGCGATTGTGCGAGCGGTGGAGATACAAAGTCGAAGAGCATTGTCGCCCTCGGGAGGCTGCCCTCGCTGTCTCGTTTACCCCGCCCGGTCTCCGATTTCCCAGTGATAGCAGCGCTGCCTGTTCCAGAAGCCCCGTTTACCTGGAGGAAGCGGCCCGACGTTTCGACGAGGTCCCTGAGGAGCTCATGGACCCCGATTGTTGGGCCCACATCGCTGCCTGTCAGGTATCTGTCGGCGCCAACATCTTAGCCCTGGAGGGGGAGGCCCTCATCCTCGCCATACGCCACGCCTTACGCAGCAACTGCGCCCTTGGTCGTCGTCTTTTGTTCATCGTCGATAATCTTCCGTTAGCCTTGGGGGCCACCAAGGGTCGTGCCAGATCGAAGTTCCTCAAGCCCTGCCTGACGAAGCTCGCTTGTCTGTCCCTGGTCACTGGGTGTCGGTTTATTGTCAGATGGGTGCCCACTGAGAGAAACGTGAGTGATGCCCCTTCGAGGGGGAGGCTTGGCTGGTTTACTGGGTCCCGAGCTATCAGACGCTATCCTTCGTCTTCCACATCGGCTCACAGGGCCCCCCGTTTGGGGGCCCCGCCTGGGCTCCCTAGGCCCAGCTCGCTACAAGTGCCAGCCGCAGCAGATGCCCCGCGCCCGCCCGGCCTTTGGGCGGCTGCAGGCGGCGAGCGGATCGGGGAGCAGGTCTACCTTCCTGAAGGCCCTCCGCGTCTCGGCGGCCTCGGCAGCGGTGCGGGGGCGGCCCCCGCTTGGGTGGCTCTCCTCTCTGGAGCGGCCTGCCATCCGTCCCACCACGGAGACCCTCTACAGGTCGATGCTGAAGGGGCTCCATGGCTACTGCCTAGGGCTGGCGCTGCACTGGCACGACGGACCCTCCCTCGACGGCCTCCTGGTCGATTCCTTCAACGACCTGTACTTGAGGGGGCTGGGAACCGACGTCGGCAGCGGCGCGCGGGCGGCTGTGGCGCACTTCCTGCCGGGGCAGGGGCGCTCGGGGGCCACTCTGCCCCCTCGAGCCTCTCGGGCGATGCTGGGCTGGAGGCGCCGTACCGCACCGCTCACGCGGTGGCCCCTGCCGAGGGCGGCCATGGGCGCGATCGTCGGCTACCTAGTCCACCGCGGCCCCCTGCGGGCTGCCCTGCTAACCGCCGTCGCCCTCGTGTGCTACCTGAGGCCGCAGGAGATGTTGCAAGTGCGAGCTCGTCACCTCATTGCCCCCGCGGTGATGGCGGGGCCCGAGTACCAGTACTGGCCCATCCTTCGGCACGACTCCATCCTCCTGCGGGCGGGGAAGACTGGAGTGCACGACGACGTTGTGGTCACCGACAGGGACGCGTGGCTGTGCCCTGCGCTGGCCTGCTTGCGGGCGACGCTGAAGCCGGTCGACCTCATCCTGGACCTGAGCTTCGTGGATCTGCGCAGCGGCAGCGGCCCGCCTGCGGACACGCCGCCCCTCGCTATGGCGGCGCTGACGCACGGGCTGCCCGCGCCGCCGTCGGCGTGCACGGAGGTGCCCCACGGCGCCAGGAGGTAATCTACCACCTCAAGGGCGCCCTGGCCTCCGAGCTGCGCCTGGCGGTCCGCCTCCGCCGCTTCGCCTTCCTGGAGCTGTTCGCAGGTTCAGGCCAGATCGGTGGGGCCCTCAGGGCTGCAGGGTACGCTTGTGTGTCTCTTGACGTCAACAACGGGCCCCTGGAGGACCATCTCAGTCCGGCTTTTTGGAGTACTATTCGTGGGTGGCTCCAGGGTAGGGGGATCTTGGGCGTCTGGTTGGGTACTCCGTGCACTACGTGGTCTCGGGCTCTGCGAAAGCCTCTCAGGTCCATCCAGGCCCCGATGGGCCTTGCAGACCTCACCGAGTCGGAGCTCGCTAGGCTTCAGGTGGGAAACGGCACTTTCGAGCTCTCCGTAAACGTCATCAAGACCTGCGTCCGTCTTGGGACCCCTGTGCACCTCGAGAACCCCGCGTCCTCCGTCATGTGGCATGCCCCCTTACTGGGCCCTCTCCTCGATCATCCTGAGTGCCATGTTCATCTACTGGATATGTGTCGCTTTGGGTTTCCCTGGCGAAAGAGGACCATAATTGCGATGTGGGGAGCTGGGTTCCACTCGTGTATTCATCAGCGGTGCACTGGACAGAAGGGCCTGTGCTCAGTCACCGGCAAGCCTCACCTGATACTCGAAGGCGTGGACCCTGCCACCGGACGTAAGAGGACAGCCATTGCCGCCTCGTATCCCAAGGTGCTTTCCAGAACGTTGGCGCGTACCCTCCGCCTTGTGGCTGAAAACAACCATAGCCTCAATAAGCACTCCTGGGCATTGGGGGTCAAGCCTGCCGATTTTCCCTTGCAGGCTAAAGTATAGAGTGGTTTAAATCCTGTTACTGTTAGTTCGGCCTAGGGGCCAGTCCCACCTTTCGGGCTCGGGCCGTGCGAAACCGTCGGTCTCGTGTCATCCTTCTAGTCTCGTCAGTGTGGCGGCTCCTCGCTCGCAGTCTGAGCTCGCCGTTCCGCCGGGTGGACCACACAGAAGAAAAAGGTGGCAGGTCTTTGAGGTCCCCTTTTCCTGGCACACGGGGGGGATGGCGGAGCTGTCCTCTTTTCAAAGTAGAAGCAATAGCCAGCTGACGAGTGTGCCGTAATTCGGTTTCCGGTTCAAGCTCTCCCTCCCTCCCTCCCTCGCTTCCCCCTTCTCTTACTCAAAGCCAGGGCCGTGCGAAACCGTCGGTCTCGTGTCATCCTTCTAGTCTCGTCAGTGTGGCGGCTCCTCGCTCGCAGTCTGAGCTCGCCGTTCCGCCGGGTGGACCACGCAGAAGAAAAAGGTGGCAGGTCTTTGAGGTCCCCTTTTCCTGGCACACGGGGGGGATGGCGGAGCTGTATATATATGTATATATATATATTATGTATATTCATATACATATATATATATATATAATATATATATATAATATATTTTTATATATATTATATATATATATATCGGAGGTGAGGGGGTGAGATCGAAGTGGAACGGAGAGCCCCCCTACCGGGAAATCGATTTCGGTTTCGTGTTCGTGCGTGCCGTGCGTGCGGGCGAGGCGAAGCTGCGTGGGCGGGCGAGAGGAAAGTCTCCTGTGGCTGAGGCGCGGCCGGACCAAATGATTCTCCCCCGGGCGGCCGGTGGCGCGCGGTGTCCCGCCGGTGTCCCGCTGGTGTCCCGTCGGTGTCCCTGTGGCTGAGGCGCGGCCAGACCAAATGTGTCTCTTCCGGGCGGCCGGTGGCGCGCGGTGTCCCGCCGGTACCCCGCCGGTGTCCCGCGGTGTCCCGCGGTGTCCCTCGGTGCCCCGCGGTGTCCCGCCGGTGTCCCGCGGTGTCCAGCGATGATGATGATGATGATGATGAGATGATGATGATGATGATGATGATGGTGATGCTGATGATGATGCTGCTGGTGATGATGATGACGATGATGATGATGGTGATGCTGATGATGATTATGATGATGATGATGAGGACGATGATGATGATGATGTTATGATGATGACGGTGTCCTGATGATGATGATGGTGATGATGATGATGTCGATGATGATGATGACGATGATGATGATGATGATGCTGATGATGTCCCGATGATGAGGATGATGATGATCATGATGATTATTATGATGATCATGATGATGACGATGATGGTGTCCCGATGATGATGAGTATGATGATGTTGATGATGATGATGCTGATTATGATTGTGTCCCGATGATGATGATGATGATGATGATGATGATGATGATGTTGATGATGATGAGGTTGATGATGATTGTGGCGTCCCGCTGATGATCATTATTCTGATTGTGATGATGATGATGTTGATGATGATGGCGTCCCGATGGTGATGATGATAGTGATGATGATGATGATGATGATGATGTTGATGCTGATGTTGGTAATGATGATGATGGTGCCCTGGTGATGACGATGATGATGCTGATAATGATGTTGATGATGCTGATGATGATGTCGATGATGAGGATGAGATGATGATGATGATGGTGCCCCGATGATGATGATGATGATGATGATGATGATAACGATGGTGATGATAACGATGGTGATCATGATGGTGTCCCGATGATGATGCTGCTGATGATGATGATGACGATGACTGTGTCCCGATGTTGCTGATGATGATGATGTTGATGATGATGATTGTGATGATGGTGATGATGATGATGATGGTGGTGTCCCGATGATGTTGATGACCGTGATGATGATGATGATGTTGGTGTTGATGATGAGGACGGTGTCCCGATTATGATGATGTTGGTGATGATGATGTTGATGTTGATGTTGTTGATGATGATGATGATGATGATGATGATACCGTTGATTGTGATAGCGGTTGTGATATCGATAGTGAGATCGATAGTGAGACCGAATGTGATATCGATTGTGAGATCGATTGTGAGATCGATTGTGAGATCGATAGTCAGATCAATTGTGAGATAGATCGAATGATATCGATTGTGAGATCGATCGAGGGAGATCGATCGAGCGAGACCGATACTGAGATCGATAGTAAGATCGATAGTGAGAGCGATCGAGTGAGACGTTGGTTCCTCCCCCCCCCGAACCTCCTTATCACCCGAAGGGTGGTCGTATAGGTATATATGTATGCCCGCCTTGCACTCGACGCCGGCGGCCGTCGGGGAGGCGAGGGCTGTGATTCCGCGGCCATTTGCGGGCCCTACACGGTGGGAGCGTTCGCTAAGGAATGTGCCCAGAAGGCTTCAGAACTTGGACGATTCCTTATCTGGTGAGGGCGGCGGTGATGTCCAAGGCCAAGCCTCAATGGGCGTTCCACACGCCTCAGACCCAGGATTCCTTGTCCAATGATTCCTTATCCCATGCTTTCACAGTATCGACGCTGGGATATCGGACACCCCCGCTGGGGGTCACCTGGCCGCAGACATCCTTCGAATTCTGAGCCCCGGCTTGTTTTTTGATAAATCTGACTTGCAGGGGTGCCTTACGTTTGCGCCGCGTTGACGCGGCGGCGACCCCAGCGCGGGTGTTCATAGTTAAACGCCGCCAGTGGCCCAGAATCGGCCGATGTCGAGCGATCTGCACTATCGGAGAGCCGCGATACTTCAAGGTTTAACGATCCACGCGGCGTCAGAAACCAACGCCCGCGACATCGCGACGCGAACCAGCCGTACGGTTCACATGTGGTTGCCTAAGCAGATGCTCGACGCCAACAGCCGTCGGAGGGGCGAGGGCGTTGAACAAAACGAGGGGTCGCGATATGTCAGAGCGTCCAGAATGGCCTACGGGGGCCACAGCATGGCCCCAGAGAGTCCAAACTTGCCTCCAATAGTTACATGGTGCAGGATCGCCCAGGATGGCTTCCAGCGTGCTCCGAGAGGCCCCCCGAGACAGCTCCAAGACGGGCCCAGGTGGCCACGGAGCGCTCCCCCTGGACCGCTGGCCACGGCAGCCCCAAGAGCTCCAGCGGATGAACTCGCAAAGTTTCGGTCTCCCAGGATTCTCGAGCCGAAGGCGAGAAACTGGCCTCAATTTCGAGGGTCCGCGCGGATTTCTTGTGGTCGTTTTTTATTCGTTGTTTTGCCGATCGGCGCGGACCCTCGCACACACCCTCCCCCCCCCTGGAGTATATCTGGGCTGTTTTTGCGCCTGTTTCGAGCAGGTGGAGCCTCCCCCATAATGGACGCACTGCTGCAAATAGTCGCACTAAGCAGAGGTCTGGAGCCAGACCCCCCCCCCTCCACCCCCCCTCCCTCCCAATGTCGAAACGCCTAATGAAAGCGCTCACCTTGGATCTGCGTCAGAGCCTCCGAGTGGCACCTCCGGCGCCGCCCCTGGCGCGCTCCGCGTGCCGGGGAGGGAAGACCGGCGCAGATCCAAGAAATCCGCGCGGACCGCCGAAAGTTTACGTTTGGGCAGTTTCTTGTTCCTTATCGAGTAGCCAGCGGGCGTGGACACACACTCGGCCTCCGCCCCCTTCCTGGGGCCCGTGTGTTTCCGTGTCCGATGCTTCCCAGGTCACCCGCGGGGGCGCGAAGATGATGGCGCTTCGCGCGTCGCGGTCTGGGCCAGGGCGGTTGGCCTTCTTCCGGTGGGGGGGCGCGAGGGCGCGAAGATAGCCGCGCATCGCGGATAGCCGCGCGTCGCTGGGCTCGATGCACGAAGTTTGGTGACCCACAGTCGAGACGCTGAAAGAAAGACCACTTTCGGCTCAGGAGGGGATTCGGCTTGAAAACGGTTCCTTAGGTCCAGGTTGGGGAATTCATGCGTTCCAGAAGTTCCAGAAGTCCATCACATTCTTTTTGGACATACCGTAATTTCATCAATGCCAAAGAATTTGGGAGGAGTCTAGACATGCCAGAAACTCCAGGAAATCATGAGAATAGCTCTCTGGCCATGGCTCGCACTGAAAAAAAAAACCTTCGCTCTTTGGTCGGCACTCCCTTTGGCAGCACGAGGACTGCAGTGCCCCTTGGAGTCCTGGGAGACTGGCGCCCAGAGCGGTGGATGCGCACAGATCCCGGCTTAGCCTCCTCTTAGAGGACCCAAACAGGGCATGAACACACGGTCGAGCATTTGATTTAGAAACCTCCTCACGAAAAGCTGGCCCAGTTTCTTGAGCACGTTCGCCCCTCCAGCGTGAACAACATAAATTGGCCCAGGCTTGATTCCAGAAGTTTCCGGGCTGCTGGACCCGATGCCCTGGACGATTTTGTTTTCTTGATCACATTTTCGGATGCAGATTGTCGGAGCTCCGCGCGGGTTTCTTGGATCTGCGCTGCCCCCCCCCCCCCTCCCTGGCGCCTGGAGCGCGCCTAGGGCGGCGCTGGAGACGCCGCCAGTGGGGCTCAGCGCCGATCCAAGAAATCCATGCGGAGTTCCGAAATTTATGTTTACGTATGCCGTGTTTCTTTCCTTCCTCGATTACTATCCTCCTCGTCCTCCTCCTCCTCCTCCGCCTTCTCCTCCTCTTGGCCCTCCTCCTCCACTCCCTCCTCTGCAGCTCGTCCTCTTCCTCCTGGCCATTATGCTTTACTTTTTACTTCCTTCCTCGATTCCTCGGCGGCGAAGCGACCACGGAGCCCATGTACACGTCTTTCGGTGGGCTCGCGGCCGTGCTCTACACGGAAGTCTTGCAGGTCGTGGTGCTCCTGTTCGGCACTTGCGCGCTCCTGTTCTACGGTCTCGACGAGGTCGGCGGCTGGCCCGGCCTGGAGGCCAAGCTGCCGGCAGGCTACTTTCACCTGGTCAGGCCCTCCTCCGCCCGGGCATTGGCAGAACGCCTCGGCCCTCGGCCACGCGGCTTCAACATGTGACTGTCATCTGTCGTCCTTCTGGCCCTCATGGCTATGCCCTCGGTCATCTCGCCGCCATTAGGGCCCCGAGGCCCGTGAAGAGCCTGGCAGGCCTTCACCAGACGAAGGAGAGCAGTCAAGCCCACTCGACGTTTGGGAACTCTGGCCGCTCCCCGCTTCGGCGGCGCCGCACAAGGGACAGGGGGAGTGGGGGAGGCTTATCAGAAGCACCCCTGCTTCTTAGAAGGCGCGGGCCTTCTATGCAGGGCCGGCGCTTTCCAAGAAGCAGCCTCTTTCTAAGAAGCTTTCCCCGCTCCCCCAATCTCCTTGTGCGCGCCGCCAAGAACGCCCACCCCAGACAAGTCGACTGAGGAAATCTACACGGGTTCACTCGAAATTGGCAGTCGAGTGCGCCGTTGCAGTCCGCAGTCGGTTTTGTTCATCGACGTGCGTCTCGCTGGATACATTCGTTTGTTTGTGGACGTCGATTAGCTGCTCCGCTGGAGTCTACTTGGGATGCGGTGCCGTGCGCCAGCGGCGTGCCCCTGGCAATTTTCACCAACGGGTGGCTTGCTAAAGGGGGTTCTGTCCACCCCCGATCCGCCTCCTCGTCTCGGTGTGATCGACATGGGTACCGACAAAATGGGGACGAAGACTGACAGCAGTCCTTGCCCATTTTGAGCAGGATTCGCTGTGTCGCTGTCGCCGCGGACGTTGTCCATTTGAAACAAGAGATCGCCTTACCAACAGCGGCCGCTGTCAGATTTAGACAGTATTTGCTGTTGGGCGTCGTACCCATTTTGTCCGTGCCCATTTCCTGCGTACCAATCGTTGCCACTCATTGCCATTCACGAGTGGCGGTCAGGATTCTGGGGCGCGATCCGCGCAGGGCATCTGCGAAAAGGCGCCCCGTATCCACAATGTCAGACCCAGGGGCCTGACCCGCAAGGCCGTGGATACGTACGGATACGTAGGGGTATGCATGTATATATATATATATGTCTATTGTATGTAGTGGAATATAATGGGATGAAATGGGATGGAATGGAATGTAGTGTAATGTAATGTTGTACAATACTATGCAATGCAATGCAGTGCAATGCAATGTAATGTAGTGTAATGACATGTAATGGAATCGTTATGTAATGTAGTGCAATGTAATGTACTGTAATGTAATGCAATGCAATGCAATGCAATGCAATGTAAGGCAATGTAATGCAATGTAATGTAATGCAATGGAAGGTAATGTAATGCAATGTAATGTAATATACTGTGATGTAATGTAATGCATTGCGTGCATAAATGTATGTGTGTATGTGTGTATGTATGTATGTATGTATGTATGTATGTATGTATGTATGTATGTACGTATGTACGTATGTACGTATGTACGTATGTACGGATGTACGGATGTACGTATGTACGTATGTACGTGTGTACGTATGTACGTATGTACGTATGTGTGTATGTATGCATGTGTTTATGTCTGTATGGATGGATGGATGTATGATTGACATCGATACATGCGTATACACATTACACCCGATCAACATCAAATTAGCGGATGATTTGAAAATGTGGCAGGCACCATGCCTGGCCGCAGTTTCGCCGGCGGGTCCAAAGAAGTCCTGAACACTAATTCTTTGTAAGGTTGTCCAGGTTATGGCATTCTCGCCTTATCAGGCATGCGTCGGTTCGAAACGGCCGACGAGGCCTCCAAGACAGACGACATCAGAGGGCCCGTCGACGGCCCAATACGGCCCTACATACTTCCCGTCTTTATCTTTCTCCATTGTGTTAAAACGCTGTGCTGGACTGAGGTGGGCCGGGCTGGTCGGTTAAAGCCAGGGGCGCCACGTTTTGTTATGTCGCCGTGCTGTGCTGGGGTGAGCCGGGCTGGTCTGCCAGGTGGACCCCATTTTGTTGAGTCGCCGTGCTGGGCAGGGGTGGGCCGGACTGGCCGCGTGACTGGCCAGCTAAAACCTTGGGGCCCGGGGACCCCATTTGGTTAATTCGCCAGCTTGGGCAGGGGTGGGCGGCATTTGGCGTTTGGCTTGCCTCTCCTCTGAGGGTGCTCTGAGTTTCCTCCTTCCTCTTACCTCGTCAGCTTCCTTATTTTCCTTCTCCTCCCTCTTCCTCCTCCTCCTCCTCCTCCTTCTCCTCCTTTCCTCCTCCCCATGCTGATTGTCCCCCTCATCCTCCTCCACTGTATAAAAACATTGTACTGGACTGGGGTGGGCTGGGCTGGTCGGCTAAAGCCACGGGGACCCCATTTTGTTATGTCGCCGTGGTGGGCTGTGGTGTGCTGGGTTTGTCGGCTAACGCCAAGGGACCCCATTTTGTTAAGGCGCCGTGTTGAGCTGGGGTGTTCTGGGCTGGACGGCTAAAGCGGGGGGACCCCATTTTGTTAAGACGCCGTGCTGGGCTGGGGTGGGCGTTTGTCTACTTCTTCACAACCGATAATGAAATTGATATCGAAGTCGAATGAGTGAAATGGATGGTAAGATCGATCATGAGATCGATAGTGAGTTCGATCGTGAGATCGATAAAGAAATCGACCGGGAACCTGGAAACCCGGGAGCCCCGCAGCCCACCGAAATCGGCCCAGAACCAGCAACCGGGATACCAGGAACCGGTATTTTGGGAACCTGGCCGTTTACCGAAATCGGCTCGGAATTTTCGCCAAGGCTTTCAACATCCGCTAGGACACCTTCAGTGCAAGTATGGATTGGGGAATTGTGTATTAGCTTGACTATGTGCTCCCCAGTCGCATGTACATATGACATGTTCGAAAGGATGCATACACACAAGTACCTGTGGTTTCTCTACGTGCGCATCCATGAATAAGTTTTGTATCCCGAAATTGGCCCGTGATATCCTCTGGTCGGATTGAGAGATCGATAGTGGGATCGATCGTGAGAACGAGAGAAGGTCGACAGTGAGACCGATAGTGAAGTCGATTGAATGAAATCGATAGTGAGATCGATCGTGAGACCGACCGTGCGATCTATAGGGAGATGGATTGTGAGATCGATAGTGAGATCGATAGTGCGATCGATAGTGAGATCGATAGTGAGATCGACAGAGAGGTCGAGAGTGAGATCGATAGTGAGACCGATTGTGAGAGGCCTTCTGGGAGGCCTGTACCATCTACTCGGACACCATCTGCGATCTGCGAGGCCTATACCATCATCCCCCACCACCTTGGTCTAGACCAGACCCCCCTTCGAATTGAGTTGTCTCAGACGTTGCCTTCAAAGTCGAGTTCAAAGCCAAGTTGGCTGGCCTATTACCTTCGATAGCACACCTTCAACTTTGAGGGGGGGGGCGGGCGCAAGTTTCCCGTCCCCTTGGTATCCCTTGGTCTAAGTCACCCGGGGGGCGCGAAGTCAGCAGCGCTTCGCGCGTCGCGGTCTGGCCGCCCTCGCGAGAGCGCGAAAATGACCGCGCCGTCGCCCCTCGCGCGGTGCCGAGCGTGGAGTGGCGGTCGAGTTGATCGCCTATTCCCCCCCCTCGAGTCGCCCTCTCGTCGAGGTCGCCTCTCCCCGCCCTAATCGAAGGGTCGCGTCTCCTCCTCCCCTCTTGGATGAAACCGGCGACTCACCAAGACGCCTTTCTTCCAAAGTCGGACCAGGCCTGTCGACATGCGGCCCTACTGGAATCGGGCCTCTAGCACCGCTGGGCCTGAGCCTGGCCACAGCTTCTGCCCACAAGCATGCTCAAATGCAACACTGCGCGCGCGCGTGCGTGCCTGCGCTGCAAGACGAATCTTGTTGACACTGCCCGTGCCGCGCGTGCGTCGTGGTTGCCCCCCCAAGCTTCACAGAGCCTCACAGAACCAGCACCAAGGGTCGCGCCCTGGGCGCAACTCATGCGTGCTGCACAGCAGCACGCAATACACGTGAGAGAACTTGCAGCCGGTCAGGCCGCTGAGCGACCCCGACTTTCCCTGGCTGGGCTGCCTCCTGGGCATGCCCATCAACTCGATCTGGTACTGGTGCACCGACCAGGTCATGGTGCAGAGGGTGCTGGCGACCAACAGGCCAGCCGTCGCACAGCGAGGCTGCGTGCTGGCGGCGTGGCTCAAGATCCTGCCGATGTACTTGATGGTCTTGCCTGGGATGATCGCGATGGCGCTCTACCCCGACGAGGTTCGAAGTGAAAAAAACGGCATAAACATAAAAGTTCGACGCTCCGCGCGGATTTCTTGAATCAGCGTTGGGGCTCTCTAGCGGCGTCTCCGGCGCTGCCCCTGGCGCGCTCCGAGCGCCGAGGAGGGGCTTCCAGCCCAGATCCAAGACATTTGCGCGGGCCTCCAAACGTTTATGTTTATGCAGCTTTTTCTTCTAGAGGTGTCCGAAGACACGGACAGCGCGTTCGCCGTGCTGGTCGTTAATCTGCTGCCGCACGGCTGGAAGGGGGTCATGATCGCCGCGATGTTGAGCAGCTTCATGGCCGCGCTGGCCTCCTGTTTCAACTCCTGCAGCACACTCTTCACCATGGTGGTGTACCGGAGCCACAACCCCGACGCCGACGAGGCCCAGATGGTCTTCGTCGGTCGCATGTTCACGCTGGTGGTGGCAGTCGTGTCGCTCCTATGGCTGCCGGTCATCGCAAATAACGGCGACGGCCTCTTCCTTTACATCCAGAACGTATGTCGATGAAGAAAAGACGGCATAAGCATAAACGTTCGATGCTCCGCGCGGCTTTCTTGGATCTGCGCTGGGCCCCCCATGCGGCGCCTCTGGCGCCATCCCTGGCGCTCTCTGCGCGCCAGGGAGGGGGGCCAGAGCAGATCCAAGAAATCTGCGCGGACTGTTGAAAGTTTATGTTCATGCCGCTTTTTCTTCCTCTAGTATCGGCCATCTGGTGTGGCCCCATCGCGGTCGTGTTCCTAGGCCCTCTGTCGCCTGGGAGAACGGTGAGGAATGATGATGATGATGATGATGATGATGATGATGATGATGATGATGATGATGATGATGATGATGATGATGATGATGATGCTGATGCTGATGCTGATGCTGATGCTGATGCTGATGCTGATGCTGATGCTGATGATGATGCTGATGCTGATGCTGATGCTGAGCTGATGCTGATGCTGATGCTGATGCTGATGATGATGATGAGTAGGAGGAGGAGGTGAAGGAGGAGGGGGAGGTGGAGGAGGAGGAGGAGGAGGAGGAGGTGGAGGACAGGGAGCCAAGAAGGATACGGATGTAGAGGAGGAGGAGGAGGAGGAGGAGGGAGGAGGAGGAGGAGGAGGAGGAGGAGGAGGGGGAACAGGGGTAGAAGGAGGAGGAGGAAGAGGAGGAGGAGGAGGAGGAGGAGGAGGAAGAGGAGGAGGAGGAGGGGGGGAGGCTCCTCTCCTCCTTGCCGAGGAGGCTCCTCTCATTCTGTTCATAGGCTCATTGTGGCCGAGCTTCAGCACGGAGAACGCCTGGGTTACCACATGCTCGGGGCTGCTGCTGGGGTGTGCCTATTCGGTCGTGCACGACGTATTCTCCGAGAGCCAGCTCCCAGGTCCGGATGCAATTTTTGGGAGGTTATCGGCGGCGAGCCTGGTGCGGAAGTGAGAAGGAGGAGGCCTTGTCAGACGGCTCGGGAGGCCTCGGGCCTTCTGAGAAGTTTCTTCCGCCTTCCCCGGAGACGCGGAAAGCTTGCCAGAAGGCCAGGGGAGCTTTTGAGAAGCCCCGCCGCTTTCCGAGAAAGCTTGTTCCTTCTCATTGCCCCCCCAGACGCGCCGCCGAGGTTTAATAGAGCATCGGCGCTGGTAGATCCATGGCCGAAAATAGGTCCAATCCGGCGTATACGTACGCAGAACTACAGATTTCCCTCTTGAGGTGAAAACGGCGATGAGGAGTTCGCGAGACAGCATCAGCGCCGCCGAACGTACGGCGTCTGGACGAGCTGTTTGCAGCGATCGGGAAGAGAGATGTTAGTCTGCATGTTGAGTGGGGCCCGCGCGCGCGGAGAATTGATGGGAGTGCGCGAGACAGCGCAGGACCCATCTTGGGAAATTGGTAACCGAACCACCTCCCCCGTACCGCGTGAAAAATATAACGGAAATCGGATCCCAAACATCGGAAATCGGATCCGTGCGGGCCGAAATCGGGCTTGCTGAAACACAAGCCAAAACTAAAATTGGATCCGCGCGTGCTACATTGGATCCGACAGTGGTTACCTCATACGCGTCGGCTCAAAACTTCGAACCGTCGTACTGGGTCCAAGATGAAAGCGAACTCGTCCTGGGGATGTAATCCGAGCCAGCTCCATTTCATCCCGCCCAATCTGGCTTGATCATGGGTTGTGCTTGGGCCAATCCGGCTGAATGGCCCCTCAACCTGCCGAGCCCGAACAACACTCTGGTCCACAACACGCGTGGTGCCCCTCCTGCCCCCCCGCCCCACCCCCCATAACGTAGCGACCCCCCCCTCCCCAGTGCGTCCCAGACGCTGCCACCGTGCGTCCGCCACCACAGTCTGGCACGGTGGGGTGCGGGAGCGTTTCGTTCTGCACCCATCACCCGCCCCCCCCCTCCCCTCCCCCCTCCCCCATCGACGCCCGCCATCGCCGCGAATACGCGCTGTATTCTCAGGGTGGCTGCTGCCCGTCCACGGCCTCAACTGCATGCACTTCGCCATCATCATCTTCGCCGCGTGCGCGGCGGTCATGGCCTCCTTCCACGCGGCGGAGGGGCGCCGCCTGCCGGCCCCCTGGGCCGAGGGCGGCGCCAGCGAGGCGCTGGCGGGGCTGGGGCGAGAGGAGGACAAGCTGAAGGCTGTGCTGGAGCGCGAGGTGGACGAGCGCTACCGGAAGCAGGAATCCAGACAGGAAGAAGAAGGAGAAGAAGAATAACAAATTGCACAAACATACAATGTCGAAGGTCCCACGGATTTCTTGGATCGGCGCTGTCCCCCCCCTGGCGCCGCCTTCGGCGCCGCCGCTGGCTCGCTCTGCGCGCCAGGGAGGAGGAGTGTCCTGCGCGGATCCAAGAAGGCCACGCGAACCGTCGACAAATTATGCTCATGCCGTTTTCTGTTCCTCTAAGCCTAGGAAGACTATATTGGTACCCTCTCCCTCGTCACCACGGTATCGCCGCGAGGGAAGCTGGTCCTGCAGCTCTTCGCCGTTCTGGACTTATTGGAGCCCTACACGGGCCCCGGGACCGTCAGAAAACGACTCAGCATGAAGAATTGCTCTCGGGGAAGGGCCCAGGGTCCAGTACTCGTTTCCCTCAGGGCCGTCTCCTTTATGCTTAGCCCTTCCTTCGTCACCACGGCCAGATTCGCCTCGAAATCTTGGTCGTTCCATTCGAAATCAGAAAGGACCGCAGACGAGTCCCACAGGGGGGACGGGGAGCGCTGCACAGCCCGGTCTGGCACGGTCCGCCGCGGTTTCGCCTGAGAGCTACATTTTTGGTCTGGACGGCCACATTCTTTGGTGCGTACCCGTGCACCTGGCCATGCTCACCTTTGCTACGATTAGGGCATTTTGCTGGGGCAGTGTTGGTCCCCCAGAATCAGACAGACACAGCAAGACAATCATCGGGTTGGGAGGATGGGGCTGGGAGAACTGATCATACCATCCGTATTCTCGCGCACGGAGAACAGGAGTGGGCCGGCGCCTGGTGGCAGGCCTTGGCGGCCTTGGTGGCGATGGTCGTGGTCGGCCTCGTGGCGCTCCACGAGGAGGTGCTGGCCCCTCGGGCGTTCGACCCGCTCGTGGCGCGCTGAGCGGGCAGAAAAGGAGCGGCGGGGCGAGGCGAGGCGCCAGCCTGCCGCCCCAGGAGGGGCGGCCCTACGAGAGCCATGCGGTGGCGCCAGAGCGCCAGGGGAATGCGACCCTGCAGCTGATCATGTGAAGGAGGCCGGCCCACCGCTCACCTGTAGGCGCACGAGGGTAGGAACCGGAGGGCGCCGGAACCTGTCCTCCAGAAAAGGGGCGGGTGGGAGAGAGAGAGGGGACGTTTACGGTTCGGTCGGTTCGAGGTTTTGGCGTCGGCCCAGAACTACGAAACACAGATTTGGGGTGACAAGCTGCACCGGACAGACCCCGAGAGGGGTCCGGGGGGCCTTCCCAACCATCTTGGGGTGTTGGGTCTTCGTTTCGAAGAGACAGCGCCCCGCGTTCCTTCCTCCTTCCTCTTTCCTTCCTCCTCCCCCTCCTCCTCCTCTCCTCCTCCTGCTCCTCCTCCCTCCTCCCGTCACCTCCTTCATTTTGGTCGTGGCCCCATAGGGGGCTCCACCGAAGGCCTAAAACAAGCGCCCGCATGCGCCCACTGCACCCGTTTTGGCACACCCGTCACGTCTCGCGGCCCCACAGGGAGCTCCACCGAAAGCCTAAGGGCCAGCGCTCGCATGCGCCCGCCGCACCCACTGTGGCACACCCCTCACACGTTTCGTGGCCCCATTGGGAGCTCCACCGAAAGCCCAAATGCCAGCGCCCGCATGCGCCCACCACACCCAGTGTGGCACACCCCTAACACGTTTCGTGGCCCCATACGGATCTCCACCGATGGCCAACATGCCAGCGCTCTCCTTTGATGTGTGAAACCGCTGTCGCGTTCTAAGCTTCGGGACCATTATACATTGTTCATTTCTAATTCGTCTCGCGGGCAAACCCGTCTCGCGGGCAGGCTCATCAGTGGTAAGGAAGTCTCAGGCGAAGCGCCCGGCCCGCCCTTCCTACCGGCTTCGGGGTGCGACAGGGAGGAGTCATTCAGAAGGAAAAAGAATGGAGGAGGATGAGGAGGACGAGTGCAAACCCAAGACTCATCAACGATGTTGGGATACACGTTCCTTCCAAGTTCCCTTTTCACAGGCCCCATATAAGGATTCACTTCCACTGAGGGAACTGCCCCATGGGAGTCAACCGTTCGAAAATCCGAAAGCGCGCCAAGACACCATTCTCGGGGCTGCAACGCCACGAGTCAATCGGACTGTTGCGTCTTGACCTTCAACCGTGCCAGAAATCCATTCCTGGGACTTCAACCCCGCGAATCAACATAATTGGTGCGCCCTGACAATCCTGGACCGCTTGGAAACACCATGTTTGGAAGGTTACTCACGAGAATCCGTGAAGCTCTTGCAGTTGTGAAAACGAATACACGCGGCGCTGAGGCGAGAGCGACATTTTGAAAATGAGCCGCCCTCAATATGTGGAGCCCATGCAAATGTTCTAGAACGAATGCGCGCGGCGCTAAGGCGAGAGCCACATGTTGAAGACCACCCGCCCTCAATCTGAGAAATGATTGCACATGTTTTGGAACGATTGCGCGCGGCACTCAGGCGAGAGCCACATCTTGAAAACGACCCGCCTTAAATCCAGTGGATGGTTGCAAATGTTTAAGACGAGTGCGCGCGGCGCTAAGGCGAGAACCACATTTTGAAAAGCCCTCAATCCGTGAAGCTCCTGCAGTTTTAAAGGCGAATGCGCGCGGTTCTAAGCCTAGAGCCACATGTTGAACAACGTGCCCTCCATCCGTGAAGTGCTCGCCAATGTTTGAGACGAGCGCGCGCGTCGCTAAGACGAGAGCCACATTTTCAAAACCGCTCGCCTGTAATTTGTGAAACCGCTGTCAAGAGAAAGCTTCAGACTCATAAGTGGTAAGGAAGTCTCAGGCGAAGCGCCCAGCCCGCCCTTCCGACCAGCCTCGGAGTGCGACAGGGAAGAGTTATTCATAAGGAGCAGGAACTGAAAAGGATGAGGAGGAGGAAAAGGAGGGGGGGAGGAGGAGGAGGAGGAGGAGGAGGAGGAGGAGGAGGAGGAGGAGGAGGAGGAGGAGGAGGAGGAGGAGGAGGAGGAGGAGGAGGTGTGGGTCAGGCCGCGCCCGAGGAGCGTGCCCTCCCCGCTCCTCCAGCGCCGAGGCCCGGCGCCTGGTGGCGGAGCCGAAGTTCGGCCGCAGGGGGGTGGCGGAGACGGGCCCGAGGCCCCCGGGGCCGCGCGGGCGCGCGGGCGGCGGCGAGTCGGCGGCCACGGTCGGCGTGGGAGGCTCTCGGCGGTTTGGCCTTCCTCTTGGAGGAGGAGGAGAGGGCACCCATACTGCGACCTTCCTTGGTTAACCTCTTTTCGGGCTTCCTGGGAGGCCCTCGTCGCCACCTCTAGATTCGCTCCCAAACTCTGGTCAGGACTCACCCTGGGAGCCTACGGGTAAACGTTCGAAAAAGAAATGTTGGTCTCGATGCAGTGGATCGTGAATTCCCCGCGGCGATCCAGGTCATGTGAGAGTAGTTGCCTCGCGAGAAGTGGAACGCGCTTGACTTGTTCAAGGCCGGTTTCCTGGGTCACCCCCAGGGCGCGAAGATAATCACGCTTCGCGCATCGCGGCTCAGGTCGGAGAGGCGCACGTCTCCTGGGCGGCGGCGCGAGAGCGCTAAGATAACCGCTCTTCGCACATCGCAGGGCGCGAGGCTCGAAGTTATGTGGCGCAGGTTCCCAGTCCCGACCCGTTCTCCAGGACTGGCTTTCCATTCGCTTTTTTGATGACTGCTCCAGGGCCCCGTAAGGGCCACAGAGGCCGAGAATCGATATACATATATATATATATATATATACATTTATTACATATATATATGTATCCATCCTGATTTTGTCCGAGACGCCGCGTGCCCGGCTCCCCAGACCTGGCCCACTCCCGGGACTCCTCTGCTCGAGCCCCTGCCTGGCCGCGGCGATGAGGGCCTCCAAGCAGGGCGCCCGAACGCCCCCGGGACGGCGCCGCCGCTGCGCTCGCCCGACGGCCCGCTCGGGGGGGAAGGCAGGGGGGGCAGAAGGCGGCCCTGGCTTCGGATCCGCCGCACTTTGCCTGACTTTCCGACGTGCATCTGGCTCGGGCACGCACCGCAAGCGATTTTCCTCTATCCAGCAACACGTGTCATGGAAGAAGAGGAGGAGGAGGAGGAGGAGGAGGAGGAGGAGAAGGAGGAGGAGGAGGAGGAGGAGGAGCAGGACAGCTTGTTGGTCCCATACGCTCGGAGCTCGCACAGGGCATCATATCCCGCTTCGCTGCGATCGCGCGATCTGGTAACCCACAATTTCAATTCACTCCTTGAAGTTAGTTCCCTCGTCGCTATTGCTTCACGACCGCAGCTCCGAAGTTGACGCCTTGCTTGTGTTGGATTACTTTCAACTTCACCTCCTAACCCTTTTTACCTAACAGCGAAGACTGATAGGTTTCTAGTGGTGTCCAAAGAAAGCATCCTGATTCCCCAGGGGGGCCTGGGCAGGATCCGCACGGGTGCCAGGGAAAACCGGAGATTGTTTTAAAGCCAATAGTAACGCACTTCGTGGTCTTCGAGTTCCCAGAACTCCATTCCTGGGCATGATTTTGAATGCCCAGAGCCAACTGTAGGCCACTTCGTGTTCTTCGAGTTCCCAGAATTCCATTCCTGGGCATGATTTTGAATGCCCGGAGCCAACTGTCGGCCACTTCGTGTTCTTCGAGTTCCCAGAACTCCATTCCTGGGCATGATTTTGAATGCCCGGAGCCAACTGTCGGTCACTTCGTGGTCTTTTCGAGTTCCCAGAACTCCATTCCTGGGCATGATTTTGAATGCCCGGAGCCAACTGTAGGCCACTTCGTGGTCTTTTCGAGTTCCCAGAACTCCATTCCCGGGCCACATTTTGAATGCTGAGGCAGGCTGAGGCTGAGGCTGAGGCAGGCTGAGGCTGAGGCAGGCTGAGGCTGAGGCCGAGGCTGAAGGCAGACTGAGGCTGAGGCTGAAGCAGGCTGAGGCTGAGGCTGAGGCAGGCTGAGGCTGAGGCTGAGGCAGGCTGATGCTGAGGCAGGCTGAGGCTGAGGCTGAGGCTGATGCAGGCTGAGGCTGAGGCAGGCTGAGGCTGAGGCCGAGGCTGAAGGCAGACTGAGGCTGAGGCTGAAGCAGGCTGAGGCTGAGGCTGAGGCAGGCTGAGGCTGAGGCTGAGGCAGGCTGATGCTGAGGCAGGCTGAGGCTGAGGCTGAGGCTGAGGCTGAGGCAGGCTGAGGCTGAGGCAGGCTGAGGCTGAGGCCGAGGCTGAAGGCAGACTGAGGCTGAGGCTGAAGCAGGCTGAGGCTGAGGCTGAGGCAGGCTGAGGCTGAGGCTGAGGCAGGCTGATGCTGAGGCAGGCTGAGGCTGAGGCTGAGGCTGATGCAGGCTGAGGCTGAGGCAGGCTGAGGCTGAGGCCGAGGCTGAGGCTGAGGCTGAAGAGGCAGGCTGAGGCTGAGGCTGAGGCTGAGGCTGAGGCTGAGGCTGAGGCTGAGGCTGAGGCTGAGGCTGAGGCTGAGGCTGAGGCTGCTGAGGCTGAGGCTGAGGCTGAGGCTGAGGCTGAGGCTGAGGCTGAGGCAGGCTGAGCTGAGGCAGGCTGAGGCTGAGGCTGAGGCTGAGGCTGAGGCTGAGGCTGAGGCTGAGGAGGCTGAAGGCACTGAGGCTGAGGCTGAAGCAGCTGAGGCTGAGGCTGAGGCAGGCTGAGGCTGAGGCTGAGCAGGCTGATGCTGAGGCAGGCTGAGGCTGAGGCTGAGGCTGATGCAGGCTGAGGCTGAGGCAGGCTGAGGCTGAGGCCGAGGCTGAAGGCAGACTGAGGCTGAGGCTGAAGCAGACTGAGGCTGAGGCAGGCTGAGGCTGAGGCTGAGCAGGCTGATGCTGAGGCAGGCTGAGGCTGAGGCTGAGGCTGATGCAGGCTGAGGCTGAGGCAGGCTGAGGCTGAGGCCGAGGCTGAAGGCAGACTGAGGCTGAGGCTGAAGCAGGCTGAGGCTGAGGCTGAGGCAGGCTGAGGCTGAGGCTGAGGCAGGCTGATGCTGAGGCAGGCTGAGGCTGAGGCTGAGGCTGATGCAGGCTGAGGCTGAGGCAGGCTGAGGCTGAGGCCGAGGCTGAAGGCAGACTGAGGCTGAGGCTGAAGCAGGCTGAGGCTGAGGCTGAGGCAGGCTGAGGCTGAGGCTGAGGCTGAGGCTGAGGCAGGCTGATGCTGAGGCAGGCTGAGGCTGAGGCTGAGGCTGAGGCTGAGGCTGAGGCTGAAGGCAGACTGAGCTGAGGCTGAGCAGGCTGAGGCTGAGGCTGAGGCAGGCTGAGGCTGAGGCAGGCTGAGGCTGAGGCTGAGGCTGAGGCTGAGGCTGAGGCTGAGGCTGAGGCAGGCTGAGGCTGAGGCAGGCTGAGGCTGAGGCTGAGGCAGGCTGAGGCTGAGGCTGTGACTGCGACTGCCGTTGCCACTGCGACTGTCATCGCGAATGCGACTACGACTGCGAGAACAGCAGAATTCTACATCTCGATTCTCATCTGAATCTTAGGGGGACTGCTGCCAGATATGCTCCTACACATCGCTGTTAGGTTGCTTCGCCGGGATAATTGTTACCTAACAGCGAAGACTGATGGGTTTCTAGTAGGGTCAGAAGAGAGCATCATGACTCCCCAGGGGGGTCTGGGCGGGATCCGGACGGGTGCCCCGGAAAACCGGGGACTCCAACTTTACCCAACAGTAACGCACTTCGTGGTCTTCGGGTTCTCAGAATTCCATTCCTGGGCATGATTCTGAATGCCCTGAGCCAACCGTAGGCCACTTCGTGATCTTCGAGTTCCCAGAACTCCATTCCTGGGCATGACTTGGAATGCCTGGAGCCAGCTGTAACAGCGAAGACTGATAGGTTTCTATAAGGGTCAAAAGAGAGCATCATGACTCCTCAGGGGGGTCTGGGCGGGATCCGGACGGGTGCCCCGGAAAACAAGGGACTCCCTTTTTCCCAAACAGTAACGCACTTCGTGGCCTTCGAGTTCCCAGAAGTCCATTCCTGGGCATGATTCTGAATGCCCGGAGCCAACTGTAGGCCACTTCGTGGTCTTCGAGTTCCCAGAGCTCCATTCTTGGGCATGATTTTGAATGCCCGGAGCCAACTGTAGGCCACTTCGTGGTCTTCGAGTTCCCAGAACTCCATTCTTGGGCATGATTTTGAATGCCCGGAGCCAACTCTAGGCCACTTCGTGGTCTTCGAGTTTCCAGAACTCCATTCTTGGGCATGATTTTGAATGCCCGGAGCCAACTGTAGGCCACTTCGTGGTCTTCGAGTTCCCAGAACTCCATTCCCGGGCCACATTTTGAATGCTGAGGCAGGCTGATGCTGAGGCTGAGGCAGGCTGAGGGTGAGGCAGGCTGAGGCTGAGGCCGAGGCTGAAGGCAGACTGAGGCTGAGGCTGAAGCAGGCTGAGGCTGAGGCTGAGGCAGGCTGAGGCTGAGGCTGAGGCAGGCTGATGCTGAGGCAGGCTGAGGCTGAGGCTGAGGCTGATGCAGGCTGAGGCTGAGGCAGGCTGAGGCTGAGGCCGAGGCTGAAGGCAGACTGAGGCTGAGGCTGAAGCAGGCTGAGGCTGAGGCTGAGGCAGGCTGAGGCTGAGGCTGAGGCTGGCTGAGGCTGAGGCTGAGGCTGAGGCTGAGGCTGAGGCAGGCTGAGGCTGAGGCCGAGGCTGAAGGCAGACTGAGGCTGAGGCTGAAGCAGGCTGAGGCTGAGGCTGAGGCAGGCTGAGGCTGAGGCTGAGGCAGGCTGATGCTGAGGCAGGCTGAGGCTGAGGCTGAGGCTGATGCAGGCTGAGGCTGAGGCAGGCTGAGGCTGAGGCCGAGGCTGAAGGCAGACTGAGGCTGAGGCTGAAGCAGGCTGAGGCTGAGGCAGAGGCAGGCTGAGGCTGAGGCTGAGGCAGGCTGAGCTGAGGCTGGCTGAGGCTGAGGCTGAGGCTGAGGCAGGCTGAGGCTGAGGCAGGCTGAGGCTGAGGCCGAGGCTGAAGGCAGACTGAGGCTGAGGCTGAAGCAGGCTGAGGCTGAGGCTGAGGCAGGCTGAGGCTGAGGCTGAGGCAGGCTGATGCTGAGGCAGGCTGAGGCTGAGGCTGAGGCTGATGCAGGCTGAGGCTGAGGCAGGCTGAGGCTGAGGCCGAGGCTGAAGGCAGACTGAGGCTGAGGCTGAAGCAGGCTGAGGCTGAGGCTGAGGCAGGCTGAGGCTGAGGCTGAGGCAGGCTGATGCTGAGGCAGGCTGAGGCTGAGGCTGAGGCTGATGCAGGCTGAGGCTGAGGCAGGCTGAGGCTGAGGCCGAGGCTGAAGGCAGACTGAGGCTGAGGCTGAAGCAGGCTGAGGCTGAGGCTGAGGCAGGCTGAGGCTGAGGCTGAGGCAGGCTGAGGCTGAGGCAGGCTGAGGCTGAGGCAGGCTGAGGCTGAGGCTGAGGCTGAGCAGGCTGAGGCTGAGGCTGAGGCAGGCTGAGGCTGAGGCAGGCTGAGGCTGAGGCTGAGGCAGGCTGAGGCTGTGACTGCGGCTGCCGTTGCCACTGCGACTGTCATCGCGAATGCGACTACGACTGCGAGAACAGCAGAATTCTACAACTAGATTCTCATCTGAATCTTAAGGGGAATGCTTCCAGATATGGTCCTACACATCGCTGTTAGGTCGCTTTGCCGTAATCACCAGTGCTGAAGAAAGCAACATGACATTCGGTGCCAGTGCAACTAAGGCGTCTTCAGTAGCTCCGATGAAACGATTTGCAAAAATATATCTTGAGCAGCAGGCCATGAAGGTCTGCGCATAGCAGGCCGAGCAATGGTTGCCCGTGAGCTTGCTGTGGTGGCATAACAGTCTCTTCTGCGGGGCGCCGGGTGCGCAGGGTGTGCTGGGTGTGCCGGGGGCCGGGGCCAGGGCCGTCGGCAACCCACAAGGGCACCCGCGTCTCTTAGAAACCAGTGTCAAACTTCCCCGGGCAAACCAATTCAATCGTCTATCCGCCGTTTGCGCACCATCCCAAGTGGGGCCGCGGCCGCGGCCGGTGCCAGGGCCGGGGCCGGAGCCAGGCCCAGGGCTGGGCCCGGGCTGGGGCTGCACGGGGTCGGGGGCCGGGGCTGGGCCCTGGCTGGGGCGGAGACCGGGGCCAGGGCTGGGGCCAGGGCCAGGGCCGGGCCGGGCCGGGGCCGGGGCCGCGGCCGGTGGGGCTGGGGCCGGGCCGCGGCCAGGCCCAGGGCTGGGCCCGTGCCGGAGCCGGGGCCGGGGCCAGGGCTGGACCCCGAGCCCGAGCCCAGGAAAACGCAGCACGAGGACACCCCTTTTGCAGAGCAGAGCTCAAGCGAAGCTCGAGCCCACGCTCTTTAAGATTCACACACCAGATCGGCGGATGTGAATCTTCACACATATATATATATATGTAGAGAGAGAACGAACATAATACATACGCATATACATATACATCGGCGCTGCGAACAGTTTGGCCCGTTTCGTGTTTTCACCAAGACAATCTCAGGAGGGAGCACCATTGTGAATTCGAGATGGAGAAGTGCCGATTTCTTTATTCGATGAAGTCCTGGGCGGGAGCGCCATTTCGAAATCGAAGCAGAAGAGTGTGGATTTCCAGTTTTCAGGAAGTCCCGGGCGGGAGCGCCATTTTGAAATCGAAACCGAAAGGCTCCGAACTTTGCTTCGGAAGACGTCCTGAGCGGGAGCGCCATTTCGAAGTCGAAGCAGAACTGCTCGAATTCTAGTTTGGAGGAATTCTTGGGCGGGAGCGCCATTTCGAAATCGAGCCCGAAAAGTTCGAAATCGTTCCAAAGTGTTTGTTTGAGGAAGTCTCCAGCGAAACCGTCGCTTCGAAATGGCCGCACCATTTGGCATTTCAAGTGTTAGATTTCTGATCAGAGATTTTGAATGTGTGGTTTTCGCTTGAGACGTCCTCCAAACAACGATCTCGACTGGATTTCTAAACCATCGGATTCGGATTCGAAAAGGCGTTTCTCTCCCGAGACTTGGGCAACGCTATGCTTGAACAGAGTATTGCGCTGGGGCCCCGCGGCCTAACGGGCCCCTTTAATGTCTCCTCTCTTGTAGCGGGCGCAACGCCACTGACAACGATGTAATGGGGCCCCGTCGCCCAACGGGAGGCGTCGCGTTTGGGCAGAATATTCGCATCGGCTAAGTACATATATATACATATGTATATGCGCTCACGCATTCGTGTACACATATATGTACAACTATGTGTCCCAGATACACGATCATGCACGAACGCGTCCCGAGGCTGGTGCGCCTGCGCCTGCGCCGCAGCCTCCGCAGACCATCTTCGGGACCTGCCAGGCGGACGCCAGATGCTGGGCCCCTCTCTCTGCCGCGACCGAGTGCGTGTGTATGTGTCTATGTGTTTGTGTGTCAGTGTGTCTTCGCGTCTGTGTGTCCGTGTGTCTGTGTGTCTTTGTGTCTGTGTGTCTATGTTCCTGTGTGTCCATGCGTCTGTGTGTCTGTGTGTCTGTGCCTCTGTGTGTCTGTGTGTCCATGTGTGTGTGTGCGTTCGTGTGCGAGTGCGCGTGTATGTGTGTGTTCGTGTGCGTACGCGTGTGCGTGTGCGTGTGCGTGTGCGTGTTCGTGTATGCGTGTGTGTGTGTGTGTGTGTGCATGTGCGTGTGCGTGTGCGTGTGTTTGTGTGTGTGCGTGTTCGTGTGCGTGTGCGTGTATGGGTGCGCGTGCGCGTGCGCATGCGCGTGCGCGTGCGCGTGCGCGTGCATGCGTGCGTGGGTGCGTTCGTGTGTGTGTGTGCGTGTGCGTGTGTGTTTGTGTGTGTGCGTGTGTGTGTGTGTGTGCGTGGTGTGTGTGTGTGTGCGTGTTCGTGTGCGTGTTCGTGTGCGTGTGCGTGTATGGGTGCGCGTGCGCGTGCGCGTGCGGGTGCGCGTGCGCGTGCGCGTGCGCGTGCGCGTGCGCGTGCGCGTGCGCGTGCGTGCGTGCGTGCGTGTGTGTGTGTGTGTGTGTTGTGTGTGTGCGTGTGCGTGTGCGTGTGTGCGTGTGTGTGCGTGTGTGTGTGTGTGTGTCTGCATGCAAGTGTGTGTAAGTGTGTGTGTGTGCGCGCGTGTGCTGCATTTGACAATGTGCACGGTTTGTGCACTGTGCTTTCGACAACGTTCGATCGCAATGGACATTTCCATCTGCCGTTTGCGCCTGAGGATCCTTGGCGCCGCCGATTTAAACGTGTATGGGCGGGTGTGTGCGAGAGTGTGTGTGTGTGTGGTGTGTGGTGTGCGATGTGCGATGCGCGATGTGTGATATGTGATGTGTGATGGTCATGTGTGATGTGTGATGCGTGATGTGTGATGTGGTGTACAGTAGGGTGGTGTGGTGCGGTAGAGAGCTTGTGTGTGTGAGTGCGTGAGTGTGTGTGTGTGTGTGTGTGTGTTTGTGTGTGTGTGCGTGCGTGCGCGTGTGTATGTGTGTGTTTATGCTTGTGTGTACGCGCGTGTTTGTGTGTGTTGTGCGTGTGTGCGGGGGGGGGGAGGCGCGTGTGTGTGTGTGTGTGTGTGTGTGTGTGCGTGGGTGTGTGTCTGTGTCAGTGTCTGTGCCTGTGTCTATGTCATTCGATATCTAGGTCTGGATGTGTGCGTTCTTCCTCTTCACCCTCGTCGGTACGCCCCTCATGCTATCGTTCCCCTCCTGGTCGTGTTCCTTCTCTCCTTCATCGCTCTTCCACTTAATCCTGCATCTGCACCTTGCTGTTGCCCCCGGTTCTCTGTCTGACATTTCGTGACATGTGCCGACACGGAGAGGTTCCCGCATTGTCTAATGACCAATCGAATTCCTGTTCATTTTCTTCCTCTTCCTCCTCCTCCTCCTCCGCTTTCCCCCTGCGCCGTGTCCTCTTCCTGGCCCCCCTCGTTCTCACACTCGCACACCTCGCAAGGAAGTCCACGACTAACGACTTGTGCAGTATCGGAAGCAAAGATGCACGATGAAAGATTGCGCCCGCCTCTCACATGAAGTTCGGGAGGACCTGCGCTGACATGGAAGTTCTTCGCGACTTTTTCCTGCAGCTCCCGCGCAGCCTCCGTCCATGGTAGTCCTCCCCAGTGTTTCTCTTCCTCCTCCCCCTCCTCATCAGCCTCCTTTTCCTCTCATCATCGCAGTCATCATCATCGCTGTCAGCATCGTGATCCTCATCATCATCGCCATCACCATCACGTTATCATCATCAACAACATCACCATAGTCATCCTCCTCATCATCATCTTCATCATCATCGTCATCATCATCATCATCGTCATCATCGTCATCATCATCATCATCGTCATCATCATCGTCATCGACGTCGTCGTCGTCATCAGCAGCAGCAGCACAATCACCATCAGCATCACCAGCATCATCACCATTACCAGCGTCGTCGTCATCATCATCAGCAGCAACATCATCGTCGTCACCGTCGTAAGCGTCGTCGTCATCACCATGCATCATCATCGCCATCATCATTACCATTCTCATCATCACCACCACCATCATCATCATAAGCAGCACCCTCATCCTCATCCTCATCATCATCCTTATCATCATCATCGTCATCATCGCTAGTATCGTCATCTGCATCATCAGCGCCATCATCAGCATCACCAGCATCATCACCACCGTCACCAACATCACCACCATCATCATCACCATCACGAATCAACCACCACCGCCATAATAATCCTGCCTCTCCTCCTCCTCCTCCTCCTCCTCCTGCTGCTCGAACGCCCTTCACAACAGTTGGGGGGCTCGCCGAGGTGTTCGCGCAGTGCAGGGGGCAGCTAACGATGAAGGGCGTCAGCCCCGACATGGGCAAGCTCCGTGAGCTTCTGTCGAAGCACAGGCCGGACCCGTTTCCATCGGAGAGTCTCGCGGTGCCAATCTTCGGTCTGAATCCAGAGCGCCGCTGTAGTAACTGCAAGGGCAGATCTGTCTTTCGGCCGCGGATTGGGCTCTCATCGGTTATCCTTCCAATTGTTGTTTGAAGTTGCCTGATGTGGTTGGTGGGGGCAGCGGCCAGCGGGCGTCCGCGGCAAGGGAATGAGCAGGCAATAGCGATTCCTAGACAAGCTGCCTTGACCATGGACATGTAGGCACCAACCGTACCAGATTCCCAGCCAAGTCCATTCCACGCAAGGGGGGGAAGTGTTGCGATTTGGGGTAGGGGGATGGGTAAGCCCCTTTTCACAAGTAAAGGTACAGAAAAGCGTTTGGATGAGCTGACTCCCTAAACCACTTACTCGTAGAGGGCTGATGGGACTACGGAGAGTCGGCGTCTGAACAGCGAGGCACGCCCCGCAGCAGTTTTGGCTCCGATGGTCGTGTCAAGGGCACAGCCAAGGCCGACGGCCAGATGAAGGGACGTTGAAGTGGCAGGAAGGGTGAACACCCCCGGTCGGCGCGGGCCTCTCCCGGCAGCTCGGTCTCCTCCGACACTTGCCCCAGCCCTTGTTTCTTCTTGCAAGATCGATAGATTGCGGCCGTCTTTGGGCTCTCTGAGGCCGTCTGGGGTCCCATCTGGAGGCCCTCCTTCTTGGGCCGCCTTGGGGTCACCTTGGGCCGTCTCGGACGCAGGGTGGACAATCTTGGTGGCCTTGTTTGCCTGCCTCGGCCGTCTTGGAAGGTCGGGAGCGCGGAGCCCCAGTCTTTCGCGAAGGACAGTGGGCTCGGAAGCGCGGATCCACCGTCTCTCGAGACGGATCGTGGCCGCGGGATCGCGGATCCATAGTTTGTTGCAAAGCAAAGAGGGAGCGATGATAGGTGATGCATGCAGGTGAGCGTCATGAAAGGATGCTTAGAAGGATGCTTAGACAGCACTTAGCAGTCTACCACGCCTCAACGTGCCAGAGGGCATGGTGGCGGATCACAGTTGATGTTTGATCATCCAGTCATAACCGTATGGCTGGGTCAGTGTAGCTCCCACTGAGACGGGGTAGGAGGAGGACAAGATGAGGGAGAGAAAGGCCATGGGGGGATACGGGGGGATATGGGAATGTGAGAAGGGGAGGGGATGGGGGCATTGGGTGACGAGAGTGAGAAGGGGGGCTTCCCCTGGTCATCTTGCTCCTGCTCTTGCTCCTGCTCCTCCTGCTCTTGCTGCTTTTCCTCCTTCCTCATCCTCCTGCTCCTCCTGCTCATCCGCAACCTGATCCCAAATCCGACGTGCAGACCCTGGCTATCTCTGTTTGAGCATCACACGATGGCTTCATTTGAGGATCAAGATCCTCTAGGGCACCCCAGCCGGCAGATAGAAAAGGATACAGCGCAGCAGGAAGAGATGGGTGTGATGGGGTAGGGTGCCAGCTCCTCCCGCGGAGGGCAATCGTGTACGTACTGGCACTGCGCGGTGGGCCCCCCCCAGCCCTCCTCCCCCTCGTCCTTCTTCCAAGAAGTGTGCGCGGTTGCCAAATAAGTACTTCAGCACAGCACCCCAATAGCAGCAAAGGTGAAGAGGCGGGTCGAGGAATAGGAGACCGTCTAGTGGAAACGTGCATTCCTAAGTATTCCGAGGTATTCCTACGGAGAATTCAGCCAGGACGGGGGTGATATCACGGCCATGTGTATGTTTGGCCAGGAATCGTGACCGCCCAGACCAAAATTGAAGCCGGCATTGAGGCGAGAGGACGTTTCACGAATAAAGCGTGAGGAAGTTTCAGGCGGAACGGCACTCTCTGTGGTCCGTTTCTACCTCTACTGGCACCCTGCCGCGAAATTCGATTAGGGAAACAGCTCGCCTCCCGCCCCTGCTCCCGTGGCCGCTCCCGCCGAGGCTCGGAGAGCCGGCCGACTCCCTCGACGGCGCTCCCGCCGCCCAGGGCGAGACGATCGACTCGTTGGAGTTCCAGGCGGCTGCCGCGGTGCTCTCCTCCTCACCTGCTTCTCTTCCTCCTCCTCTTCCTCCTGCTGCTCCTCCTCCTGCTGCTCCTCCTTCTCCTCCTCCTTCTCCTTCTCATCCTCCTTCTCCTCCTCCTTCTCCTCCTTCTCCTCCTCTTCCTCCTCCTCTCCCACATCAGCCTTCTTAACGACCCCCCTCCTGCTCCTCCTCCTCCTCCTCCTTCTCCTCCTCCTCCTCCTCCTCCTCCTCCTCCTCCTCTTTCTCCTCCTCCTCCTCCTCCTGCTGCTCCTCCTTCTCCTCCTCCTCCTCCTCCTCCTCCTCCTCCTCCTCCTTTTCCTTCTCCTTCTCCTTCTCCTCCTCGTCCTCCTCCTCCTCCTCCTCCTCCTCCTCCTCCTCCTCTCCCGCATCATCCTTCTTACCGACCCTCCTCCTCCTCCTCCTCCTCGTCCTCCTCCTCCCCTTGCTCATCCTGCTCTTCATCATCATCATCATCATCATCATCATCATCATCATCATCATCATCATCATCATCATCATCATCATCATCATCAGCATCAGCATCATCATCATCATCATCATCATCATCATCAGCATCAGCATCAGCATCAGTATCAACATCATCATCAGCATCAGCATCAGCATCAGCTTCATGATCATCATCATCATCATCATCATCATCATCATCATCAACGTAATCGGCAGTATCATCATCATCATCATCACCATCGTGGTTCCCATCGCTAGACTCTCCTCCTCCTCCTCCTCCTCCTACTACTCCTTGAGGGCTCGATGCACGGGAAACAAGTGGCCCATGGAGCGCGTGTGCATCGCCTGCTCCAAGTTGCGGGGCTGTTTCGATCTTGAGGTCGGCTCCTGGGTGGACGCGCCTTGACTTTATGACCATCGGGACGCCCTGCAGCGTGGCAACATCCAGGCGAGGATTCAAGGCGTGACTGATGGGGACCTTTCAGATCACATCAGAGTCCGCCGCCCAAACGTTGTACAAATACCAGTGCGCATGGGGGGATTCACGAAAAAGGATGGGCCCTGGTACGGTGGCGTGCCCTGCTGGCCGCGCCCTGACGGACCCCGTCGAAACCTCCATGGAGCTCGCTTGGCATGGGGGTTAAGCGCATCCCGATCGCGTCGAAGGCCAGCGACGTTTTCGATTTGATGCTTTCATCTAGCCTGTCCTTGCAACGGTCTTCTGGGAGCTGGGGCTCTCAGAGTTTTGTGAGATCAAGCGACGCCTTCCTGAGTCTGCTGCTAGGCCCGACGGGCTATGCTACTAGGCTTGGCTCCTCGCAGGCAAGGGGCCTTCTCGTGCACTCCATGGACTTTACACGCAAATCTTCACCACAGGCTGCACGAACCCAACGTTCAACCCGAGCTGCGCGATCTTCCTGGCCAAAGGCGACGAGATTTAGCCAGATGGCACAGTCAAGCGCGCTGCCACGCACACCCGCCCAATCACCTTGAATGATGCTGTCGACAAGTTCATCTGTCGTGCTCTGAACACTCCTCTTCGGTAAGTCTGCGAAACTATTGTAGCCAGTTCCCAAGGGGATTTGTTCCAAGGGGGTCCGGAATTGACAACATCATAGGTTTGGAAAGTAAGTTGCTGCATTGGCTCGTGCAGGATGCTCAGGAGTGGAGCGGGTAAATCTTCTTTGAAATTGCTGCCGCCTTCCCCTTTTGCACTCCGCCATACTCCACGTCCTTCGGGACCGTGGGGGTTCCCAGCTTTTTGTCCAACCCACTGTCTCTACGTCGACTGTTGGATAGTGGTGCAGTTTGGCGGATGCGTTCCCGAGGGTTTCTTATGCAGCGGGGGCATCCGCCAGGGCTGCCCGATGAGTGGGAGCCTCTTGGCGCTCACTTTCGATCCTGTTGTTTGGACGCTCGCTTGGTGCGTCCCTCCAGAGCTCGACCAGCCAGGGGCGTTCGCCGACGGCGTTGGGACTGCATGCCGGAATGTGCTTCCAGTCTTAGTCAAGGCCGTCGTTGTCCGGGACATGGCCGACGCCGAGTTCGGGCTGCAGGTGCACCAGGGCAAGACCTTCTTAGTCTTCCCGCACAGGGTCAACGAGCCGATGATCAACCGCTTCCGCAAGCACACGGGCTACCCTCGGGGACTTTCCGAGTTCAGACGTTGGGCAAGTACTTGGGCCTCATTTGGCAGGGACGAGTTGAGCTGGGAGGGGCCCGTCCAGAAGTATCATCACATCAGCACCGCCATCAAAGGCCTCAACTCGGCTCGACCAAAACACCAAAACAGTAGCTCTGTATAACCAGCGGGCTTTCCTCACCCTCACATATGTAGGTCAACTGAGGTCACCCTCCACGGCCGTATACACAGCTGAGCGCGATGCACTTCTACGATTGGTAAGGGGTCCGCAGAGCGCCATCCCCGCCCCAATGGCATGGCACCTCGAGGACGTCGGCTTCCCAATCGAAGCACGCCAGCTATCACTGTTCACTCAGGCTGCATCAGGCTGCTCAGCACCGCTGTATTATTCAAACGGCCGCGTTTGCGCGGGTGGAGCGGCTCTTGTACGATTGCGATGGCACCGATGAGTGCGCTATCTTGTGCAAGTCGCAGGCGCTTCAAAAATAATTTGCTTGTTATCGTCTTATACGGAACTACCGTGCGATTGCTCCGATGTTTCAGGTTCTTCCTTCTGATACTCCGAGAATCCAGCACACTGCCGCACGGGTTCTCCGCGGTCGAACCTCCCCCGCTTGGCACATCTTTTCACGTCGAATGCAAAAGCAAAACCCAGATGAGCAGGTCTGCCACAAACGTAAGTTGACATTGTTTTGTTTGTTCGTGGCCCCCATATTCCCCTGATCCGTACTCGCCTCTGTCATCCGCACAGTCTGCAACGGCTTGATCACAAGGTGGCCGTTTCCGCGAGAGGACCAAACCGTGCCCCATCTGCAGTGCGGCTCGGGAGGACTTCTCAAAACATATGCTTTCGTGTCAGGCACCTGCTCGCCTCTCCCCCTTCCTCCCTGCCCCCGCTGTTCATCCACGTATTCTGCCGACTCTCGAATGTCTCTTCTGTTGTTGCCGCTTCCGCTCGTTGCTCGCGCTTCGATTGCGCGCTACATAGACTTGCTTTCATTCTTCATACCACATGCGTACATGGGAGTGGCGGCGGGCCCGGCCAGCCACAGCAGCAGGCATGGCGCGGGCCAGGCACCGAGCTCCCAATGACAATGGCATTTGCCTCGCCAGCCTCCTCTTCACCCAGGGCTCAGGAGATTTGGCGTCCCCTGGGTGAGGTCCCGCCTTCTCCTCCTCCTCCACCTCCTCCTCCTCCTCCTCCTCCCTCCACGTCCTCTGAATGACCATAATGAGCACAGAGCTGCCTGCAACTTCTTCTCGTTGTCCTCCTCCTCCTCCTCCTCCTCCTCCTCCTTCTCCTTCCTCCTCCCTCCTCCTCCTCCTCCTCCTCCTCCTCCTCCTCCTCCTCCTCCCCCTTTTTAGCGCGATAGTTAAGCGCGAAACACCGGCCACGCCCGACATGCACAGCGAGAGCGGCGCAGACAGGACATTGCAGACCCGTTGAAACCTTGGGCCGGACGCATTCAGAAAGTGACACGACGAGCAGAGCACTTTATGAAGCTTCACCGCATCGACAATTGGGGCGGCGGTACAGAAGCGAAAAGTATGGCGCACGTCTTCGAGAGTCGCAAACTGCGACCGAACAAGGTGGACAGGGCGAGTGCTACGCTGGCAGCCAGACCTCAACCGACGCCAGCAGGGACAGAGGCAACCCAGTGCCATACGCAAGCGCTGCGACAACGAAACCAACGCCTATTTACGCCAACACAAACCAGACCCCCACCGACCATCCACACATACCCAAGCGAGAGGACAACCAAACGACATCACATGGATTCAAACAGTCTAAGATACCGAAACATGGACGGCGCTCGAGCATCACTACACCGACCTCGCACCAGCAAACGTCCAGGACCAAAACTCGTAAAGTGAACGCCCAGAGAAAGTCGAGACGACATGCCCAGCCCGCGCCGACACCGACACCAAGGACTTCCTCTTCTTCCGCCTCCATTCCTCCTAGCTTTTAGGTGTCTCGAATTGCATGTCTTCAAACAAGCCAGATTCTCGAGGCCACGGCCTCACCTACCTGTTGCGAGCTAGCACCGGACACAGTCCGCAACGGTGGTCGTATCGCATCGCACCCCTTTGCTGTACGTGGCCAGATGCCAGAAAGATGATTGCAGTGCCTAGACTGTGTGGGATAGTTTTACCATCCTGCCACATTGGCAGACTGCGATGCGTGCTTTGTGTCGGTCTGAGTGTAACTATGCCTAGGCTCTCCCATGGGCGGGCGGGACGGAGGCTTGCCTTCCCTTGCGGCGCTCCTTGTTTTTTTCTTTTGGCCAGTGTCGTTTTTCCTCCTTCTCCTTCACCTCCCGCTTCATCCTTCTCGTCTGCATACTCCTCTTGCTCCTTCTCCTCCTCCTCCTCCTCATCCTTTTGCTTCCTATCGTGGTCCTCCTCCTGCTCCTCCTCGTCTTTCTCCGCGTCATCCTTTTCCTCCCACACCTCCTCGTCATCATGTCCCATCTTTCTCATCCACCTGCTTTTTCTCGCGTTCAGGTGGCCGCGGCGCCATCCCAGCTGAAGAAGGCGCTGCAGGATCCATGGTTTCGTTTTGATTATCACCTTCCCAGGGCCGACAGGGCTAAGGGCCGGCGATGGGAACGGGGCCAGGATAAGGAGGAGCAAGAGGAGGACGACGACAACGATGATGGAGGAGGAAGAAAAGACGAGGATTGATGATGATGAGGCGGAGGTGGGATAATCGATGATATGATGGTGATGAGGGGAGGGGGAGGAGGAGGATAATGAAAACGAGGTGGAATAATGGGAGGAGGAGGAGAAGGAGGAGGAGGAGGAGGAAGAGAAACAATGGCCAGACCAAACCCAACATGCACCAGCAAAAACAACAAACAGTTCACCCTCATACGCAATGCTTTTACATGCCACAGGCATCCATCATGACGCCCCCCCTCCTGGGGCAACTCGGGAAAAGAGGGGCGATATTCCCACACCCAGATATCCCGCCCGAGGAGGTCGAGCCAACACCTCTCCCATGGTATTTTCCCACTTTCTGTTCGCAAGATACATGAATCAAAGCAGTGTGAGTTTTGGGAGGCGGTGAGGGTTCGAAGCACGAAGAATTCGAGCCCCAGAAGGGTACAAGCGATCTGAATATTACCAAACGCTGGGAATGCCCCAGTCGAGTTGCATAATGATAGGAATATACGTGAACACGCCAAGGATTCGAGCCCCAGTCGAGGGGCAATAGACAGTAACATGCGTAAAGCACAGGATCCGAGCCCCAGGAGAGGAGTGGTGAAGCCTTGGTGGGCGAAGCCTGCGGAGGGCCGAGCAGCACTCCCCGAACGCATATCCCAATACAGGAAAGTGTTTCCTGGGACCTTTTGGTGCCATCCGGGGCCTCCTGGGAACGGGGGGAGGTTGAACAGCGCTCCCCGAACACAGATTCCAACACAGAAAAGTGTTCCCTGGGGTCTCCTGTGGCTTCCTGGTGGCGGGAGGGCCAACACATATTCCCCGAACACATATTCCAATGCAGACAAGGGTGTCCTGGGGCTTCTTGGCAGCGGAAGGGGCAGACAAACGCTCCCCAAACACATGTCTCAATACAGAAAATGCCTCCTAGGACCTCCTGTGGGCGCGAAGGTTGAAAAACGCTCCTTGAGCGTCTCCCTGGAGCGTCCTGGGACCTCCTGGGGCTTCCGCAGGTAGCGGCAAGACCGTTCTGATGGATTCCCCAGTGCTGCTGGATTGCGAGAAAGTCTCAAGCGAAACGGCGGTTCGGGCATCCGCAAGTGGCAGCAGTCATGCTTTGAATGACCCCCACGTGATGTTAAATTTACTGGAAGTCTCAGGCGAGAGCGCCCTTCCTGAGGTTCGGGCCCTCCTTGGCTAGGGAATCTTGGAGTATATCGTGAGGAAGCATTGTGCCAGAGCGTGGTTGTTGTTGTTGCTGCTGCAGTTTTTGTCGAACTCTCACGAATGGAGAATAAGTATTGTTGATCCGCCTCTCCGGGGCACCTTTGTGTTTTTCAGTGAAAGAGGTTTTCCCAGGGTTCTCATTTCGTTTTTTTACAAAGGAAAGTTCGGCGTCTCAGAATTATGTTGTTGGCCCCCGGTTTACAACTACACCGGCTCCCGCCTGATACCTCACAAGTCATTCCCAAATCGCGCTTTCGCGCAATTTATTCAGACGCCCTGCCCTCGACATTCAGGAATCACGCTCTCGATGTGGACGTCCTCGCGATTGATTTGGGAATCGCGCTATCGCTCGAGACATCTTCGCGATTCATGCAGGACGCACGCTTCAGCAACCCGCCTGCTGGACCTGGCCGCCTGGACTCGCCTTCCCGATCCGCCCGCTCGGGTCTACCCGCCCGATCTGCCCGTCTGGTTCTGCCACGTGCTTTCTTCTCCTAGCCCCCCCCTCCTGCTACTCTTTTTTTGTTTTTCTCTCTCTCTCTCTCTCTCGTGTTCCCTCCTCCTCTTTCCCCCTTGTCCTTTCTTTCCATCCGTCCTTTCTTCCCCTGCTTCAGGGGCTGTACGAAATACACGTTGCAGGCGAGGAAGATATACCCCCAAGGGGGTATGATCGAAGACGAAGAGGGCGGGTATCGAGGGTTTGGGATATACGTGTTGACTGGCAGTCGTCCGGCTATGGGTTCCCCATAATTCTGAATTGTCGGAAACCCATGGCCAGACGACTGTTCGGGACCCTGGGAAGGGTAGAATTCTTTGTTGTGGTTCCACGCTTTCCATAATTCAAACTTCAGGAAAATTGGAACCACTACGAAACAACACACTCTATGAGCCGGTTCCAGGTAAGGAGGAGGAGGAGGAGGAGGAGGAGGAGGAGGAGGAGGAGGAGGAGGAGGAGGAGGAGGAGCAGCAGGAGCAGCAGGAGCAGCAGGAAGAGGCGGGGACCCAAAGCCGAGACCCATGGCATTATGTTTTGTTGTTCGGCTTCGGGCTGCCTTTTCTGCTCGGAATGCAGGAACTCCTCGGCAATGGCATGCAAGACGTGCGCGTGAATCGCGACCCACATGCAAGGATGCGTGCCGAAACGACCTGCGCACCCCCCGAACGCTCTCTGCGCGGCGCAGCTGTTGGAAAGCATCTTGAGGCTGGAAAGGGATCAAGAACCAACAGAAAGCCCGAAAACATCGAAAATCGATCCCCCTCCTGGGCCCACCCCCTCATGAGCGCATCCCCCTTTCACCCAACGCCGCTATGCGCGATGTTGGGTGACCTCCCCCTTGTAGTCTCGCGGGCGGCACCTGTGCTCCCGCAGGACGGGCCTTACGCAGAGCACAACGGGCGCTGGTTCCTGCTGCCGCCCGCGCTCGAGCGCGAGATCGTAGATGCCCTGACCTCAGCGGTTGGTGCGGTCTCGCAGCCGGACATCTCCCGAGGGCGGCCAAGAGGGGGGGTGACGAGGGGGGCGTAGATATCATGGCCAGGGCCATGATATCTCCTTGGATCTCATGGCACCTTCTTCTCCTTCTTCTTCTTCTTCTTCTTTTTCATCTTCTTCTTCTTCTTCTTCTTTCAGTGCGTTCCGTGGTGCCCCCCTCGTCCGCGCGCATGCCTCGAGCCATGGTCCCCCCCTCTTGGCCGCCCCCATCTTGGACGCCCCCGACTCGCCAGGCGCACTGGAGCACCGAGCGGGCTGTGGGGCCATCTCACGTCAGACTTCCGAGCTCCTTCCCCGAGACCTGGGCGCTGCGTTTTTTTCACGCCAGGCGCTTTCGCCCAGGACCGTTGCAGATCGATCCGGCTCGAGAAATGCCGCAGAGGGATTGGGTTCAGGGCTCCAGTCGTGACCTTTGACGATTTTGCATGTTTTGCGCGCAACGTCGGATTTCATAGGTGGGGCCATTGCACGTTACACTTCCGAGAGCCTGAGTGCGAAGAGGAGGAGGAGGAGTAGGAGGAGGAGGAGGAGGAGGAGGAGGAGGAGAAGGAGGAGGAGGACGACGACGACGACGAGCAAGGAGGGACGATGGAGAAGGGATGGGGGGAGGGGACGACGAGGTCGGATGTGGAGGAGGGAGGGGGCGAAAGCGGGGAGAAGGCCCACGAGTGGGAGAAGGGATGCCCAGGCATCCAGCGATGTGATTTTTGTCATTGCGCGGCTCCGGAAGTCTCGACCACTTCCCCAAGGGGCAGTCTTGCGCCCCAGGTCCGTTGCTGGTGGCCTCAGGGTCGAAAAAAGCGGGTCGCCGAGACCGCCGAAATTGGGGGAAAACGTCCAGATTGAAAATAGCATTTTCTCGGGAAGTCGGGTGACAATGCCCCGAGGTTCGGAGCGAACGACATGGGTACGGAAAGAATGGGTACAATGACCAGCAGCAGTTTCTGTTCATTCTGCATCGAGTTCGCTGTTGGCGTCGCCGCGGCCATTGTCCATTTGAGACAGAAGGCCGCCTGCCCAACAGCGGCCGCTGTCGATTTCGGAAAACATTTGCTATTGGGAGATCGTGCCCATTTCTGTCCGTATTCATTTCGGGCGTCCGAAGAGATGGGCCCAGGAGGTCCAGACCACTTCCTTGGGACAGGATTGTCATCCTGAGTTGTTTTGTTGACGGTCCTGGGATCCCAGCGAGGGCCCCAGATGCCGCAAACAGCTGAAAACCTTGCGTCTTGTTTGTTCGAAGACGCGATGATGGGAGGCGCGCGACGCAGAACAAAACGGGGTCGTCTGCGCCGACATTCGCGCGAGGGCTGCCCTGGGCTCCAATGTAGCGTACCGCGCTGGTGGATTTTACCTGTTCGGTTTGTTTATTGTTTTGAGCTTTTGGTCGAAATAGACCGTGCGGTCAGTCAATCGAGTTTCGGCCGTTGTCAAAATTTCGTAAGCTGGGGTTTACCGGTTGAACCGAGATGTCGTTGTTTTTCCAAGAGGTGGTTACTCTTGAAGACTCGGTGTATGTCGTTGTTTTTCCGGCGCAATCGGTTTCACAAGAGTGTGCCGGGAGTGATGGCACAAACTCAGAATTAATGTATGCGGCGCTACGGCGACAGCCACATCTCGAAAACAACCCGTCCTCAATCCGTGAAGTTCGTTCACCTGTTTACAATGAGTGTGCGCGGCGCTAAGGCGAGAGCCTCATTAAAAATCCACCCGCCCTCAATCCGTCACATTCTTTCATTCTTTGACGCTGAGTGTGCGCGGAATTAATGCGAGAGCCACATTTTGGAAACGACGCGCCCTCCATTTGTGAAACTGTTGCCAGCATTACAGCCGCGTGAATGGCGAGGAGGTCTCAGGCGAAACGCCCAACCCGCCCTTCCGACTGGGTGCGACAGGAAGCATTTATTCATAAGGAGCATGAGCGGGGGAGGAGGGGGAGGACGTCGGGAATGGGCAGAACACCCAGGCTGCAGTCGAGCTCGTGGCGGCGTCGGGCTGGAGCCTCGAGGCCGCTCGTCTTCCTGCGCAAGTTGATGCTTCATCGCGCGGTCGCCACAGGACGTGGCCGGCCTTGGCGCGAGAGCTGGATACGCACGTGAGCGACGAGCAAAATTGGGGTCGTTTTCACCGACATTGGCGCGCAAGCTGCTGGCACAAGGGCACGCGTAAGCGCCTTCTTGTCGAACGTAGCGTGCCACGCTGGCGGCCAGCGTAAGCCACCGCGTAAGGTCGGTCTGACATCTCGCGTGAGACCCGCTTGTTTCCGTCGCTCACATGACGTGGCCGGCCTGGGCGAGAGATGGATATAGGTGTGAGGCGCTTCAGACATGGCCTCAGCTGACACATCTTCGGCGGAAGGTGGCAGAAGTAAATCGAGGGCGGCTCCGCCGGCGGGAGGCCGACAGAAGCCAGAAGAAGCAGGCGGAAGTACAAGCTGTTTCCCCGATAGATCGCAGTGTTTGTGCGCTCGGGTTTTCCAGAGCCCGCCAGATGACGTGGCAGGCCTGGGCGAGAGTCGGACACGCATGTGGCCGCACGTCTTGCCAGCGCTCGGCCCCGCTGCAGCATACACATACGGTCAGAAGTCGTGCCATGAGCAGCCGTGGCGCAGATGATCCGTCCATAGGCTGAGGTTCCAGAGTGGTTCCAGAGCCTCCGTGCGGCCTCAGGGCCATCGGGTGATAGGCCGCTTCCGCGGGGCACCTGCTGGCAAGCGGAGTTCTTGTTCGAGGTGCCTGCTGTGGGGCCGCGTTGACCTAATTTTTCCGCACGTGTATCCTGCGCGCGGCCTTCGGACGCTCCACAGCTGAATCCGGCCACGTGTGTTTCCGGCCTCCTGGTACCCCTTGGGTAGCGTCTCCACTGCACACGAGGTGTGTCTCGTGCTTGCGTGCGGGGGCTATTCGCCTGGGGATACGATGTCAGCGTCATGATCGCTTGTTTGCGCACTCTTTGCTCGAGCATCTTCAGGAAGCCTCAGTTCGCTCGCCCCTGCAAGCGTGTACCTGTGTTGCAGCTAGCCACCAGCTTTGTGGAGCAGTCGCAGGTGATGCACGCGATGAGGATCACATAGAGGTGGAGGAAGAGGAGGAGGAGGAGGAGGAGGAGGAGGAGGAGGAGGAGGAGGAGGAGGAGGAGGAGGAAAAGTGGGTTAGTTGAGTACCACGCGCCCATCCCCGAGATTGCGCTCGTGTTGAAAACAAGATCGCTACCGATCGCGAGGCACTGTGCGACGAAGCGAAGCATCACGAGGCACTGTGCGACGGTGCCAGGCAGAACACGTCCAATGCAGAGCGGTGGCGCGCTGAGGGCTAGCAGCCGCCACAGCATGATAGAGAGCATCCCGGCACCGCCGCGTCGGACCGCAGCGGGTCTCTGAGAGAAGCTTGGCGGTGGCGCGCCCGGGGCGGAAGGCGGAGGGGCCGGCCTTCACAGAAGGTTGCGGGGCTTCTTAGAAGCCATCCCGCCTGCCCAGAGTCCTGCTACGCTTCCTCCGAAGCCATAGACGGCCTCCCAGGGGGCGGCAGGGCTTCTGATAAGCCCCGCCGCCTTCGGAGGAGAGCGACCCCCTGTGCCTTCCCCCCGTTCGCGCCGCCGAGCTCAGCGAGTGGGAGTGGCTCAGCGGCAGTGCTGATCGCAACGCACAGGAACCGCGCTGCCATGAGGACACACGCGCCAGTGACGGCAGGTATGTCTCAACCACTGATTCTCCAGTCAGGCGCCGAGGAGCTCCGGGAGGCACGAAAGGCAGCCTTTCGGGATTGCGGCTGGCTCCGTCCAGACGTCCGAAAGTGGATCCGTGCAGTCTGTCGCAAAGCCGCCTGCATTGCATATTCGACCACCCAACTGCCACCGACCAGCCCAGCTGCACCGTCTTCCACACGAGAATGTGGAGATCGTGGGACCAGACGCCTTTAAGGCATAATATTTCTATAGACTTGGACTTCCTCACTCTCGGCTACCTCGAACGCTCTAAGACATCTAGCAAGGTCATGTGGCGTCCGTGAGGTTTCCTCGCATCCCAAGCCAACGTTGGACCCGACTGGAGCGCTACAAACCAAGTTGCGTGGACAGCCTCAGGAAGATCGTAACGCACCTTGGAGAAGCCATTATATGCCATTCTTATGAGCCGGAAACCTTGCTGACTCAGACGTCGAAGGAGCCAATATCAGTTTGTTGTCTTCGGTAGCCAGCGCCAACTTTAGTCGGCTTTGGCCGTGCTCTTCTATGCCATGCTATGTCGTGCTGTACCATGCATCGCGTACTCTCTCGGGATCGCTGCCGTGTTCGAAATTTGTTTGTGCGGAGAGAGAGAGAGAGAGAGAGAGAGAGAGAGAAAAAAAAAGAGAGAAACAAAAGAGAGAGAGAGAGAGAGAGGAAATACCTACGCAGTTGTAAGGGATGGGAGAGAGAAGGAATTCGGATATGACGCTTGCACACCTAGCTTGCCCTCTGAATATTCCACGGGGCTGTTGCAGCGAGAGCACGGCGAGAGCCGCTTCTGCTCAATGTTTTGCACGAGCAGTAGATCGACAGTTGACGGTCCAGCGAGAGGCTTAGGACCCGAAAGGTTTTTTCGAGCAAGGACAGCTTGTTTGGTATACTACCCCGAGCGGAGGTGATGGGCCACAGTGTTATAAGCTTCCACAGCTCCATAACGCTTTCGTCTGAAAAAAAGGGGCTCGGCACCGAGCTGCAGCGGGCCCATAGGGCTTCACCAATTCAAGGGGCCCGTAGGCTGCCCCCTGCTGCGCCGATAGCGCCGCCAGCAGCTACCGAACTCGCAAGACATGCGAGACGAACCCTCGTTTTCCCGAGCAGGGGACCCACCAGTTGCCCAGGCTTCCGATTCTTCCTCCTCCTCTCCTTGCTGCTCTTTTTCTTCCTCGTCCATCCACAGGTATGAACGACAGCACTCCCAATCGGAAGTGTGAGCGTTGTCTGGGATGCCGCCGCGCATCTCAGGCCGTAGGCCGTCGCAGCACTGGGTGTCTTTTTAAAAGGACATTCTCGGGGCGCCCATTTGGACGCACCACGCGCGCACGGTCGACAACGGCCCACTGGTCCGCATCGTGGGGCGCAATGCCGCGCGACAAGTTCAGGTGCTCATTGCGAGCAGAAAACGGTTTGCGCTGAAGCGGGGAGGGCCCTTACTCTCGTCGCTGCGCGATGCATGATTTTTCGGGGCCACGGATTGGCATGCCCCTACGCCGTCCGTTGGAAGGGCGAAGTACCCAGGGACGAGAACGCACGAGAGGATCTCATCGCACTCATGCCCGCTCAGCGATACGCCGCTCCCTCCAGCAGCACGCAGCCAAAAAAACATCGCCAAGTGCCACTGCCCCCTGGGCATAACGCACAAAGGCCGGCGACGCAACAAACGATATCGCGCAAGAGTGTGCTCGCCGCACGTCTTCTCGAAGCAGTTCGACGCGCGCGGCGCGCGACTCGCGCGCATTGACACCTTGTCGGCCTCCACGAGGCATCCGCGAAGCCATTTACATTCATCCTGCTCAGACTGGGCAACGCGAGCGCAAATGGCTCGCAGCGCGCTGGCAATTCGCTGAGCCGCGTTCTTGGCTGCCGCCAGTTCGTCCGACGACTCGTAGCCCGAGGCGCGCTGAGTTGCTGCGTGGGCGATGGCGAAGAGATTGCGGGCGCTGCTCACTGAGCCCTTGTTGAACAATTCCTTCAGGGGGCCCTTCGGGTCGAGGTTGGACCCGCGCCGCTGGCACTCCCAATTGAGACTGCGCCACATGGGATGGTCCATCTGTGGGATGCTAAAGCCTGCCACCTGGACATCATTGCCCAACTGGCAGCTCCGAGTCTGCAACTGCATGGCGCCGCATCGGCACGCTGAGCATTCGCCCCACGGGTCTGGAAGCGCACCCACATCCATCATGATACGCGCTAGGAGTTCGGGGCCGATGCGCGCCAGGTCGCTCAGGGCGATCCTCCGGGAAACCCTGAGCTCAGCAACGCGAGGTCGATCAGCCTGCTTGTGCATCGCAGGGATGTATGACGGGCCAGGCGCCCCCTCGGTCGGCTTCGCTTTGCCCTTCCTCATCGTCGAGCTATTGTTGATCTTGCCCTTATTAGTCAGCGATGCTCTGCGCGTGCCAGATAGCTGCTTGGAAGGGAGAGAGGCACGCGCAGGCCGTTTCTTCGATGAGAAGGTCGAGCTAGCGGGCTTCCTCTCCAGAATCGCCCTCTCCACGCGGTGGGCCCTTTTGTGCTTGTCCGCGCCGGATGCTTCGCCGCCGCGGGGCGCGGCGTTCGGCGCGGGCAAAACGAGGGGCAAAGAATTGCTGGGTGTCGAAATGATCCAAGGCTGGCTACGAACGCATGATGTCGCGGCAGCGACAACATGTCTTTCGCAAGTGCGTCACACGACATGGCACATGTTTTACTAGTGGCCGCCCCGCCCCGTTCATGGACGGCCTCGATCGCGCGTTCGCGCAGCGCCTGGAAAACGCGTGCTTCCCGAATTACCAGTGCCCTCATGATATGCGATGCCGCTGCAATCTAAACTGCACTCCGCGCAGCGCTGTTCCACCATGCAGAGGAGTCGGCTGTCACTGCTTCCTCGCCCGCCACCGCGCGCAAGCAGCCGACAGCGCGTCTCCTGGGCGCGCGCGCCAACGCGGCTGGCCCGCATACTGCGAGCGCACGGCGCCGCCCAGAATGGTGAATCCCGACGGGCCGACGACGGCCGCGACGGCGTGGCGGACGAGCCTTGGGTCATCGCTGTGGGCAACCACATAACTTCCCTGAAGAAAAACGCGACGGCCCAAATGGGGCGCGCGGTCAACGCGATTACCCGCGCCACGGATCCATCCGCGAGCTTCGCTGATGATGAACGGCCCGTCCGCCGCGCGCGCGACGCGAAACCCGAGATTGCTCGGGCTGTCGGCCGCGCAGCAGCCCTGCAACGACGGCGCGAACAGCGGAGAAACGACGGCGACAAATACGACGCGCGACGACACAACTACGCGCGCAGACACGACGACGGAAAAAAGGCGGCGAGATCGACGAGCATTAGACAGACAATCTCGGCGCGAAATGCAGAGAAAGTGGTCGCAATAACAGGCGCTGAAATGTCCTTGAAACGTTTCTGGCCCACGCCCCTGACTGCGCCCGCGAGCCCCTTCAATAATCCTCCGGCATGGTCGGGAAGGCCCGCGCGCAGCTGCGTCGGCGCGTGCCGTTCCGCGGCGATTGGAGCTACCTGCGCCCCCGGGCCGCTTGCAAAATCCGTCGCCATGAGGCGCGCAAAGAGCGCGCGAGTGCCTGGCCGAGCGATCGCCCGGCCTGCCCTTGATAGCAAGATTCAAAGACGGCTGCGCCAGTTACGCGCGCGCGAACAGCAACTGGCCAGACGCGGCGCCCACCGCGCGTGCGCGGCAAGCAACGGAACCCCAGGCGACATGGATGTTGCGACAGCGGCGACGGCGGTCGGCGATGGTTTTGCCCCATGAGACCAGCTACGTGCGCATGCCCCCTGCAAAAGCGATGCCAACGGCCCTGGCGCCCTGTACTCGGCGCGGGCCGCAAGTAATTCGATGCCGAATTCGACATCCAAGACTGGCCATTGCGAGGTGGCTCTCCCTCCGATTCCAGGCGCGCCTCCTCGGGGCTCTGCATCTCACCTGGGAAGAACGACGCCTGCGAGTCGATTGCCTCTTCGCGCCCCTGTCCTCTGCCTCGCCAATCTCTGCGCCCCCCCCTCGCGGCCGCGCCGACCTCGCTCCGCTGTTCCGAGCCGAGCTCGGATCTCTCTGCTGCCCGCGCCCCCGCAGCCGCGCCGCCTTCGTCGCGCTCGCCCAGGCCAATCGGAATGCGCCGCCCTGGCTGCGCATTCAAAAAAGTAGAGAATCGATTGCGCGGCACCAGCGGAGGACCCCGCGACGGCTCGGGCGCGGGGCCAGGATTTGGCCCATCGCCGAGCGCAGAATTCCCATCCAAGTGGCCTCTCACTGGACGGCGGCATCCCAGCAATCGGGGGCGATATTCTCGTCGCCTTTCTTGCACTTGCCGTGGGCGTCTTTCCACGAGTTCTTGATCCAACCCTCCTTCGTGTTCTTCGCGTGGGCGCGCGGCGCGTCCACGTCATTCTCGTCGGCGAACCTCTAATAGAGCGCCGCCCCTGTAGGGGCGATCATATTGGCACGCTTCAGAAAGGCTAACTCGCCCGAGGTCGTGGCGCCCCTGTGGGGGGCAGGAGCCGCGAGGTCGAGAAATTCCTCGTGGTCGACGTGGCCGGGCATTCCGCGCGGCGGTCTCTCGGCGCCAGGCTCAGAGCTCAGGTCGGCCTTGTTGTCGAAGGCCTGCGACGCGCAACCCGCGGCGAAACGGCAGCCACCACAGCGGGCCCGGGCGGCCCGATCGTCTGCGCCAACATCCAGGAAGACTTCCATGGCCTTCGGCGGCGCGGTGGCGCAATCCAAATCGCCCAAGACCATTGGCGCCGCAGGCAACGAGACTGCCCGGCGGAAGAAATCCAGCTCGGATGGCGCGACGCACGAAGGCTGTCCTCCGAGCTGGCGGGAGCTAGCCATCGCGACGGCGGTGGCAAGAGGTGTTTTCCCAACGCCAGGGATGCCCAACCACCAGATACCAGTTGTGCCAGGGTTCTTCCGCGTCTGCTTTAGAGCGCCAAGAAGGAAAGGCTCGGGCGCAGCCAGCGTGAGCGGCCAGCTCTCCAACGCCTTTGCGAGGGAGCCCTCGCCGGAGATTGTGTCAAGCGCCCTCTCCACCATGCCAGTCGGCCAGTCGAAGATGGGCGACTCCTCGCGCCGCGTCCCCATGGCCGCGCAACGCGTGGCGTCGAGGCCGCGCCGATCTGCCGAGACTTCGCACGCCTTGCCTACCAGGTAGTCGAAGCCTTCGTCAGTGAAGGCCACCTTCTCCTTCTCTGGCTGCCGTCTGTTCGTCTCCTCAAGGCGGGCTGCGCGGACCTTGAAGCCGCTGAAGCTGCCCCGCGCCGCCCGAATATTAAGCTTCTTTGGCGCGCTTTGCGCCGCCCAATCGAAGAGTCGGGCGCCCCCAGTGAAAAACGACAGCGCTTGATTGTTGGTGACATTCGTGGGGGAGCGCCTGCGCTTCGCGGCGGTGGACTTGCCGTCTGCCTGCTCGATCACGAGGAACGAGAAGCGCACTTCGAGGTTATCTGGGCGTTCTCCTCCGAGGCAGAAGGGTTCCTTCAACGTCCGAGGACCTCCTGCGCGATAGTCGCGCTCAATATCTCCGCGCAGAATGTAATCTAAGTTGTCGACCACGTCGGGCACGTGAGACAGCGCGCTGGTTCGAACGTGCACCAGGCGTTTTGGGAAGTGCACCAGCGGCGTCATGCCATCCAAATTCTGGTTCGGCCGACACCACCCTCTCTGTCGCCTCGAAAGCCGCCAGGATCTGCGCGCCTACGCCCGCCATGCGAGCGCGCGGAGTGGTGATCGCGCGGCGTGTGCAGCCTGTTAGGGCACAGCCCCGCGTGCAACTTGAATCGACTTGGAGGCGTGAGTTGCATCCCTCCTCCTGTTCCCTCCCCTCTCCAGTGCTCGTCGTCTCTTCTGTTCACGTGGGGCGTTGGTTGGTCCGTCGAAGGGGCCTTTGTGGCAAGCGGGCGACGCGGGCTGATCAGGGCGCGTTTTGCGTTGTGCCAGCCGCGGCTGATACACGTCATCCCGGGGTCTTTTTGTGTTTCTGGAAGTCGAGATGCCCCCATCGGCTGCGCCAGTGTCCAATTTCCCCCCCCCCCAAAAAAAAAAAACTATGGGCTCGCGGAAGAAATCGACACAATGTAGGCAGGAGGTGCTTTTCAACCATGTACGTCTGACACCATTTCTCGGGGAGCCCATGCGTGGTTTCTGGACACCGAGATGCGAGCATCGTCTGCGCCAGTGCCCAAATTCCCGAAGGAACCCATGGTCTCGCGGAAGAGAGCGACAGAAGATGAGCGGGAGTTGTTTTTCGATCAAATACGTCTGACACCAGTTTTCGGAGAGCCCGTCTGGGGCGCCTGGAGACCGAGATGCGAGAATCGTCTGCGTCAGCGCTCAATTTCCCGCAGGAGCCCAGGGCTTCGCGGGCAAAGCGATAGAAGATGAACGGGAGGTGTTGTTTCAATCAAGCACGTCCGACACCATATTTCAAGGAACCCACTTGGGGTCTCTGGAGACCGAGATGCGAGCGTCGTCTGCGCTGGTGCCCGTTTTCCCGAAGGAGCCCATGCTCTCGCGGAATTAAGCGACAAAAGATGAGCGGGAGGTGTTTTTTCAACCAAGTACGCTTGGCCCTTTTTTTTTTCGGGGCGGCCATTTGGAGTCTCTGGAGAACGAGATGCGAACATCGTCTGCGCCAGCGCCCAATTTCCAAACAACATAATATCATGTGTACATCTATCTATATATGTTTCTAGAGCAAGCACGGTTGATGAGCGCTGCCTTGGGGAATCTTGCTGAACGCGAAAGGGGACGCGAGATCGAAATGCTTGCGCCCACTCGCAATCTGGTTCGCGATGCGCAAAACATTGGGAATATAAAAGAAGAGCTAGACGGGCGAGGCAAGGGGGAGGAAGAGGGTGAAGAGGAGGGAACGGCGATACAAATATACGTGGGAGGAGGACAGGGAACACATGAACCTGAGCGAGGCGTTGATGCTTCGCGCGTTTGCACGGGGCGGCGTCTACGCGACGACCCCCGCGCACACCCATATGCCACCTGGCTTCGGAGCTCCCGCGCGGGAGGCGATCGCCATGAGCGCGTCGACGACGTTCTCGGGATTGTGGCCCTCGTAGGTGAGCACTGCAATGATTTGGTTATCGGTGAGGTTGTCCCCGATGCCGTCTGACGACGCGATCGCGTAGTCTCCTCGCATAACGTGGGCTTTCCTGTGCTCTCCCTGAAGGGCGAGGTGGTAGAGCGTCTGCGGATCGCGGGACTGCTCGTTCACGATACTCACCTGTTTCGGTCCCATCACGGCTTTCCCATTGCTTCGACCATGGGTTGGTGTTGATTGTTCGCGTTGAAGATCTTGGCGCAGGTGCCCAGAATCAAATGTTGTCGGAACACCTGCACCGCGCAGTCCCCGATGTTGAAGTAAGTTGGCGGCCGGTCACCGCGGCAACCGCCATGCACGTTGACCCCGAGGCGGTGGTCTGACGCATTGATAATTCTACGAGGCGGCGCAACCACGCCCCCTTGACGGAATTGTCGGCGCCAGTTGCGTTGTACCCTAAAGCCTCGGTGACCTGCGGGTCGTAGGCCGCACGGTCCGTGGTGGCCTCTCTGTCGTAGTCGTCGTCGTCGTCGTCGTCGTCGTCGTCGTCGTCGTCGTCGTCGTCGTCGTCGTCGTCGTCGTCGTCGTCGTCATCGTCGTCGTCTCTCCAAGGGCCTGGAAGCGTTGGCGCAGGTTGCGCCGGACGCAGTCCCGCAAGTCCTGCGACAAGGCTTCGAGGCGCAAGGGCGGCGGCGCGCCGCCCGCGCCGTCGAACACGGCTGGCCAGTGCTGTCCGTGGGCGGTCATGTCTGCGTTTGCAAACGGGAGAGCTCTCATAGGGCGTGGCGTTTTGGGCAGCGAAGCCCCAGAGGGAGAACATGCCGGCGGGCATCGTGCGATGCTCAGTGGTGTTGGGAGTAGTTCGCGCTGCGCCTGGCCTGGCAGAACACATTATGATTGCGGCGACATGTAAAAAAAGGGCGGGTTGCGTCGAAGGAGAAGAGGGACGAGAAGGTGGGAGGAAGGGCAGAGTGGGACAGCTGGACAGTTGTCACGAGGGACAGGGTGGGAGGAGGAAGCACGAGGGGAGAGGAGACGGGACGAGGAGTTAGGCGGAACGAGAGATGGGGAGGGGGAAAGAGGGGAGGGAGGAGGAACGGCAAGGAAAAGGGAAGAAGAAGAAGAGAACGGGGGAAACATCATCGGCGTTCGACAGGCACTTCTCCCGCCTCCTCCTCCTCCTCCTCCTCCTCCTCCTCCAATTCCTCCTCCTCCTACTCGTTCTCCTTCTCCTCCTTGGTCTCCTCCTCCTCCTCCTCCTCCTCCTCATTTTCCTCCTCCTCCTCCTCCTCCTCCTCCTCCTCCTCCTCCTCTTGAGCTCACCCTCAACCTCGGTAAAACTTGCTTCATGGTTTCGGACAACGCCCTCCTGGACAAGCTCCTCGAGGATCCAAAGTGGCCGCTAGATGTAAGCCTGCTTTCAGATTGCCACCGCGATTTAGGAGGCGACGCCCTGGACGGGAGTCGGCGCAGGATCCCCATCCAGTTATCCAGGGCTTCGGCTGCCCTCTCGGCCGCACGCAGGCTCCAGAATATTGGCCGCGGAAAAGAAGCCGCCCGGGTGTTCCGGGCTGGCCCAGCGGCCAAAGCGTGTTGGGGCGCGCCCATCCTCGGAGTCAGTAATTCGGCCTTGAGGACCTTGAGAGTTGCGGCAGCCCGCAGCACGGGCTCGCTGCAGCCAGGTTCGTCCTTGGGTTTTTCGTTGCTGTTCAGCGCGGACTGGACTCGTGATCCTTTTGTGCACGTCACGGTGGCTGCGGTCAAAACGTTTGTTTCTGTGTGGTGGCACCGATCGGTCTCCCGTCCGGTTTTCGATTCGGCCCTCTGCGCACGCCGCGTGGCGACGCGAAGAGCTATCGCCGGAGCTGGCCGCCGCTGCCCAGTGCGTAGGTCGCTTGTCTTTCCAGGCCCAGGAGCTCTTCTCCAGGGCCCTCTTCCCTGACCCGGCGGCGTGGTTTTCGCGACTTCTCTCGGATCCCACCTCCTGTTTTATGCATCGTTGCAATTGGCCTGCAGACGGACTGGTGCTGGAGGCCGGGATGCAGGTGTTCACCGACGGTTCGGCCTTCGAGGGCCACATCCCGTCTCTGAGGGCGGCGGGATGGGCTGTGGTTGTTACGGATGGGTGGGGGGGGGTTCGATCATGCATCTGGGGCACGGTCCCCTCGTCCGAGGCGCCGCTCCAGGCGGCCCGGGATGGCGAGGACTACGCGGTCCTCCAGCTGGTGTTGAACGCGGTTGTCTTCCCGGGCTGCCAGCTCCATATAGATTGCGCCGGCACCGTTGATTGCGCCCGAGACCCTAGGTCCGCAGCCGGACCCGACAATCCACGGGCCCATTGGTGGGCCCAAGTTTTTGATAAGCTCGACGGGGTCTCCGTTGTCAAAGTCCCTGCCCATTGCAAGGAAGATGATGTCTTTAATGGCAAGCTTACCCGTTGCCAGTGGCTCGGCAACCGCGCGGCGGACGAGTTCGCCCGCCAGGGGGCTGAACTGAACAGGTGTGCTGCCGCCGACCGTCTTGTAATTCTTGGCTGTCACGAGATTGCCAGGCAGGCTGCTCGATTCGGAGCCCGGCAGGAGGCCCAGATAGCTGATAGCCAAGTTTTTGACAATGTTCCCCTCGACTTTCTAAAGCATGTTGAGCTCGGGCCCTTCCTCCCCGTCGGGGCCCTGGACGAGCTTGCCGAGCTCCGTGCTAAAGATGAGGGTGGTGGATCGTCGCGGTCGTCCATTGTTGTGTGTGGGGCGGGGGAGGATGACGATCGCGAGGGGGCGCCGGCAGGCGCGGTGCTGGGACCCGCCTTGCTAGGCGCCCCTCCGCCGCCTAGCGAAGAGGCGTGGAGCCTGCTCAGGCCCTGGCGTGCCCGCGGCCACGTTTGCCTGGAGGCCCCGGTGACCGGACCGGATGGGTCCCCTCTTGGATCCATAGTTTTCTGCACGAGTTGCGGCTCGGTCGGCCACGCAGGGCCGTCCTGGGGCAGGAGTGCTCTGGTGTCGAATTGCCTTGATGCCCGCACTGAAGGTCGCGAGAGGCAATTGGCTTGGATTTTGCGTGGCAAACACCCGTCCCGAAAGAACGGGCGTGTGGGGGCGGCCGCTGCCCTCTCTGATGCTTCTCGGGAGTTCTTGGCCGCGAAGCTCGGTCTTGATGGCGCACCTCCCCTTGGACCCCCTCCCAGCACTGTTCACGGGTGTGGGGTCGACCTCGTTAGGGGGCTCGCTCTTTTTGGATTCCCCTCCCGCGCCGAGGCAGAGAGCCTCGGGCAGCGGGTCCTTGATAGGAGGAAACGCGAGGCGAGTGCCCCCGAACTTGGAGAGTTCGGCGAGGATTAACTCGTTTGCTTGTTTTTGCATGCCGAATTGGATGGCCTCGGCTGGCTGTGGCGCTCCTCCTCCTCCTCCTCCTCCTACTCCCTCTCCTCCCTCCTAAATTCTTGCCCCTTGCAAAGAATCTCTCCCTGTCGCGCCCCGAGGTCAGTTCTTAGGGCGGTCCAACCGGTTCGCTTGAGATTTCCCCACCATTTATGAATCTGAAATTCAAAAATTGGCAATTAATTGTCCCAGTGCGACCCTACCTAGGAGTTGGAACCCCTAGGAAAACAGCATTAGTAGTAACAATAACGCTAAGCTAAAGCTAAGCTAAAGCTAAGCTAAAGCTAAGCTAAAGCTAAGCTAAAGCTAAGCTAAAACTAAGCTAAAGCTGAGCAACAGCTAAGCTAAAGCTAAGCTAAAGCTAAGCTAAAGCTAAGCTAAAGCTAAGCTAAAGCTAAGCAACAGCTAAGCTAAAGCTAAGCTAGAGCTAAGCTAAAGCTAAGCTAAAGCTAAGCTAAACGCTAAGCGAACAGCTAAGCGAAACGCTAAGCTGCAGCTAAGCTGCAGCTAAGCTAAAGCTAAGCTAAAGCTAAGCTAAAGCTAAAGCTAAGCTTAAGCTAAAGCTAAAGCTCCCAGGAGACTGGGGGAACCGCTCCCAGGGGACTGGGGGAACCGCCCGGGGCGTGTTCCACTGCCCGGCCCCTTTAAGCTAAGAGTGTAAGAACCCTTCTAGGCAGAGCCTAGGTAGGGAACCTCTTCACAGACGGAGAGCGGGTGGTTTTCAAAATGTGGTTCTCGCCTTACCGCGGCGCACATAGGCTTTCATAATTTGGAACAGTTTCACTGATTGAGGGCGGGTCGTTTTCAAAATGTGGCTCTCGCTTTAGCACGGCGCACATTCGTTTCAAGCATTTGCAAGAATTTCATGGATTAGGGGCGGTTCCTTTTCAAAATGTGGCTCTCGCCTTAGCGCGGCGCACATTCGTTTCAAACAGTTGCAAGAGTTTCACTGATTGAGGGCGGGCCGTTTTCAAAATGTGGTTCTCGCCTTAGCGCGGCGCACATTCGTTTTAATATGTTGCACGAGCTGCACGGATGGAGGGCGGGCCGTTTTCACAATGTGGCTCTCGCCTTCGCGCGGTGCACCTTTGTTCTTAGATATTTGCCAGAGCTTCACGGATTGAGGGCGGCTCCTTTCCAACATGTGGCTCTCGCATTAGCGTTGCGCATTTTCCTTCTTACAAATTGCAAGAGTTCCTTTTTCAATATGTGGCTCTCGCCTTAGCGCCGCGCGCATTTGTCTGAACAAATTGCAAGAGTTTCACGGGCTCCCATGTACCAGATTTTTGTTGAAAGGATTCAGGACACGCTGGCGCAACGGTTACGTTGATTCGCTGTTTTGAAGTCCCAGGAATGGCGTTCTGGCACGATTCTGGATCGTCAACACGCAACAGTCAAGTTGATCTGTGGCGTTGGAATCCCGAGAATAATGTGTTAGCATGCTGCAGGGTCTTCAAACGGTTGTCTTCCAACGAGGCAGTTTCCTCAATGGAAATGAACCCTTGTAGGGGCCTATGAAGAGGGAGCTTGGAGGGAAGGTTTATTCCAACATCGTTGATGTCTCTTCGGTTTACACTGGTCCTCATCCTCATCCTCCTCTCCCTCTCCCTCCTCCTCCTTCCCCTACTCCATCCCTCCTGTGGTTAAGACAACCTTGCTATTTCCATAGTTCCCAACAATTTCCATCACGGTTCATAAAAAATGCGGTTATTCCCATAACTTTCATACATTTGTCGGTTCTCCAAACTATCAGCCGTGCCCGACTGGCACCACCACCTCCACCCTTCCGATCGTTTAGAAACCTACGAATGGATTGAAATTGCGGAAATAACTACATTGTTAATGGAAGTTCGATGGGAATTTATGGAAATTATCCCAGTGCGACCCTACCTAGGAGTTGGAACCCCTAGGAAAGCAGCATTAGTAGTAACAGTAACGCTAAGCTAAAGCTAAGCTAAAGCTAAGCTAAAGCTAAGCTAAAGCTAAGCTAAAGCTAAGCTAAAGCTAAGCCACAGCTAAGTCACAGCTAAGCTAACGTTAAGCTAAAGCTAAGCTAAAACTAAGCTAAATCTAAGCTAAAGCTAAGCTAAAGCTAAGCTAAAACTGAACAACAGCTAAGCTAAAGCTAAGCTACAGCTAAGCTAAAGCTAAGCTAAAGCTATGCTAAAGCTAAGCTAAAGCTAAGCTAAAGCTAAGCTACATCTAAGCTACAGCTAAGCTCAAGCTAAGCTAAAGCTAAGCTAAAGCTAAGCTAAACGCTAAGCGAAAAGCTAAGCGAAACGCTAAGCTAAAGCTAAGCTACAGCTAAGCTAAAGCTAAGCTAAAGCTAAGCTAAAGCTAAAGCTAAAGCTAAAGCTCCCAGGGGACTGGGGGGAACCGCGGGGCGGGGACTGGGGGAACCGCCCGGGGCGCTTTACACTGCCCGGCCCCTTTAAGCTAAGAGAGTAAGAACCCTTCTAGGCAGAGCCTAGGTAGGGAACTATGGACATTGCCATGCTTTCTCTCATGTGGTGAAGAAAACCCTGCTCAAGCGCCTGCCGACGCGAAGCGTGACAACACCCCAAACCGCTCAGGCTTCCATCGGGCCTGGCGCCCCTCCGCCTCCTCCGCCTCCGCCTCCTCCTCCTCCTCCTCCTCCTCCTCCTCCTCAGGAAGAGGAGGAGAAAGGAGGAGGACGGAGGAGGAGGACGGAGGAGGAGGAGGAGGGGGAGGAGGAGGAGGAGGAGGAGGAGGAGGAGGAGGAGGAGGAGGGTGGAGGAGGAGGGAGGATGGATGAGGGAGAAGGAAGAAACGGATGGGCGGGGCAGGAGGAGGAGGAGGAGGATGGAGAGGATGCGGACGACGAAAAGGATGAGCAGGAGGAGGAGGAGGAGGAGATGGAGGAGGAGGCGGGAGGAGTAAGAGAAAGAGGAAGACGGGGACGAGGAGGCGCTCGTCAGGCGGTCGACGGCGAGTCGCTCCTCAAAGAGGTGCAGCAGCACCTGAAGGTCAAGACGACGGCCTCCGCCCCAGGGGCCTCCCAGACTTCATGGTATCTGGGCGGGGGTCCTCGTCGTCCTCGTCATCAACGTCGTCCTCGTCCTCGGCGTCCTCGTCTTCCGTCTCCGAGGTCACCCGTGGGGGCGCGAAGATGAACCGCCTGTCGTCTGGGCCTGCGTGCCGGTCTGGTGGCTACGTGCTCGCCGTCGCCGCTCCGTCGCCGCCGTCGCCGCTTCGTTGCCGCCTCGCATAGATTCTCCGTTCTTCTAAGAGAATCGATTCTGCCATCATCCCCCTCCCCCAGACTTGTCGGTACCCTTACATACGATTTTGTCCCATCGATCATTTGCGTGCGAATGCGCAAAATCCCAGGAGGACCAGCATCGCCCCCCCCCCCGTCATCTCTGTCAGATAACATTATATGCGCGCACTCGTTGATCCCAAAGTATCTCATCTATTATCAAGAGTCTCTTGCGAAACAGGACAAAGTCCACACGCTCGCGGTGCGCGTGCATGTCGAGATCCGTCAAAAACCGTTGTTTCGTATGCCTTTCAAGATCCAGGTTCCCGAAAACATTCAAACAGTGGTGGTGCATCATTCCCCAATCAGAGCTTGCCTCTGTAGGGGTCCTAGCGGATTAAAGGTGTAGGTGAGGTGGGTCGCCGATTTCGGTGGCCGGGCCCGGGTGCCCGGGTGCCCGGCGGTGCCCGGGTGCCCGGGTGGCCGGTGAGGTTGGTCGCCGATTCCGGTGGCCGGGCCCGGGTGCCCGGGTGCCCGGGGTGCCCAATAGCCCAATAGCCAATAGCATATAGCCCAATAGCCCTATAGCCCTATAGTTTTATAGCCCCATAGCCCTATAGCCCTATAGCCCTATAGCCCTATAGCCCAATAGCCCTATAGCCCTATAGCCCCATAGCCTTATAGCCCTATAGCCCTATAGCTCTACAGCCTTATAGCCCTATAGCCTTATAGCCCAATAGCCCTATAGCCCTATAGCCTCATAACCTTATAGCTTTATAGCCCTACGGCCCCATAGCCCCAATAAACATCTGATTGGGGTTCTTCTCCAGGGTCATGATTCTTGAATACGAAACGCGCGAGTTGTAACGAATCCTTCTTGGAAAACCTTCTTGAATCCATTGGTTTTGGACATGTTCATCAAATGCGACCAAGCAGGCCTTTGGCGCGCGCGTGTCGAAACCATTCGATCGCACTTGCGCGCTTGCTAGGGGGGCACGATCCCTGTCAACCAATCCTACGCAGGTCACTCGCGCGCGTCGGCTGCGCGCGCATGTCGAAATCGTTCCAGAATTTTCATCACCGACACGTGGGCGCCATCATCGACACGGGCGTGACCAGCATCGGCGCCGTCATTGGCCAGGCCGTCGTCATCGTCATCATCATCGTCACCATCATCGCTACCATCATCATCGTTTCCGTCGTTGTCGACGACACCATGATACTGCGCCCGCCCGAACCACCGACTCGCAGCGAGGCTCCCGAGCGCCAGCGTGGCCTGTGAGACGCGCTAGGAAGCTCCCATCGTTGCGCGCCACCGCGGTCGGGTCGGCTGTGCCAAACTAGCTGGCCGCAGCGCGCGCGAGCATGCGCTTGCCAGCGCGGCCGCAGAGATGCGCCAGCCAGCGCCAAGCACTCATCGCAATCGCCGCCGCATAGGTTTTGCAAACCAAGTTGCGGGTGCGTGGGCGGGCTGATTGTGGGCAGTGGAGTAGACAATTCCAGGCTCAAACTTACATGCAACGCATCGACTGCAACAGAAGGTTGCACCACGTAAAGTGTTTGTCCTTTCTACAAATATTAGGGTCTACCCCTCCCTGGAATTATCGGTTGATTTTTTCGTATTGCAATGCACATATACCTTTGCCCCAGCGTCCATCCTCAATACCAATTCACAGTATCCCAAGCAGGCTGGTATCCGCCCCCCCGCATCCCCTGCAACAAAAACTATGCGCGCGCATTCGTTGATCGCAAATCATAAATGTTCACGGGTCCAGTGCAACATGCGGGACGAAGTGCACACGCGCGCGTCGTCGCGCACGCATGCCGAAATCCTTCAAAAATTGTCGGCTTCGTGAGGACGTCGAAGTCGAGTGCCCAAAAACATATAACAAACACATGGTCTTGCACAAATAATTTCGACACCCACACATTCACATACAAGAAATGCGCTTGCGTTCGGGCTCTTGCAAATTCTTAAGGAAACCTTGTTTGGGGGTGATTCAACATGTTCGCAATTTGCTACCAAACGAGCCTCTCGCACGCGCATGTCGGAATCACTAGAACGCCCTTTGCGCGCGTGCTGTCGCAAGAATCCCTTGCAACAGATGGGAGTCAGTGCGCGCGCGCGCAGTCGCGCGCGCATGCCGGAATCCTTCAAAAACCTGAGGTGCTGCAAGGATCTCTATACAAAACATGTTTTTGCAATATCATTTGTTGTATGCTTGCGTTCGCGCTCCTGCGAAATCTTAAGGGAACCAGTTAGTTTTTTTTTTTCAACATTTCCACTGCACGGGCCCGTCGCGCCGCGCGTCGAAATCATTCGAACGCCCTTGCGCGCGTGCTGGGAGGGCACGGGCTGGGCCAAATAATACCACGCGGGCCACTCGCGCGTCGGCCGCGCGCGCATGTCGAACTCCTTCCAAAACCTTCATCGCCGACGCGAGGGCGCCGTCATCGTCGTCGTCGTGATTAGCATCGGCGCCGTCACTGGCCTTGCCGTCGTCGTTGTCACCATCGTCACCAGCATCGCTACCATCATCATCACGCGTAGTGTTGTCGACGTTGCCATGGTGCCGCGCCCGCCCAAGTCGACGACTCGCACTGAGGCGTCCGCTGGGAAGTGTCCAGCGGTCAGCGCCACCGCGGCTGCGTCGGCAGCGCCAAATTAGCTGGCCGCTGCGCGCGCGAGCATGCGCGGGCTAGCGCGGCCGTAAAGATGCGCCAACCAACTCCAAGCATTCATCGCAATCGCCACCGCATGGGTTTTGCAAACTAACTTGCGGGCGGGTGGGTGGGATGGTTACGCGAGCAGTGGAAGGGGGCACTGCACCGCGAACAGACTTTAATTGCACCGCGCACCTCATCGATTGCACTGCGTGGATTGTTTTCCTTATCCACACAGGAACTAGGATCCACCGCCACCCTGAGGCCGGGACTATTGGTGCACCCTGGGGATGTGTTGTTTACATATGAGGGTACCCCATTTTTCATTCAAACTGTGCTCTCCCACCACCCCAGCCGGTCCAACTTAACCCCCCCCACCCACACACACACCATAGCCTGCACAAAAACATTACGCGCGCTCACTTGTTTATCACAAATTATCCATTGTCCTTTGCGACAAAACGGGGCGATGTGCACACGCGCGAGTCGTCGTGTGCGCTTGCCGAAATCGCTCAAAAAACGCAGTTTCGCATGGATTTCAACATCGGGTGTCCCGAACCATGTAGCAACACAGTGGTTTGCAACAGGACGGTTGAAAAAAAAGGGGTCTGTGCCCGCGTGGCTGCGAATTCTTAAGCAAGCCACTAGCTCTTCAACGTGTTCATCACGTGCATCCGAGCGGGCCCCTCGCGCGCGCATGTCGAAATCCTTCGAACGCACTCGCGCGCGTGCTGGGTGGGAGGGGGCACGATCCTTGTCAAAAAAACCATGCGGGCCACTCGCGCCCGCCAGCCGCGCGCGCATGCTGAAATTTGTCCAGAACCTCCATCACCGACGCATGGACATCATCGCCATCGGCGCGATCAGCATCGGCGCCGTCATTGGCCTTCCCATCATCAGTTTCATCGTCATCGTCGCCGCCAGCATCGCTACAATCATCATCGTGCCTGGTGCTGTCTACTTCCCCATGATACCGCGCCCGTCCGACTCGCAGTGAAGCTCCCGCGCGTAAGCGCGGCCTGCGGAACGCGTCAATGCGCCGGGAAGTCCCCAGCGGTCGCCGCCGCCGCGGCCGCGTCGGTCGCGCCAAATTAGCTGGCCGTTTTGCGCGCGAGCATGCGCGCGCCAAGGTGGCCGCAGTCGCGCGCCAGCCAGCGCCAAGCAGTCACCGCAATCGCTGTCGCATGGCTTTGCGAACCAAGTCGCGGGTGGGTGAATGGGATGACTGCGCGAACATTGGAGTTGACATTTTCAAGTTTGGCAAGGTAAACAATCGTTAGTCCTCTTTTCTAAAAAGAAATAGACTCCCCCCGGATTATCGACACCCCTTTTCGCGTTGCAACTCTTGACGTTTGGCGTATCCACACCAGTACCCGCCCCCTCGTCGCGGCCGCAGCCCGACCGTGACCGCCTGCCGCTGGCGCTTCCGCCTGCGGCCGTAAAAAAAAGAAGTATCCACATATCCAGAAACGATGTACATTAGAGCTGACGGGGGGAGAGAGGAACAAACACGCATAGTCAAACAGCGAGGGAGGCTTGGGAGGCTCTGTTTCTGGTCCAGGTCCATTTGGGGTCAAGGCACTTCGGAGTTGAATCGTTTCACCGTCATGCTTTTTTTATTCGCGATCCTTGAATCTTGTTGGAGACACTCTGGTCGGAGCCACGCCAGTCTTAAAGCGTTGCCCAATATATTCTAGTATGACAGACATCCGCCGAGGATCTCGAGGCGACCTCCACAACGTGCGGCCTCCAACAGGCGTCTGGACAGAGCATTGGATCGCGGCGAAGCACCCGTTGCACCCGCCCATCGAATCGCCCGAACCACATGCAAAAGCAAGCCCAGGCCAGGACATTGCAACTGTCAGGGCATTCGGAAAAGCCACGCAGTGGCAGCAAGCTCTGTCGGTACTACGGGTTATGGTTTTGAAGAAGATGTATTGTAACGTCTTCAGCTACAGCGCCGGAATCAGCGCGTGCGGGAAGGGCCAGCAGTGGCAGCGGGCCCTGGCGCTGCTGAGCGAGATGTGGGAGGCGAAGGTGGAGCCCAACGTCATCTCTACTACATTGCAGGGGCACGTGCGTGCGGGAAGGGCGCAGGCTCAAATGTCTCAAAACCGCCCCGGGCTGGCCCCGGGCCGCCCCGGGCGGCCCAGGCAGGCCCCAGGACCAGGGCCAAGCTGCTGGAGCGCTGCAAGAGCTCGGACACGAAGGCGCGGTCTCGCTGCCGCCGCCCGAGTCGCCGCCGCGTTTGTAGATTTCCGGTACAATCTGCGCCGTTCCTCCGAGAACCATTCCAGAAAGATGTCGTGGACGGAGTCCACGGGTCAGCCCTAGTCAGCTATAGTGCTGGGATCAGCGCGTGCGAGAAGGGCGAGCAGTGGCAGCAGGGCCTGGCGCTGCTGAGCGAGATGCGGGAGGCGAAGCTGGAGCCCAACGTCATCAGCTGCAATGCTGGGATCAGCGCGTGCGCGAAAGGCGAGCAGTGGCAGCGGGCCCTGGCGCTGCTGAGCGAGATGTGGGAGGCGAAGCTGGAGCCTAACGTCATCGTCTATAGTGCTGGGATCAGCGCGTGCGAGAAGGGCGAGCAGTGGCAGCGGGCCCTGGCGCTGCTGAGCGAGATGCGGGAGGCGAAGCTGGAGCCCAACGTCATCAGCTGTAGTGCTGGGATCAGCGCGTGCGCGAAGGGCGAGCAGTGGCAGCGGGCCCTGGCGCTGCTGAGCGAGATGTGGGAGGCGAAGCTGGAGCTAGACGTCATCAGCTATAATGCTGGGATCAGCGCGTGCGAGAAGGGCGAGCAGTGGCAGCGGGCCCTGGCGCTGCTGAGCGAGATGCGGGAGGCGAAGCTGGAGCCCAACGTCATTAGCTATAGTGCTGGGATCAGCGCGTGCGCGAAGGGCGAGCAGTGGCAGCGGGCCCTGGCGCTGCTGAGCGAGATGTGGGAGGCGAAGCTGGAGCCCAACGTCATCAGCTACAGTGCTGGGATCAGTTCGTGCGCGAAAGGCGAGCAGTGGCAGCGGGCCCTGGCGCTGCTGAGCGAGATGCGGGAGGCGAAGCTGGAGCCTAACGTCATCAGCTATAGTGCTTGGATCAGCGCGTGCGCGAAGGGCGAGCAGTGGCAGCGGGCCCTGGGGCTGCTGAGCGAGATGTGGGAGGCGAAGCTGGAGCCCAACGTCATTAGCTATAGTGCTGGGATCAGCGCGTGCGCGAAGGGCGAGCAGTGGCAGCGGGCCCTGGCGCTGCTGAGCGAGATGCGGGAGGCGCAGCTGGAGCCCAACGTTATCAGCTGCTGTAGTGCTGGGATCAGCGTGTGCGAGAAAGGCAAGGAGTGGCAGCGGGCCCTGGCGCTGCTGAGCAAGATGCAGGATGCAAAATTACGGCCCAACACCATCGGGGACAGCGATGAGACCAGTGCTTGCGAGAGTGGCGAGCTGTTGCAGCGGGCTTCGGTACAACTGAATGGGATGCGTGCGACTACGCTTGAACCGAGCGTCATCACTGAGACACGCTCGAACGGCAAAGTAAACCCGAAGAGGCTGATCTGACATTACACGCGAGCGCTGGAAACACAGATGATCCAGCTAGGTGTATCGGACAGGCTCGCAATCGTGTGTGCCCCACAGGAATCCACGATCTCAAGCGTCGTAACGGAAGCAAGCGTACTTATAGCACCAACCATGTACGACGTGGCAGTATAGTTACCACAGCTGAGGTTGCTGTCTCGCAGCAGTGGATTCGCAAACGATCCCCTGGCAACGTAGAGGATACGGCGGGCGTTGGCGCTGTGGGTGGCCTGACCTTCTTCACCGATGTCGTGAAGTCTCACGTTGACGAAAGCGGCACCCTCACCAGGATAGATTTTCGCGAAGTGAAGCCGGGCGTCTCGACTGACCACATGAAGCAGGCTATGGGTGCGCTGTTCTTTCTCAGTTGGACCGTCCGAGAGCGCCCACCACCGATTCCGACGAAGCTCTTCCTTGATTTGCCAGAAGATATACATGAAGAGGTACGTCGCTGCTTTGAGTCACTGGGTGTTGAGATTTGCGTATGGCCAGATATGCCGACATCAGTGGCAGCATCTCCACCTGCGGAGCCCCGGGGCAAGGAGGGCGAGCAGTGACAGCGGGCTTTAGCACTGTTCAGCAAGATGTGAGAATCGAGCCAATAGACGGTCGCCAAAATTTCAGATTCGCCGCGTTAGCCTGCCGCTTCGCTTGAGCAGTTGCTTTGTGTGTTCGCACGAGATAGACACAACTCTGGCATGAGCGCTTTCGAGAAGGGCGAGCTGTGGCAACGGACTCTGGTGATGCTCAGCGAGATGCGGGAGGTGAAGCTGGAGCTAAACGCCATCAGCTACAGCGGTGGGATCAGCGCGTGCGAGAAGGGCGAACAGTGGTAGCGGGCCCTGGCGCTGCTGAGCGGGATGTGGGAGGCGAAGCTTGAGCCCAACGTCATCAGCTACACTGCTGGGATCAGCGCGTGCGAGAAAGGCGAGCAGTGGCAGCGGGTGCTGGCGCTGCTGAGCGAGATGTGGGAGGCGAAGGTGAGGCCCGACGTCAGGCGCTGTGCCGTGGTTGGCGGGGCCGGCCCACGGTCGTCCGGGCCTACCCCGGGCACTGTATGATGGCCTTCTGGGTATTGTGATCGCGCCGGAGTGGTTTAGCCTTCTGCAGTCGCAACAGCACCCTGGACTCATCCCCCTCTTCTGGCAGGTTTGCGTCGTTCCTCGGCAGCTCAGCTCCCCTAGCCAGCACGCGTCGTTGGGACGGCTTGGGCCTGGCGCCCCCTGGCGACTCGCCCGTCGGTCTTCGCGCCTGCTCCCACCCAGTATGAAGGACGCGGCGGCACCTGTGCACGTCATGTCGTCTGTGTGGGTTATGCCTCACGGCATGCACCGAATTTCTCGGCATTTTGTCAGACTGCACGTGCCCGAGCTTCCCAGGACGCCCCCAGCCGACAGCTTCCCGCACAGCCCCGCGGCTGCTTGGTGAGTGGGCCGGCCGGCTTGCGGCGCGTCTTGTAGCTAATCAGCCTTGTTCGCTGCCCCGGACATTTGCTTTCGCCGCATGTGCTCTTCGCTCGTGGCCGCGACCCAAAAAAGTATCCCCACCAGTCCATCCAGAAACGATGCACATGAGAGCTAACGGGGGGAGAGAGGAACAAACACGCATAGTCAAATAGCGAGGGAGGCTTGGGAAACTCCGTGGCCATCTCGAGCCGTCTTGGAGCGGTTTGGGGGCCGTTTGGAGCATCTTGGGAGGCATCTTGAGCCAGCCTGGGCTACCTGAGCCATCTTGGAGGTCATCTCATCTTGGGCTCTGGGGCCGCTCGGGGGCCTCTTGGGGGCCTCTCGGGGTTTCTTGGGGCGCTCTTTGGGCCCACTCGGGGCTTTCTCGGGAACCTTGGAGGCCCTCTTGGGGCCATCTTGGAGGCAATCGATCAAAAGAGGAGGTTCCTGTATCTCCGCCACCCCCCTTCGGGGGCCACTATCTTCGTGAGTGGTGGCAAAAAGTGGCCTTCCCGGGGGCCGAGAAAGGACGCTCTAACTCGTCGCGGCCCCCCCCAGAAGACCTCAGGGAGGGCAAGGGAAGGGTTCCCCTCCCCGAAGGAAAGAGGGGTTGTGGAAGAGGAAAGGGACCCTCCTTAGACCACCTGTCGCCCAAAGGGCTGGTGGGATTTACATGCGATTCCGCCCCATCGTCCATCCTAAATATGAATCCCCACCATCCCAGCCAAGTCAGCATCGCCCCCCCCGCCATCCTTTGCAACACATTCTACGCGCGCACGTTCGTTTATCACAAATCAGTAGTTGTCACGAATCCCTTACAACACATGTGACGAAGTGCACACGCGCGCGTCGTCGCGCGCGTGTACCGAAATCCGTCAAAAACCTTAGGTTTCGTAAGGGTGTCGAAATCGAGTGCCCAAACACACATAAAAGTATCCCGGCAAAGCAACCGAACAGCGATGTGTACAATCATATTTGGAAGCATTCCCCTTAAGATTCAGGTGAGAATCCAGTTGTAGAATTCTGCTGTTCTCGCAGTCGCAGTCGCATTCGCAATGACAGTCGCAGTGGCAACGGCCTTATGACCCAATGGAATCCTAAGGATTCCTAGGGATTCCTAAAGCATCCTTAGGAATCCGTAGGAATCCTTAGGAAACCTTAGGAATCCTGATTATTAGGGATTCCTTTTGGATTCCTAAGGATCCCAAGGGAATCCGAAGGATTCCGAAGGATTCGCCTGCCTCGGCCTCAGCCTCAGCCTGCCTCAGCCTCAGCCTGCCTCAGCCTCAGCCGCAGCCTGTCTCAGCCTCAGCCTGCCTCAGCCTCCGCCTCAGCCTCCGCCTCAGCCTGCCTCGGCTTGCCTCAGCCTCCGCCTCAGCCTGCCTCGGCCTCAGCCTCAGCCTCAGCCTGCCTCAGCCTCAGCCTGCATCCGCCTCAGCCGCAGCTTGCCTCAGCCTCAGCCTCAGCCTGCCTCAGCCGCAGCTTGCCTCAGCCTCAGCCACAGCCTCAGCATCAGCCTCAGCCTGCCTCAGCTTCAGCCTCAGCCTCAGCCTGCCCCGGCTTGCCTCAGCCACAGCCTCAGCATCAGCCTCAGCCTGCCTCAGCCTCAGCCTCAGCCTCAGCCTGCCTCAGCTTCAGCGTCAGCCCCTCAGCCTCAGCCTGCATCAGCCTCAGCCTCAGCCTCAGCCTGCCTCAGCCTCAGCCTCAGCCTCAGCCTCAGCCTGCCTCAGCCTCAGCCTGCATCAGAATCAGCCTCAGCCTGCCTCAGCCGCAGCTTGCCTCAGCTTCAGCCACTGCCTCAGCCTCAGCCTCAGCCTGCCTCAGCCTCAGCCTCAGCCTCAGCCTCAGCCTCAGCCTGCCTCGGCTTGCCTCAGCATCAGCCTCTGCCTGCCTCGGCCTCAGCCTCAGCCTCAGCCTGCCTCAGCTTCAGCGTCAGCCTCTCAGCCTCAGCCTGCATCAGCCTCAGCCTCAGCCTCAGCCTGCCTCAGCCTCAGTCTCAGCCTGCCTCGGCCTCAGCCTGCCTCAGCCTCCTGAGCCTGCCTCGGCCTCAGCCTCAGCCTCAGCCTCAGCCTCAGCCTGCCTCAGCCTCAGCGTCAGCCCCTCAGCCTCAGCCTGCCTCAGCATCAGATAGCATCAGCCTCAGCCTCAGCCTCAGCCTGCCTCGGCTTGCCTCGGCCTCAGCCTCAGCCTGCCTCGGCCTCAGCCTCAGCCTCAGCCTGCCTCAGCCTCAGCGTGCATCCGCCTCAGCCGCAGCTTGCCTCAGCCTCAGCCACAGCCTCAGCCTCAGCCTCAGCCTCAGCCTCAGCTTCAGCCTCAGCCTGCAGCCTCAGCCTGCCTCAGCCTCAGCCCTCAGCCTCAGCCAGCCTCAGCCTCAGCCTGCATCAGCCTCAGCCTCCTCAGCCTCAGCCTCAGCCTGCCTCAGCCTCAGCCTGCCTCAGCCTCAGCTGCCTCAGCAGCTTGCCTCAGCCTGCCTCAGCCTCAGCCTGCCTCAGCCTCAGCGTCAGCCCCTCAGCCTCAGCCTGCCTCAGCATCAGATAGCATCAGCCTCAGCCTCAGCCTCAGCCTGCCTCGGCTTGCCTCGGCCTCAGCCTCAGCCTGCCTCGGCCTCAGCCTCAGCCTCAGCCTGCCTCAGCCTCAGCGCGCATCCGCCTCAGCCGCAGCTTGCCTCAGCCTCAGCCACAGCCTCAGCCTCAGCCTCAGCCTCAGCCTGCCTCAGCTTCAGCCTCAGCCTCAGCCTGCCTCGGCTTGCCTCAGCCTCAGCATCAGCCTGCCTCGGCGTGCCTCAGCCTCAGCCTGCCTCAGCCTCAGCGTCAGCCCGTCAGCCTCAGCCTGCATCAGCCTCAGCCTCAGCCTCAGCCTGCCTCAGCCTCAGTCTCAGCCTGCCTCAGCCTCAGCCTGCCTCAGCCTCAACTTCAGCTCGCCTCGGCCTCAGCCTGCGTCAGCCTCAGCCTCAGCCTGCCTCAGCCTCAGCCTGCCTCAGCCTCAGCCTCAGCCTGCCTCGGCGTGCCTCAGCCTCAGCCTCAGCCTGCCTCGGCCTCAGCCTGCCTCGGCTTCAGCCTGCCTCAGCTCGGGCATTGCAAATATGGCACAGGACTGTGTTCTGGGAACACGAAGATCACGAAGTGGCCCACAGTTGGCTCCAGGCAATCAAAATATTGTACAGGAGTGGTGTTCCGGGAACACGAAGAACACGAAGTGGCTTACAGTTGGCTCCGGGCAGTCAAAATGTGGCCTTGGAATGGTGTTCTGGGAACACGAAGAACACGAAGTGGACTACAGTTGGCTCCGGGCAGTCAAAATGTGGCCTGGGAATGGTGTTGTGGGAAGGCGAAGAAACGAAGTGGCCTACAGTTGGCTCCGCGCATTCAAAATGTGGCCTGGGAATGGTGTTCTGGGAACACGAAGATCACGAAGTTGCCCACAGTTGGCTCCAGGCAATGTGGCCTGGGAGTGGTGTTCTGGGAAAACGAAGAACACGAAGTGGCTTACAGTTGGCTCCGGGCATTCAAGATGTGGCCTGGGAATGGTGCTCTGGGAATGGATTCCTCAGGATTCCTAAGAATTCTTAAGGATTCCTCAGGATTCCTGGGGCTGCATTTTTGTCCCGTTCATTGCCCGGATCCCGCCCAGACCCCCTTGGGGCGTCAAGATGATGTTTTCCGATCCCATTAGAAACCTATCAGTAAAAGCTGTTAGGTAATCACAGGGCTTCGCAACACGGAAATCAATAACGAAAAACATTTACGCGCGTTCTTGCGAATTTAAGAAAACCATTGGTTGTTCAACATGTTCACAACATGCTACCAAGCGGGCTTCGCGCGCGCATGTTGAAATCGTTCAAACGCCCTTGTGCGCGCGCTGGGGTGGCACGATCCGTGTCAAATAACACCATGCGGGCCACTATCGCGAGTCTGCCGCGCGCGCAGTTCGAACTCCTTCCAAAACTTTCATCACCGACGCGAAGGCGCCGTCATCGTCCTCGTCGTGATCAGCATCGGCGCCGTCACTGGCTGCCCCGTCGTCGCAGCCAGCATCGTCACCAGCATCGCTGCTATCATCATCGTGTCTACCGTTGTCGACGCCGCCAAGATACCGCACCCGCCCAAATCGACGATTCGCACTGAAGTGCCTGGTGGGATGTGCCGAGCGGTCAGCGCCACCGCGTTCGCGTCGATCGCGCCAAACTAGCTGACCGCTGCGCGCGCGAGCATGCGCGGGCTAGCGCGGCCGCAGAGATGCACCGACCAACACCGAGCACTCATCGCAATCGTTTCCGCATGGGTTTTGCAAACCTAGTTGCGGGTGGCTGGGTGGGATGATTGCGCGAGCAGTGGAGTTGACAATTTCAAGGTCGGCAGTTGAATTTCACCCACCCAGATTGCACCACATATATTGCATTACGTCGACTACACAACCTGGACTGCACCACGCATGTTGTTCCACTTAGACTGCCCAACATAGATTGCATCACGTATATGTTACGACATATGTTGCGCAATATAACTGACACAACCCACGTCGCACCACATAACTTGCGCCATATTGATTGCACCGCAAACAATTGCACCACCAAGGTTTCACCACATCAGTTGTTCCACACAGATTGCACAGCATATGCTAGACGCACAATGTGTGGGGCCCACGTTGGTTAACACGTATTATCCTAAATTTTGGTCAATCCCAGCAGTTACGCACACGCAGGCCACGCCGTTTTCAAAATTGCGTTCTCGCTTCAGCGCCGTGCGCATTCGTCTTCAGATTTGGCAGCAGCTGCGCGGATGGAAGTTGACTTTTCAAAATAGGGTTGTCGTTTTAGCGCCGCGCACGGTCGCCTTAAAACTTGCAACAACTACAACTCCGGAGGGTTGCACGTGCTCGCTTTGGCACCGCGTACATTCCTCAACACGTTGCAGCAACATTCACGGATGGAAGGCGTTTTTTTCTAAGATCGGGTTCTCGCTTGACACATTCTCACATGTAGTGACCGCGTGCTTGAACAGGCGTAACATTTGAACGGGTGGAGGGCGGCTCTTTTGCACAATCTTCTTCTTCTTCTTCTTCGAGGAGCAGTAAGGACGGAGGAGGAAGAGAATGAGGAGGACGGAGGAGAAGGGAGGATGACAATGAGGAGGCCGGAGGAGGAAGGGGAGGAGGAGGAGGAGGAGGAGGAGGAGGAGGAGGACGACGGAGGAAGAGTAAGGATGAAGAGGGGGGACGAAGAGAAGGAGGAGGAGGATGGAGGAGGAGGCGGAGGAAGTCACCGAATAGGAGGACGGAGGAGGAGGAGGAGGAGAAGGAGGAGGAGGAGGAGGAGGAGGAGCAGGAGGACGACGGACAAATCAGGACGTCCTCAAACTGCGCACCATCGAAAGATCGGCGCGCGGCGCTGTGTGGCGGACTGCTGTCGTGAGACTGACCAAGGTCCCCTCGGTCGGGGTTCTCAGGAAGGCGCTGAAGAGCGTGCTGAGTGAGGATAGCACCTTGCATTCGACCGCGGCGTGATGCATGAGAATGATGATGCTGATGGTGATGCTGCTGCTGCTGATGATTATAATGAGGGTGATGGCGAAGAGGAGGAGGAGGAGGATGATAATGAGGAGGAGGAGGACAACGATGACGACGGTGATGATGATGATGATGCTGCTGCTGCTGCTGCTGATGATGATGATGATGATGATGATGATGATGATGGTGGTAGTGATGATGATGAGGAGGATGATGACGAGGGTGATGATAATGCTGATGATGATAATGATGCTGATGATGATGATGATGTTGATGATGATGAAGATGATGATGACGATGACGATGATGATGTATATGATTGAGATGATGATGTTGCTTCTGATGCTGATGCTGATGCTGCTGCTGTTGCTGCTGATGATGATGATGACGATGCTGATAATGATGATGACGACGACGATCTTGCTGCTGGGCAGGAGGAGGATGACGACGACGACGATGATGATGATGCTGATGATGGTGATGATGATGATGATGATGATGATGAGGTGAAGGGTGATGATGATATGAACGATGATGAGGATGAGAATGATGATGATGATGATGATGATGATGATGATGATGATGATGATCGTGATGATCGTGACGCTGATGCTGATGCTGATGATGATATGGATGCTGATGATGCTGATGATGATGATCGTGATGCTGATGATGATGATACGGATGATGATGATGCTGATGATGATGCTGATGATGATGATGATGATGATGCTATGTTGCTGCTGCTGATGATGATGACGATGCTGATGACGATGTTTATGATGATGAGAATGATGATGAGGATGAGGACGACGAAGAGGAAGAGGATGAGTAGGAAGAGGAGGAGGAGCAGGAGGCGGATAAGGATGATAATGATGAGGAGGACGACACCGATGACGACGACGACGATGGTGATGATGATGATGATGGTGATTCGGGTGATGCTGATGAGGGGGATGATGACGAGGGTGATGATGATGATGGTGATGATGATGATGATGATGATGATCGTGATGCTGATGGTGATGATCGTGATGATGGAAATGATGATGGAAACGATGATGGTGATGACGATTGTGAGGATGGTGAGAATGATGCTGGTGATGATAATGATGATGCTGACGCTGATACTGACGATTTGGATGCTGATTATGATTATGATGGCTATGATGAGGATGAGGACGATAATAGTTATGATGATGATTACCATGATGATGACGATGATGATGATGATGATGATGATGATGATGCTGATGATGATGATGATGATGATGATGATGATGATGATGATGATGATGATGATTACCATGATGATGGTGATGATGATGCTACTGGTGATGCTGATGATGATGATGCGGATGCTGATGATGCCGATGCTGCTGATGTTGATGGTGGTGGGTTTGTTTGTGATGATTGCTATGATGATTATGATGAGGATGAGGATGATAATGAGGATGGTGATGAGGATGATTATGCTGCTGCTGATGACGATGCTGATGATGATGCTGTTGATGATGATGATGATGATGATGATGATGATGATGATGATGATGATGATGATGATGATGATGATGATGATGGGTGATGATGATGATGACGGCGATGATGATGATGATAATGATGATGATGATGCTGATGATGATGCTGATGATGATGATGATGATGCTGATGATGCTGATGATAATGTTGGTGATGATGATGATGGACGGCGACGACGGTGACGGTGACTGTGACGGTGACGGTCTCGAGGAGGAGAAAAAGGCGGAGGTAGGAGTAAGTGGAGGACAGAGGGAGGAAGCTTATCCTCGTCCTTCTCCTCAAGCCAGACCTGCGCGCGAGATGGGTGACTTGTACGCCGCTCGTGCTGCGCCAGACAGCTGCATATCCGCCAGTCCCGACCCCCCGTCCGGGTGTACAGCTTGCGCCCCTCGCCCAGAAAAGCTGCTGACAAGCGGCTCCTTGTCTACTCCTTATCCTTCTCTCCGCCATTACCTTCCTTCTCCTCATTCTCCTCCTCATGCTCTTCCTCCTCCTACTCCGCCTCCTCCTCCCTCCTCCTCCTCCTCCTCCCTCCTCCTCCAGGCTCCTTCTTCACTCCTCACTCCTCACTCTCCTCCTCCTTTTCCCTTCTCCTCCTCCTTCTCTTCCTCCTCCTCCTCCTCTTCCTCCTCTTCCTCCTCTTCCTCCTGTTCCTCCTCCTCCTCCCTCCCTCCCTCCCTCCCTCCCTCCTTTCCTCCTCCCTCCTCCAGCCAGTCCCACCTCGACGTCGCCAGGACCGTTTCCGAATGTACCCTGTATTGTTTATCGGTTGACATTGCTATACACTCAGAGCGCGGCGATCTCACGAGAACCCAGGTGATCCAGGAATTGATCGGACGTTCGAGCCGAGAGAGTGCTTCACTCGGGGGCCGGGGGGGTCTTGCGACACTTGGGGTGCTGCGCGGTGGCACGAAGGAGCCCCCCCCCCCCCCCCCCCAAGAACTCAGGTTCATGTTTGGGGAGTCCCCTGGTGCACGGCCCACCAGTGCCTCCAGCTCTCCATAGGGTCCCAACTTTGCAGGCGCTCGCGCAGATGCTCGCGGCCCACATGGCCGCGGGCACCAGTGGATGGATGGAACACCCTCTGCCAGCGACGTGGACCGCGGGCGCGCTCCTACATTGTTTCGCTGGCAGCCTTTGATCGCTCTCGCCTCGGCTTCTCATTCATGAGCTGTTGATTTTGAGCAGCGCGAATACCTCCCAGCCGATACGGCCTGGGACTCAGTTGGCAGAGCCCCCACCCGCATCCTCCACTGTGCCCCCCCCCCCCTCTCTTCCCACCTCCGTGACACCCCCAGAGGGGAACGTGTTCTCATGGCAAGGGGGCCCATATAACATACAACCGTCCGTGGCAAGCCCGCCAACATCACTTACAAAACTTCTGCTAAGAAGGCGTGCGGTTCAGGTTTGTCCAATGCTATCGCCTCCATCATCGTCAACATATTGCAAGACTTTACCACTTCCAACGAGCAGGAAACTTATGTTTCTTTTGGAGCGGATCTTGAAGACAAGGATTGTTTAGTTTTTACGTTCCTGGCAGGCTGGGTGTGACAACCATTTCGAGGGCTCCCGACTTTGCTCGTCGCCGTCTCCTGGGGCGTAGGGTCGACCCTGAGCGAGAACGTGTTCGAGTCCTGGAGCCCGAACGTTCTCTTACCCTCTCCCAGCATCTCGTTTCTTTGGCCCCAACTCCCGCCAGTGAGGGCGAGGCTGCCGCCGAGGATGAGGTGACGGCCAGTCCTTCCCCGAGCAGGCCAGTCCTTCCCCTTCCTCCCCCGCTCGCTCTGAGCCTCCGCCTCCTCCCCCCCCCCGCCCTTGCCTGTCTGAGGAGCTTCTCTCCCTCGTCAGGTAAAAGCGGGAAGCCGCCCACGCCAGGAAGGCGGCGAGGTTTCTCGCCCGTCGGGCGCCCTGGACAGCGCCGGGGGGGGGCGGGAGGGGTGCTGCAGGGTTCTTTCCGTGCCTCCTCCCCTCAACCTCTTGGGGATCCAGGTTTGGGGGCAGGTCTTCCTATGTCTTCCTTCTTGACCTTTGAGCTGCCCCACGGCGGTGGTGCAAGTGGCATGACGTTAGGTCAAGAGCGCCATCCGCCTGTGCCAGCCAGATCGGTACCGAGCACGCCCAGAGCGAAGCCGTCGTCGAGCGAGATCGAGCCTCCCTCCTCCCCCCTCCCCCCTCCTCCCTCATCATCCTCCTTCTCCCCCTCCCCCTCCCCCTCCTCTTCCTCCTCCTCCTCCTCCTCCTTCTCCTCCTCCTCCTCCTCCTCCCTCCCCCCTCCTCCTCTTCCTCCTTGTCCTTGTCCTCCTCCTCCTCCTCCTCCTCCTCCTCCTCCTCCTCCTCCTCCTCCTCCTCCTCCTCCTCCTCCTCCTCCTCCCCCCCCCCAGCACCAACAGCTGTTGCGATGTGGGGCTCTTGCGTCCACGGGGTCGGGGACACCATTCTACACGGGATGCGCGTCTCGACTTATTTACGAAAAGCACGTCTGTGGGACTCTACTTGGGCTGTAGAAGTCAGGGGTGGCGGCGCGATCCGCTTGTGCTCACGACGACCGATATGAGATGCGCAGCTGTCTAGGCCAGTGCTCGGAGCCATCTTGAACGCGGGCAGAGCCAATGCTGCCTCGGCCCGGCTTTGAGTCACCTGCCGTGATCTTGTCGCGGCTCTGGCGATCACTGCCCAGCGTGCCGGCTAGCTTTTCAAGGATTTGAAGACCGCGGTCGATGAAAAAGGACGCGACTGGGACCTACAATTTTCACCAGCCTGCATGGCGAGGCGGGCTGTTTTCTCGGCCAGGCTGGCATCGGATGTTCGAGCGCTGTGTCTGCAGGGCGCGTCGGCCCAGGTCTCGGAGATCTTTCGGAGGCCCGTTTCGGAGTGGGGTTCTTCGGGTCGGTCGGAGACCTGGCGAAGCCATGAGCAGGCCGGCGGCCACCCTCCGAGGGCCCACGGACCCGGGGGAGGCTGCACGACCACGAGCCCACCTTGCCCGCCGTTTGCTTAACCCGGCTCTGCCAGTCGGAACGGTGCCCCCCTGTCTCACAGAGGCTCCGGGCGTCCTGTTCAAGGTGCGTGGAGACGGGATCGTATGCCCCCCGACCTGGGCAGAGCGGCGGAGACTATGCCTGGTGCCCCTCCTGGGTGGAGCGAAAGGTTTGCTCGCGGTGAATTTCCTGAGCCTGGCCAGTGGCGTGTCGCGAAGACCTTGTTCGACCCCAGTTGGAAGCTGCGAGTCACACCCAATTTGTCCCTGGCAACCCCACATTGAAGGCAGGTCCATTTTCCTTGACGGGTCAGGACTGGAACAGGCGCACCCGTCGCTCAGGGTGGCGGGATGGGGGGTGGTGTTGTATGATTCGGAGCGTCGGTGTGCTGGTGCTTTGCTCGGAGCGGTCCCTCCTCTTCTTGTTGTCGCCGACTCGGCTAGGGACGGCGAGGACTGTGCGATGTATATGGCTCCCCAGCATGTCCTAGGGCAGATCACGGTCCGTGGAGATTGCAAGGGGATGTTCGACTGTTGCCGCTCGCCTCGCTCTGCCACTGGCCCGTCGAGTGTGCGCGCCCCCTTGTGACGGCAGATCCATGCTAGACTGGGGTCTGCTAGTTTCCGGCTCGAGCATGTCAAGGCCCATGCGACGGCCAAGGATGTCGAGCGAGGAATCAGCTCGGAGTTCGACCGAGATGGAAACAGTGCGGCCGACGGTTGTCCTAAAGAGGGTGTTGCCTTCGCGAGATCTGACAAACATATGTGCTGTTCTGAGAAGGTTGTCACCTGGTGGCCAGGCTTGCGTGTCGGTTTTCGACGCAGCTATCGGTTTCGATAGGGTCCGCTGAAACCAGGGGCCATGTCGGCACGGAGTTTTGACGGGGGTGGCTTTGGGCGTGTGCCCCATCTGGGCTGTTTGTCGAGGAGGCTCCCGAAGCGGAAGACCCCGAAGGCAGCTTTCTGCTCCTCCCACGCTTGCTGACCCGCCGCTTGCTGGCGCTGCCGGCCCGCCTCGGAGGACCCAGCTTGGCTCACGAGCAGGCATGTGCAGCCGTGGAGAGCGAGTGGGCGGTGCAACCGTGGAGAGCGCAGTGCCCGGCGGCCTCCCTTCGGTATGCTGCCCCTCCTGCTGGCAGTGTGCGAACACCCCCATGCGGCGCGGTCTCACGGGCAAGTGCAAAGGCCAGCGTGCGATCAGAGGAGGGCCCGTGCTCGTTGTGCATAAGAGGTCGCGCGACGGAGTTCGCCCGACTGCCCATTCTCTTCTGTCTCTCTCTCTCTCTCTCTCTTTCTTTCTCTCTCTCTCTCTCTGTCTCCCTCGGGCCTTGAGGGGGCCCGCCAGGGGCGGCCAGGGATCGGTTCTCCTGGCACTTCGGGGTCGACCCTGTTGGGCCCCCGGGGGAACCGCTACTCCGAGGGTCGTCCCTTTCTCGAAGCAGGCGGCCGCACCACGGCGGGCCTTTGAGTCTGTGTTGCTCGCGCCTGGCCTCCGCTCCCGAGATGAGGCGGAGGTACTCGGCCGCCAAGCCCTGGGGGGGGACAGTGCAGGTGCCCAGGCCGAGCGTACGGCGAGAGCCGACGCTTCGGGCGATGGGCGGTGTGGGGGCAGGGGGGTGCCTCGTCGGTGGGCCCCGGAAGGGGTGGCGCCACCCTGCCAGGGAGCAAACAATTCTCCTTGGATGACCCTCCCACTATGCGCAGTGAGCCTCCTCCTCCCCCCTCCTCCTGCCCCCCTCCCGGTATCATTCCCGGCCCAGCTGTGGCGAGGAGGGCGCCGAGGGCCCGAAAAGGGAAGAGGGAGGAAGATGGAGGAGGAAGAGGAGGAGGGAGGAGGAGGAGGGAGGAGGAAGAGGAGGAGGGAGGAAGAGGAGGGGGGAGGAGGGAGGAAGGAACAAGGGTGAGGAGAAGGAGAACGAAGAGGAGGGGGAGGGGGAGGCGAAGGCCGATCAGGAGGAGAGAGCTTCTGCATGGCCTTGGACTATCCAGGGCCGTCGGTGCTGCCGACGCCCCTCCTAAACGCTCGGGTCTGTGGTCGAGCTTCGTTGGTGGTGGCGGCCCTTGCCTTGCCCCCCCCCCCCTCTCTTGCCTCATCCTCCTGTCCCTCTTTTCCGGGTCGCCCTGCTCTCCGTCGTTCTCCCGCGGGGTGCCCCCCTTGGCACCCAGGTGAGCGACGCAGAAAACGGAGTCGATTGCGCGGACATTCGCGCGCAGGTCTCCTGCGTAGGATGGCGCGTGAGCGCTTCCGACTTCCGATGTAGCGTGCAGCGCTGGCGGCCCGCGTGAGCCCCCGCGTAGGGTCGCTGTTGCCATCGTGCGCAAGACTCTTGCTTTCGTCACTCGGGTGGCCAACTTCTACCGCAGTTTTTTTGCGGTGGTCCGCCATCCCTGGCGGCAGAGCCGCTGCCGTGGAGGGGCAGGGCAGCGCCCTCCGGAGGGCACAGATGCCCACAGCCACGAGCCACTGGGAGGAGCACAAGTGGAGGCGGACTAGGGCAGCGCCCTCCACAGGCACAGGTTCCCAATAACACGAGCCACGAGGAGGAGGAGGAGGAGGAGGAGGAGGAGGAGGAGGAGGAGGAGGCCACCCTGTGATGCCCACAGCCACGAGGCGGAAAAGGAGGCGGACTCGACCACTGGCCCTGTAACGCTCGGGCGACGTCCACCCCGAGCCCCCTGCCGCCACCTGCGAGGAGCCCGCGGCGCCCGCAGAGGCGAAAGTGGACGGCGCCTCCGACTCTGCGCCTCGTCCTGGGCTCGGATGCCCCCTTCCCTGATGGCGACGACGACGACGACCACCACCACCACCACCACCACAACCGCCACAACCGCCACGGCGGCGGCGATAGCGGCGGCGGCGGCGGCGGCTGCAGCGGCTGTAGCGGCGACGGCGACGACCACGACCACTTCAGCCAAAAAGCTGCACTAGAGACCACTTCGTGCTCAGGAGGGGCTCTGGTTGTCGGGCCGCTCCTTAGATCTAGGTCGGGGAATCTCTCCGTGGCCGAGGCCCTCCGTGGCCAAGAAGGCCTCTTCGTTCCTCACCCGGCACTCCTTACGGCAGCACGACGCCTGGACCACCACCGCTTTGGCCACCACAACCGCCACGGCGGCGGCGGCGGCGACGAGGCACCGAGGCTGTGCCGTCCCTGGTCCGCATCCTTCCGTTCCTCCTCCCCGGACCTCGAATGTCGAGGGCCCAGGACGGGGGATACGTCTGATACTGGTAAACATGGTTAACATTAGCAACAAGAAAACACATAAGACGACGACTTGGAGGAGGAGGAGGAGGAGGAGGAGGAGGAGGAGGAAGAGAGGAACTGAGGAGGGGTATGAGGTTGGATGCGTCCTCGAGGCGTCCTGTGCTGGCTTGCTCGATCCTGGTAATCGTTGTCCTGCTCTTGTCCTTCCTCATCTTCCTCCTGCTGTTCGTTCTCGTCCTCCCTATCCTCCTGCTGCTGCTGCTGCTCCTCATCCCCCTCCTTTTGTGCCTCGTCCTCCTTCGATGCACGTTGTCAGCAGCAGGAGTTCTTGGATCTTGCCCTCCTGCGCAGCGTGGTCATCCCATTAGAGTCCCCCGCAGGTCCCCGGACACGTCCGCCGGACACCCTGGACACCCCGGACACGTCCCCCGGACACCCCGGACACCCCAGACACGTCTCCCGGACACGTCCCCCGGACACGTCCCCCGGACACGTCCCCCGGACACGTCCCCCGGACACGTCCCCCGGACACCTCGGACACGTCCCCCGGACATCCCGGACACGTCTCCTGGACACCCCGGACATCCCGGACACGTCCCCCGGACACTCCGGCCGGACACCCCGGACACCCCTGACACGTCCCCCGGACACCCGACACCTTCGTCGTCGTCGTCGTCGTCGTCGTCGTCCTCCTCCTCCTCCTCCTCCTCCTCCTCCTCCTCCCCCTCCTCCTCGTCCTCCTCCTCCTCCTCCTCCTCCTCCTCCTCCTCCTCCTCCTCCTCCTCCTCCTCCTCCTCCTCCTCCCCCTCCTCCTCCTCCTCTTCCTCCCTCTCTTCCTCCTGATCATCATCATCATCATCATCATCATCACCCGTAGCCATTTTGGCTCAAGGCCAAATGGCTTCCATTCCACTGCCTCAGCGGGGTAGGCTCCCATCAGATCGTCCAGTTGTCTTGCCGCCACAATCAGGGGCTAGCGGCCGCCCAAGTGTCCTCGCCATAGTATTTGTTGCTGTGTGCGCCTCCATATTCCATCCGTCGGTCGAGTACCTCCTGACGAAGAGCCACCTCTGCATCAGCTGGGACGGCTTCCATATCGCGCCCCAGGTCGCTGGCGAGAAGCGGCCCACAGCCAGCAACGACTTCAACGACCCCGCGCTGCATAGCGTCTCGCTCCATCTCCCACAACGGCAGAGTACTTCACAATGGCATCCAGTGAAAGTAGCGGCAGCAGCTCCTCCTCAGCATCTAAAGATCGACGCAGACGGCCACGCAAAGAACGAGAACGAGATCGCAGAGACAAGGGCAGAGGTGACGGCAGCCACTCCCGCAGTGATAGAGGTCAACGAAGTGACAAGCATAGATCCGAGCGTCCTCCTTCTCAAGATCGGGACAGACGACGAGCTGAACGTGAACGTGAAGACCACCGTGAACACGAGAAGGGGGCTACACAACGAACTCATCCCCCACGTGCAGGCCGAGCAGGTACAGCCACAGCTACCACACCCACACGCAGAGCAGCGCGCAGCGGAGGACCGTCGGCCGCGACAGCAGCCAGAGCAACCAGTTCAAGAGCCGACCCGAGAGGCGAAGATGCACTACAGCGAGAGGACCCGTGGACAGGGTCTCAGCCTCCACCTGGACCAGCTTCTGCGGCCTCCCACATGCGTGCTGCAGAAGAAGCGGCTACAACACCCGGCACGCCTACTGGAACACCCGCAGGAGTGGTACCAGCGACTCCAGTTGCGGGCGAGGCATTCGGCAGCATCCCTACCCCAGCTGGAGATGGATTCGTGCACGACGACAGCTCGCTGGAGCAGCGCCTCAGCCAGCTCTTCTCCTCCCAGATCGAGTCCGCCACCGCCAGGCTCCAGAACGAGTCCGAGGCCATCATACGCAACGCTCAGCAAGCTCTTCAAGGCGAACTTCAGCTCGTCCTCGGACATGTGCGACAGCATGGCCGCAGGATGGACGTCCTTGACACCTCAGTCCGAGAACTTAGCCAACGTACACACACACACAGTGGAGCAGGAACAACTACAGATGCGGCAAGATGTGGAACGGATTCAATCGCAATTGGCAATGGCGGAAGCTACTTTACCCGCCTTCGACATGGCAGCTCTGGCAGTTTGGGATCGACCTCCAGATCCCCACCTCTACACTATTGGCGCACCATCGGCTATACAACCCGCAGAAGTCAAGCGAGCTCTTGAACCTTGGATCAATGCAGCAGGCGTCTCCACCAACGACATCGAGCTCATCGGCGACGTACCCGCACGGCGTTTCTTCCTCAGAGTCCTCGGTGGACAAGCAGCCACTTCACGCAGTCTTTCACTCGCACGGAATCTCAGAGCAGGAGGTCAGTGGCGTAACTTCTCGGCTCCAAACACAACAGGCGCGCTCACTCCCCTGTACATCAACGCGGACAAGTCTCCTAAAACACTTCGGCGAGAACTACAAACAAAGAGATTGGTCAGACTCCTGGCAGACAAGTACGGCAATCACCACTTCAGAAGGGTCGGAGACGAAGGTATCGTCTCTTGCAGCTCAATTCCCCTTGTGGTTCTCGAGGTTGGAGACAGCGCCAACGCACCCACAAAGCTCAGGTGGAACATCGCAGTCGCCCACCAGATGGGTATCGACAAGGTCACTATCACAGATCAGTTTCAGCAGCTCTTCCAGGCCACAGATACGACGCGGTGGTCTATTTAACACGCGCTGGAGCCCGTGGCTACAACAAGCTAGAGACAGTGGTGGCCAAGTAGTATCGTGGAATGCTCGTGGCCTGTGCTGCTACAAGAATCGCCGCCGCAAGAACAAGCTGCGCAAGCTGGAGAGGTTCATGAAGGCATCCGCTCTCATCATGATCCAGGAGACGCATGGTGTTCGCCAACAGCTTGGAGTCATGGTCGCCTCCTCCCCATACAAGTACAAGGTCTTTCACTCTCAGGCGGAAGAATCATCACAGAGTTCATCAGAATCACCCGATGCTGAGCGCGCTGGCAACGCACGGCGAGGTGGAGTGGCATTCCTAGTGCCGTGGCCTGCGAGTGCTGCAGATACCAGACCGTCTCTCGGATTTGAAGTACTAGTCCCAGGCAGGGTCGCGCAGCTGTCTATCAAGCACCACGAGCTACGCCACCAGATGCGCGTCATGAATGTTCACAACTACAACATTTCCCCGAACGACAAGAATGTTATCAACAGCAGATGGATGGAAAATATTCAATGGGCAAGCAGCAATCATCTTGAGCGAACGTTCATCGCGATAGGTGACTTCAACATCCGTGAGGGCGTTCCGTTGTCATATGATCACCCGATACCTGATCAGGCCCAGCTACGGACACTTCGTACATACCAACCTGCAGAAGCTTTCTGGTGTTCCCTCTTTGACACCATGCAGGAGATCCGCTCGGAGGTGCCAACATATTTCAGCAGACAGCATTACGCCGCATCGGCCATCGATAGACTTTTTGTCAGTACACCAGAGCATTACCTGATCACCACGGACATCCACCTCTCTGTTGCCATGGACCCAGTGGAGATGGCCCATTCACGCTTGAGCGACCACTCCATCATCCACGCCTCCTTCAGAGCCAAGCAGAACATCCCAGAGGAGGCGCAGCGCATCCCAGATGTGGTCTTCACGGACGAGCGTTACAAGACCATACTCGACAGCCTCATCAACGCGAGTGGACTGGAAAGGTTCTCGCCTGTGCTGAAGTGGACGCACATGAAACAGCTCATGCTTGAGGCCGCTCGTCAAACTCGAGATGAGCTTCAGCGGCTACCATATCGACCTGGCGACAAACGTGCACGAGGTGGCCGCGACATTACTCTCCGCAGTATTCCTAGAGCCGTGCGGAAGCAGGACCTACAGCAAGCAGCCCTTCTGGTATCAACCACCGAGGATGGCAAGCGCTTTCTCCACATCGATGAGGGTGGTGTCAGACTCCAGAACGCGGACACCTTTCGCGTCCCCTTCCGCTCACTGCACGATGCGGAACTTGAGGCTATGCAGTTACGTGCTGCCCGAGCTGCACAAGCGGCACAACGAGCTGGAGACCAACCTGCAGCTGAAGCGCATTTTCGTCAACTGCGTGCTGGTCGCCGTAGGGCCTTCCTCTGGAAACCGAAGGGCCGCAGGATGGTGCTGGCAGGTATCCGTCCTGAACGCTCTCTAGAGAACCCAGAGGCCCCTGTCGTTCGAGGCCCCACAGAAGTTCATGAAGCTCTTGCTGCCTACTGGGGGGAAGGTTTTCCGCTACAAATCGGCAGACAAAAACAAAATCGTGGCTCACCTGGACAGAGTCTACCCGTCGGCCCCAGAGGTCCCGATCCCGATCCCGAGTGTTGATGACCTCAGGGCTACCCTCAAACGTGTTCGTCACTCTTCGCCAGGTCCAGATAGGTTACCATATCGGGCATGGATGGTAGCCGAAGAGCAACTGTACACCCTCCACGGCCTGATGCTGCACCTCTTCGCAGGTGACTACGTTCCCGAGGATCTGAACGATTCCCTGTTCGCGTTCCTTCCCAAAGGTTCTGAGCCCCTAGGTGCTTACGAATGTATCAGAAAGCCCTCTCCAATTAGACCGCTGTCGCTACGTAATTCGGACTCCAAGAGTTTGGCCTCAGCGGCCAACCATAGAATCAAGGCCCTGGTCCAATCTCGGACCCATGTCGTCCAACAAGGTTTTGTTCCTGGCCGCAATTTTGTCGGGAATATTATTCGTTTAGATAGCGCAGCGCGTAGAATGAGTGCACAGCCGAATGCAGACGCACACGCCCCAGTGTTTGTCGCATTCGGCATAGCTGCAGCCTTCCCAAGCCTCGGGCACGATTGGCTCTGGGCAGTTTTAGCTCGATCTGGCCTTCCGCAAGGCTACCAGAAATGCATCGGCTCCCTGTATTTTGGGCCCCGCAGTTTCGCCTCTGTCCAGGGATACAAGCAGTTTCTCTTTTACCTGCAGTCTGGAGTCATGCAAGGGTGCCCTCTTTCAGGCTCGGTCTGGGCTCGAGCAATGGACCCCATCCTGAGATGTCTGGTTGAGCAAGCCGCTGATCCTTCTCTGGGGGACTGGCGCGGGGAGGTGGGTGGGTGTGCGGACGACACAGGCCTTGCTCAACCTAGACTCGAGGACCTATGCCGCGTCGCTCCAGTCTTTCAGGATGCAGAAGAGCTTGCTAAACTCCGCCTCCAGACTTCCAAAACTGTCATCGCCCCCCTCTGGACAGAGCTCTCAGAGGCAGTCGTAGCACGAATTCGGGGATTCCTGCGCGAGCATATTCCCCAATTGACCAATATGAAGATCGCTTCCTACACCAAATACCTTGGGGTCCAGTTTGGGCCTGGGGCGTCGGGGGCGCTTGTGTGGAAGGAAGCGGTCGCCAAGTGGTGGGCTCGTTCGTTTGACATTCCCAAATCCGAGAGCCCCACCAGTGTCAGTCTGCTGATATACAACAGTACTGCATTATCTACTTTAAGCTACCTTGCCCAACTTTTCCCGATGGATCGCGAAGCCCTCCTGAAGGAAAAATTTGCCATCCACAAAGTCCTTCGGCTTCCACCCAGCACGTTTCGCAAAGCAGATGTTTTCTCTTTCACGGGACACGGTTTAGTGGCCCCACAGTCCGCCCTGATCCTAGGAGCGGCTAGTATGTGACGCTGCTCCACTCTCACGATCACTGACTGGGCAGCAGAGCTCGACAGGTGGCGCGAAACGGCGGCGCTGACCTGCCCCGTCGTTGACTGGATCAAAGGAGAGTGGAGCGCCCCCTGCTGGATCCAAAAGCAGGGGATCGCCCAGCGTTTCGCAGATTTAGTGAATCGCCCACCCCGCCGAGGCATCCCAATTGTCCAGTGGAGAGCCTAGCATGCAGCAGGCCGCATGGAAACCCGTGCGGCGCAAGCGGTGGGCAAGAAGCCCAAGCTCCAGCGTACGATCTCCTCCTTCCTCCGCCTCAATCTCTTCCCCAATAAATTTGAAGTCACTATCTCCAAGCGTCTGAACGCTTGGAGTCTTGCTGATAGCATCGTGGGCGGGGTGGCGGAGCGGTGGGGGGATTGTATTGCAACGATTAAGAAGTTCAAACCTGCATGGCAGTGGTCAATCCTTAAGACCCTCGCAGGCGGCTGGACTATCAGCCATCGAATCCACGTGCGTGGGATCGTCAATTGCCTTTTTGGGTGCGCCCAGACTGACTCCATTGCCCATTATTTTTCTTGCCCCGTCCTCCGTTCCCTCGTCGGCCTCCCCTCCAACCCACTGACTTTCCTCGGCCTAGCGGCCGACAACGAATACAATTGTGAGAGCTGCACGTTCTCGCGCGCTGGTGCGTTGCGCTTGGCCGTGTTGGCATTCCATACTTACCATAAGGCGAAAGCTGCGGTGACCCATGGGGACCAGCTCACGCCAAGCCAACAGCGAGCCGCCTTCGCAGCAGCACAGCACGCCACTGACATCTAAAGCGGCTGACGATGCGTGCGAACTGGCTCGCCTCAGGTACGGTCGATCATCATCATCATCATCATCATCATCATCATCATCATCATCATCATCATCATCATCATCATCATCATCATCATCTACATGAGTCACCATTATGCCTCACTAGAACCATCCTGCGATCGCCTTCTCATCATCGTCCTCCCCCGCATCCTCCTCGCCCGCATCCTCTGGTTTCCTCATCATGCTCCTCCTGGCGACTCATCATCCTGCTTCTTCCTCCTGCCTACTCATCATGCCTTTCCCTACTGCCTCGATCTGCACGTCTTGCCTCTTGACCATGCCCCCCCATCCTGCCTGCTCCTCCTCCTCCCCCCCCCTCCTCCTCCTCCTCCTCCTCCTCCTCCTCCTCCACCTGCTCCTCCTCCTTCTCCTCCCTCCTCCTCCTCCTCCTCGCCGTCGTCCTCCTCCTCCTCCTCCTCCTCCTCCTCCTCCTCCTCCTCCTCCTCCTCCTCCTCCTCCTCCTCCCCCTCATCATCATCGTCGTCATGATGATGATCCTCAGCATCGCCATCGTCATCAGCAGCATCCTCATCCTCCTCATCATCATCATCATCATGACCATTGTCATTGTCATCATCAATACCATCATCATCATCACCACCATCATCATCATCATCGTCATCATCATCATCATTATCATCATCATCATCATCATCACCATCATCATCAATAACAAAACATCATCATCAGCATCAACATAATCAGCATCGTCGTCTCCATTTGGTCCCCGTGTTCGGGTGAAACGTAACTTCGCGCGCGTGGCTGGAGTGGTAACCTGAGAAAGGTTACCGCTCCAGCCGCGGGCGAGGTAACCTGAACAAGGTTATCACGCTCGCGCGCAGTAGGCTGGAGAGGTAACCTGAGAAAGGTTACCATTCTAGCCGCGGGAGAGGTCGCCTGAGCAAGGCGATCGCTTCCGCCAGCGTTCGGTAGGAGAGGTAACCTGAGAAATCTTGCATCGCTCTAGCAATGGGTGCCGTAACCTGAGCAAGAATATGGTCCCCATTTGGAGGGTGAAACGAACCTTCAAGCACATGGCTGGAGCGGTAACCTGTGAAAGGTTACTGTTCCAGCCGCGGGCGAGGTAACCTGAACAAGGTTATCGCGTCGGCGCGCTCTAGGCTGGAAAGGTAACCCGAGAAAAGGTTATCGTTCTAGCGCGCACTAGGCTTGAGCGGTAACCTGAGAAAGGTTACCTTTTCAGCCGCGGGCGAGGTAACCTGAACCAGGTTCTCGCGCTCGCGCGCAGTAGGCTGGAGAGGTAACCGGAGAAAGGTTATCGTTCTAGCGCGCACTGGGCTGGAGTGGTAACCTGAGGAAGGTTACCGTTCCAGCCGCGGGCGGGGTAAACTGAACAAGGTTATCGCGTCCGCGCGCCGTAACCTGAGAAAGGTTATCGTTCTAGCGCGCACTATGCTGGAGTGGTAACCTGCGACAGGCTATCGTTCCAGCCGAAGGAGGTAACATGTATCGTCTTGACCACTTTCAACACATGGTTTTCCTTGTGAGTAAGGGGAAACTAACGCCAATTGTTACCTAGCAGCGAAGACTGATAGGTTTCCAGTGGGGTCAAAAGAGAGCATCGTGATTCCCCGGGGGGGTCTGGGCAGGATCCTGGAGAAGCCGGGAAAACCGGGGACTCCCCAGAACCTTATCCCAGGCCACATTTTGATTGCCCGGGGCCAACAGAACATCACTCCCAGGTTACATTCTGAATGCCCGGAGCCAACTGCAGGCCACTTCGTGTTCTTCGTGTTCCCAGAACACCGTTCCCAGGCCACATTTTGAATGCCCGGAGCCAACTGTAGGCCACTTCGTGTTCTTCGTCTTCCCAGAACACCATTGCCAGGCCACATTTTGAATGCCCGGAGCCAACTGCAGGCCACTTCGTGTCCTTCGTGTTCCCAGGAAACCACTCCCAGGCCACATTTTGAATGCCCGGAGCCAACTGTAGGCCATTTTTTGTTCTTCGTGTTCCCAGAACACCCTTCCTGTACCATATTTTGATTGCACGGAGCCAACTGTGGGCCACTTCGTGATCTTCGTGTTCCCAGAACACAAGTCCTGTGCAATATGTTGAATGCCCGAGCTGAGGCAGGCTGAGGCCGACGCAGGCTGAGGCCGAGGCAGGCCGAGACTGAGGCTGAGGCACGCCCAGGCAGGCTGAGGCTGAGGCTGAGGCAGGCTGAGGCTGAGGCAGGCTGAGGCTGAGGCTGACGCAGGCTGAGGCCGAGGCAGGCTGAGGCTGAGGCTGAGGCAGGCTGAGGCTGAGGCAGGCTGAGACTTAGGCTGAGGCAGGCTGAGGCTGAGGCTGAGGCTGATGCAGGCTGAGGCTGAGAGGCTGACGCTGAGGCTGAGGCAGGCTGAGGCAGAGGCTGAGGCTGGGGCCGGGGCAGGCTGAGGCTGAGGCTGAGGCGAGGCAGGCTGAGGCTGAGGCTGAAGCTGAGGCAGGCTGAGGCTGTGGCTGAGGCTGAGGCAAGCTGCGGCTGAGGCAGGCTGAGGCTGAGGCTGATGCAGGCTGAGGCTGAGGCAGGCTGAGGCTGAGGCTGAGGCTGAGGCAGGCTAAGGCTGAGGCTGAGGCCGAGGCAGGCTGAGGCTAAGGCAGGCTGAGGCTGAGGCTGACGCAGGCTGAGGCTGAGGCAGGCTGGCTGAGGCCGAGCAAGCCGAGGCAGGCTGAGGCTGAGGCTGAGGCTGATGCTGAGGCAGGCTGAGGCTGAGACAGGCTGAGGCTGAGGCTGAGGCAGGCTGAGGCTGAGGCAGTCGGAGGCTGAGGCTGAGGCAGGCTCAGGCCGAGACAGGCTGAGACTGAGGCTGAGGCTGAGGCTGAGGCTGAGGCTGAGGCAGGCCGAAGCTGAGACAAGGTGAGGCTGAATGGGGGGGAGGGGGGGGGAGGGGAGGCTGAGGCAGGCTGAGGCCGAGGCAGGCTGAGGCCGAGGCAGGCTGAGGCTGAGGCAAGCCGAGGCTGAGGCTGAGGCTGAGGCTGAAAGTGAGGCAGGCTGAGGCTGAGGCA
>CAUYUJ010000447.1:542500-557022 GCA_963575745.1 Prorocentrum cordatum
GGGCTCTAGGGCATTTCACAAGTAGCTCTGCTAGCGATCGCGCAACTCTGGTGATTCTGATGCCCTGTGAGGCCTCTTTGGGAAGCAGCAAAACCATTGCCGCGTATGTCTCATCATGCTCCCAGATAACACCTGCCATGTCAATGAATATATTGAATCTCTGTGAGCGTATGGCGCGGCGTCACCCCATGACCCGAGCGAGATAAAGTTGTTGCCGACGGCATCGACAGCAGGAGACAGATATTCCCCCCACTCTGCCAGCACTTGCTGCATACCTTGCAGACCTGGTTCAAAAGTCGCCCACCGATCTATGTCGCTCGGATCTACTAGGAAGTCTAGCATTTCGTGGGGCAGGAGGAAGTACGCTGGTATCATGTGTTCTTGTGATCGGTGCTGGTCCCATCCTGGCAAGTATGCTTCGTATAATGGGGGGAGGTCGCATTTATCCAGCCTCCGCATCAAACCTCGGTAGGTGTTAGACCCGAGCGACACTTCACCCCACTCTTGGACTCTGGAAGGCGCTGCATCCCCAGTATCTTGGATAATCGATCTAGACCCCTCGATGAAATCCGTCGCGTGAAACTTCCCAGTTCTCAGCTGTTTCTTGAAAAACTCTTCGGTAGCAGCTTCACGATGCCGCTTGCGCTCTTCAGGGGGATCTGCAGCGCCACCCAGGGGCGGCCCTGCGCTGGCCTTGCGGGAGCGACAAAAAAAGACAGGTAATGGTGTCGGGCACGTGCCCGCGTTCTTAAACACATGGTTTAAACACCATTCAGTTTTGCAGTTGACGCGCCTGGCTAGATCCAGCCGACGATGAGGCATGCCCAAGCAGGCGTTGCCGAACTCCCCCGAGTACCATCGTCGGCCGAATGGCGCTGCGCAGCGATTGCTCGGGCCACAGCGCTAGCGACAGCATTGACCCAGGACCGATTGTGGATATCAAAATGTTGATGTTCGCTTCCCCGACTCCGCGCTTCGCGCCGTCGCCAGGGTTGCGCCGACCGAAGCCTATCATTCGATCCTCGCGCCTCCAAGGGTGACTTGAAAGATGGGCCTCGGAGGTTGGGCGAATAAGAAGGTCACTAGTAAGAAGGGGAAGGGGGATCAGGAAAAGGAGGAGAAGGAGGGCAGTGGAAGAGAGAAGGAGGAGCAGGAGAAGACGGAGAAGGAGTAAGGAGGAAGAGAATGAGAATTACAATGGGGCCATTGCGTCTCTGGGTAAACTTGCTGCCGCCTGCCGCCAAGCCCAGCGGTGAGCCCGCGCGCTCAAGCGCGCTGCGACAGCAGAAAAAAGGACGGATAGCGACTCAAGCTGCCATGCGCTTGATGTCGTCGAGGTTCTTCTTCTTGAAGGCGTTCCAGTCAGTCTGCAAAGGCGGGGCGTGGGGGGAATTCTATCGGCGGATTTTTACACATTAAAGGTCCCCTGAAAAACCGGCCCTGAATGAGATTCCTGGCGTCTCCGAACATCGGTTTCAACGTGAATCCTGGAAGTTAGGTTCCCTGAGTTTCGGTTTCTGGCTGCACGGCCCGCCCTCCTCTTCCTCCGTTTCTTCCTCTTCCTCATCTTCATCCCCCCAAGCCTTATTCTCCTCCCTGTTAACTCCTCCGACCGTCCTCCATCCTCATCCGTGGCCATTTTCCATTCCTCCTCGTCCGTAGCCTGCAGGGCATTCAGCGCCGCCTTCAAGTCATCGCCCTGCTTCATGTAATACTCGGGCTTTGTATCTGTGCTGGACTTGGCCTCCTTTGCGACGGCGTAGGGAACGTTGCAGAAATTATCCACTGCGGTGCGCTGGGCGGCAGCGTTGCTGGACAAGAACTGGCTCATCGCGTCAGGGTAGCCCTTCTTCTGGAGCTTGGAAACCAACGACGGCACCTCCGACAGCTCTGCGTGGATCCCACGGGCAGCGCTCTTCGCGGCCGTGATCTGGGCCTCCAAGAATTTCTCGGCCTCTTTGAGCCTCGCCGCCTCAGGGTTCTTCTCGTTTTCCTCTCTCTCCTTCCTCTCTTTCTCGGCACGCTTCTCTGCCTTTTCGCGGGCCTTCTTCTGTTCATCCGTCTCCTGCTCGGCAGCGCCGTTGGAGACCGCGGGCGCATCGTTGATCCTCTCGCCGCACATGGCCCTGCGGATCTTGGCGTAGTCGTCTGCGCTCATCGATGACTGGGCTTCCACCGACGACCGTTCCGACCTCTTCGAGATCTCGCGGAAGATAGCCTGGGACCATTTGTATTGTTTCACGTCGTTCTCGGCCAACAGTGGGATTTCATGTGGACGGTCTTCCAATGATCCAGAATCGCAGGGCAACGAGGCGTGTTACGGGCAGTTCAAGTACAACGGGCCGCCAAGCTGCTGCTTCGTCAGCCACTGGATCACGTCCTCGTTGATCTCGTCATGTCGTCGGTTGTCACGCTGGTCGCTGACACTCCTCCAGTCGCCGGGTCCAGCATGAACTTGAGGAGCCACGACGGCTTCTCGGCGTTGGGAAGGTCCTGCTGAGATCGCACAAGAAAATACCTTCCCCCCTCACACCCTTGATCCTCATCCTCCTCATCCTCCTCCTCTTCCTCCTAGCTCCTCATCCTCCTCATCCTCCTCCTCACCCTAGCTCCTCCTCCTCCTCCTCCTCCTCCTCCTCCTCGTAGCTCCTCAATGTCTTCCCCCCTCGCCCTCCTCCTCTTCCTCCTCCTCCTCCTCCTCCTCCTCCTCCTGCTCCTCCTCCTCCTCCTCCTAGCTCCTCATCCTCCTCATCCTCCTCATCGCCCTCATCCCTCAAGTTGGGAATTTTCGAAAGAGCGTGTTCTACCGCTGCTGGCGGAAAACCGGGGGGGGTCACTACCGGTTCGAACCCCCCCCCCCCCCCCCCCCCCCCCCCCCCTCGGAAAACCGAGGGGGGGGGGTCAACTACCGGTTCGAACCCCCCCCCCCCCCCCAGCTCACATGAAAGGGGGGGGGGGGGGTCACTACCGGTTCGAACCCCCCCCCCCCCCTCGAAAACCGAGTGGGGGTGCGGACAGTGGTGGGGACGGTGTTGGTGGGGACGGTGTTGGTGGGGACAGTGGTGAGGGGACAGCGGGACAGTGGTGGGGACAGCGGGGGGACAGTGGGACAGTGGTGGGGACGGTAGTGGTGGGGACAGTGGTGGGGACAATGGTGGGAACAGGGGGGACAGTGGACAGTGGTGGGAACGGTGGTGGTGGGGACAGTGGTGTGGGGACAGTGGGAATGAGGTGGAAACACTGGGACAGTGGAGGGTACAATGGTGGTGGAGACACTGGTAAAGGCGGTGGCGAGGACGGCGGTGGGACAATGGGACAGAGGTACAGTGGGGACAGTGGTGGGGACAGTGGGGACAGTGGTGGAAACAGTGGGACAGCTCAGTGGGACAGCGGAGGAGTCAGTGGGACAGTGGGGACAATGGGGATAGGCAGTGGTTGGGTCCGTGGAGACAGTGGGGAGAGTGGAACCGTGGTGGGAACAGTTGTGGGAACAGTGGGGACAGTGCGACAGTGGTGGGGGCATTGGTGGGGACAATAGGGACGGTGGTGGAACCAGTGGGGACAGTGGTGGTGAGGACAGTGGTGCTGGGAACAACAGTGGGGGATGTGATGCGAGCGGTGGTAGGGACCGGGAGTCGTTTGCTGGCGGTGCGTGGGGGGGGGGGGGGGGGGGGGGGGGGGGGGGGTCGAAGCGGCAGTGACCCCCCTTCCGGTTTTCGAGGGGGGGTCAACCGGTAGTGACCCCCCGGTTTCCGGGTCCGGAGGGGGGGAGGGCGGGGGGGGGGCTCGAACGGTAGTGGACCCCCTCCCGGTTTTCGAGGGGGAGGGGGGGGGGGGAGGGGTTAGGAGGAGGGGGGGGTTTTGCCGGAGGAGGGGCGGGGGGGGGGAGGGGTTCCGGCAGGGGGGGGGGAATTTCGGAGGGGGGGGGGGGGGGGGGGGCGTTCCGGGAGAAAAGGTTGGCAATTTTCCACAGTAAATCGGCGGTGGATCACGCTTTCTCGAATTTTCGAAGTGATGGGTCCGAGAAGCCACGCTTCAGGCTCGGCGCTGCAGTTTTCAAGACGTACCCGTACGCTGAGTATAAGTCACGAATTTGTTTCTCGCCCACCAGTTCGGCCAGTTCAGTAGGACTGAGCTCAGTCAAGCTGATGTTCTGGCCCGAGAGAAACTTCTTCGTGGTCTCGAAGGCCTTGGGCAGCTTATTCTTGAACTTCTCAAGCGCTCGCTGCTCTTGCTCCGTTGGCTGCGGCGGTCCATGGCCCTGCTGCGCAGCCTTGCTAGCAGGCGTCTCATTATTGGCAGGGGGCGTCGCCTTGCTAGCAGGCGTCTCCTTCTCGGCAGGGGGCGCCGCCTTGCTAGCAAGCGTCTCCTTCTCGGCACGGGGCCTCGCCTTGCTCTCAAGCTGCTCCATCTTCACAGGGCCTGTCGCCGTGTTCTCCGCATCTTTCTCCTCCGCCTTCGGCTCAACCAAAGGCTTCCCGTCTGAGTCGTCATCTGCTGGCGCCCCAACTACCTTCGCCATCTTATTGTCGGGCTGCTCCTCAGAGGCGGCAGCAGCGGGTCTCTTCATCGCGGCCTTGGCTGCGGGCTTGACTGCGGGCTCGGCTGCGGCCTTGCCTTTGGCGGCCTTGCCCTTGTCTTCGCCTTTGCCTTTGCCCTTGCCTCTGGCGGCCTTCTTGGCACGGGGCGTCATCACTGCATCCTTATTCTCGCCCCCGTTCTCCTCCAGTTCAGCGGCCGCGGCTTCGGCTGCCGTCTGTCCGCTCTTCTTGGCGGTCGCCTTCTCGGGGGGGATCTCGCCGCTCTCGCCGGGGGAAAGGCCGCCGATGCCCTGCGAGCTCTCCGCCAGGCTGGCCATGATGGTGCGATGGCGGCACCGCGGTACGCGTGCAATCTGGAAAGATTGAAGCTCGCGAGCCGCGTCACCAAACCTCTTGAGCCAGAATGAGCGGCATGAACACCAATAATTCCCAAGATAGCCCTTGGTCCTGAGTTTTTTTTGTTCGGATCGACTCTGGATTTTTTTTTGAATCCTCCTGAGAGGTTTCTGGATTTTCAGTTTTCTGGATTTTTTTTGTTTTTGGATTTTTTCTGGATAATGTTTTTTTCTTCTGCGATCCCAAGACGGCTTCGAGATCGCCTTAGCCTGAGACGGATCTGAGAAGCCCGGGGCGGCTCTGAGACAGCTCTGAGACGGCAAACCTCCCGAGTCAGACTTGAGCGAGTTCGCTCGGCGATCATTCTTCTCTATCACTCCTACCTCTTCCCTCCCAAAGCTCCTAGGCTACCTCCCGTCCTCGCTATCCCTTCGTACCTCTCCCCCTCGCCCCCCCCCCCCCCCCGCTCTCTCGCGAGCAAGCGCGGGGTCGCGGGGCGGCGCGCCAACTGCGGGGGGGGCGGCAGCAGAGAGGCGCGCAGCCGCTGTCAGACATTGTCGCCGTTGTTCCACCATCGGAGGAGGAGGGGGAGGAGAAGGAGGAGGAGGAGGAGGAGAGGGACGGGGGGAGGGAGGGGGGGGAGAAGGATGAAGAGGAGAGGGAGAGGGTGGAGAAGGAGGAGGAGGAGGAGAAGGAGAAGGGGTAGAGCAGGAGGTGACGTTGCGTCCTTGCATATGTTTACGTCATGTTTGCGACGTGCGATAGCGCCTGCCCTTGGCGGGCGCTATCGTAAACAAACCACATAGATGAATGATAAAACGATTGTTTGTGAGTGCGAGGCCACGCAAGATGGTGGCCGAGCGACGCGTCGCGTATTCGTCTTCCTCCTCATCGTCGTCGCCTTTCGCTGCCATCGTCCTCATCCTCTCACTGCTCCTCGCTTTCCGACTGGAGGCGTCGACGCCAACTCCTGCCACCGACCCCGGCAGCCGCCACCGATTCCAGAGGTGCAGGGTTGGTGGGCAGGGAAGACAGACGGAACAATGAGAGAGGAGGGAAGGGATGATTCTCTGCAATGGGAACTTCGCGCACTGGGTGTGCTGACGCGCACCTATTTGAGCAACTCTGACTTGGCGCTTGGGGCAATCTTCCGAAGATCGTCAATCTTGGCCTTGCCAAGGTCTTTCACTTTCTCGCCCTGTAACTCATCTAGGTGCGCCGTCAGGCGTCCAATGACGTCCAGGCACACTTTCTTAGGATCCGTGGACTCCTTAGAGCTCACATTCAAAAATTGCGCCTTGTCGGTCCAACTGGTGCACAGCGCTACGGTGTGCCCGCCATTGTGAGCAGCCGCATCGAGCAACTCCATCGTGCGCACGGCAGCGGCTGGCTTAGGCATAGCAGGGGCAGGCTTAGGCAAGACGGCTGGCGCAGCGGGCGCTATATCGCCACCGACTGGCGGCTTTGGCGCAGCGGGAACTATATCGCCACCGACTGGCGGCGTGGCTGCAGCAGCATCTACTAAGCAACAGTCGGACTCATCAGAGTCTGAGATCACAGCTGGAAGCGCGGGGATCCCTGCTGGCGCTGCTGCTGCTGCTGGCGCCGCCAGAGCTGGCGGCGCTGCACCTACATCAGAGCTAGCCTTCGCCTTGCCCTTGACGGGCTTGCGTTTGCTCACTGGGATTGGCGGCAGGGGCCTCTGGATACACAAACAGAGAGCGCGGGGCAAGGGTAGGGCGAGGGGGCGCCAGGAGGAGCGAGGACAAGGGGAATGGAGGAGGGTCGGGGACTGGAGAAGGGGCAAGGACTGGAGCAAGGAGAAGGAGAAACGAGGATGACCCTAATCCATTGTGATGCGAGCCCCACGGCCTGTATCCCGCAAGGGTGCCGTCCTCGTTTATGTTGCCGTTCGGCTCCGAGGTTTCGAAACTTGACGCGTCGTCCCAAATGGCAATCGCGAATCCAGACCCTCCTGGTATGATTTTGGTAGCTGGCAGCCTCCTCCCGTCAGCAAGAAGCTTGAACATTGTGCCACCTTCTTGGTGGCGATCGACAACCGCATCGTCGTCAGAGGAGATAGACTGCGCATCCTCAAGCGCTGGAGCATCTTGGGGGTCTTGGGATTCCTCCTCTCTGAAATACGGGAAAGGGTTCGGAATGCGTTGGCGTGCTGCTCTAGTGAATGACCCTTCTGCGCCAGGCGCAATCACGTGGAATCTGTCAACAAGCCATTGGGGTCTAGATGCCGATATTTGAGACGCAACTTCTTTCCCGAATTTTGCTACGTCTTTAGAATACACATCAAACATCATACGGATATGTGCCAACATCACCCTCACCGAATATGCCACCAAACCAGTAGCCACCTCCATTGTTTTGACCAGGGACCGGGCGAGTTTTTGAAGATTGCCTAGCTTTTCACCCACTGCAGTTTTCACCGCCTTCTCAACATCATTCTGGGCAAAGAACCCCCCTCGGGTGTCCAATTCAATCAAGCTCTTCAGCCCATCCTGGGGAGAATGGAAACACCGCAACGACGCGGCACCCCCCTCTACCGCACTCGCGCGCCAGCGTGCCCTTCTCAGCCAAACGCGTGGAATGGCACAGTGAGAGGAGCATGCAGGACGGAGTCGGTGAGGAAGGCACCGCGTCATTGCGCGCGGTTTCGTTTCCCTTACGGCCGAGGTGAAACTCATGTACGCAAGGTTCACGTCCTTGCGCGCATCACTAGACGCGCACAGCCCCTCACGCCAGATGATCGGCAGCACAAGTTGCAGCCGCGAAGCAATCGCATCAGAGGTGCCGGCGCCATTGCGCCAGCAAGGGGTGCGACGCCGCTTCATGCTGGCCTCCTTATAGGCAAAGGCACGGGCTCGAGATGAAAGGGGGCGGTAGCGGCAATGCTTTGAGAGGCCGATCGGTTGTCGAGATGGGTTGGCGTTTAAGTCTCAACGTTGTCTGTCTGACTTCGCGCTTCGAACCCTTCTCAAAACAAGCGAAACATTTGGTTGCACGCGCGTTTCCACTAGCCCCTCACCAGTTCCGCGCCCCCACCCGAGCGCGTAGCGCTACTATCTTCGCAACCGTGCGTTTGATAGGCTGGCTGAGGCAACGAGGAAGGAGGGTGGAAGGGTGACAGAGATGGGTTGAGAGAGAGAGAGAGAGGGAGAGAGAGAGAGAGAGAGAGAGAGAGAGAGAGAGAGAGAGAGAGAGAGAGAGATGTTAGGCAACAGTTGCTGCCTGTCTGATGCCGAGGCTCTCCGACGCCAGCGCACCGACTTGCGAACTCCAGCGCTCCGACTGCGGCGGGGCATTCTGTTTGACACGTGCTTGGCGGCGGATGGGAGGAGACGAGGACGTCGGCGGCGAGGGCGGCGAAGACGAGGAAGACGAAGACGAAGATGAGGAATGCGAGGAGACGATGGCGATGACGGCGGAGACGAGGAGACGAAGACGAGGACGAGGAGGGCAAGGATGACATGTTCGACGGTTGTGACGCCGACGACGCTGACGTTGGCGATGGCTGAGACGATGACCATTGCGACGATGAAGACGATTGCGTCGACGACGACGGTTGCGAAAACTATTAAGTCTTTCGACGATGCCGCCGCCGCAGCCGCACCTGAGCTAATAAACTGGCGATGAATCGCTGGACGATTCGCTGCGAAAATGCTTAAACGGATTGCGGCGCTTCCTAGACAAGATCGGTTGCGGCCGCAGCTCCTTGCTCGCAGAGCGCGCTGTTGGCGCCCGCGAGGAGCTCGCCGCGGAAGCCCCAGAGGCGCTGGCCACGAGCTGCTGCCTAGAGGAGCTGGCCGCGCGGTTGCTCTCCTCCTGTCTCGCCGCGTTCGTTATCTCCCACTGCCGCAACTCTGCGGCGAGCTTCGCATCTCCACTCGTGTCCTCTAGCACGGTGCCGTCGGCATCTACCAATCTCGCCGCGGCAGCGAGTTCGGCAGCTTCGCCAAGCTCTCTCTCCAGCGAGTTGACGGCGGGCAGTCCTTCCGATGGCGGGCTAAGATCTCTCATCGCGTTTATGGCATCGAACGGGTCGTCTCCCATCAAGGATGCATCTTCAGGAGCAGCGAAGCCATCGGCATATTCAGGGCCATCGGCAGCTGCAGGAGCTGCGAGCTCCTCGGCACCTTCAGGAAACGCAGGTGCATCGGCAGCTGCAGGGGCTGCGAGCCCATCAGCACCTTCAGCAACCGCAGGTGCATCGGCAGCTGCAGGGGCGCCGAGCTCATCGGCACCTTCGGGATCCCCAGGAGCATCTGCATTTGCTGGAACTGCGAGTGCGCCAGCTGAGCTCGCCGACGCTCCTTCTACTGAATCTCGTTCTTGTATTCTGGATATCCTCCTGGCTTTCTGGCATTCCCTTCTGAGCCCCTCATCGTCGCTCGGGCACCTGTCTCGCAAAGGGCTCGTAGTTCCAGTGGGCAAGCTGTCGGTGTCCGAGGAGATCGCATCGGAAATCCTGGCCATCAGCAGGCGCGAGACCTCCTGCTTCGGCTTGCCGATGCCTTCGTTGAGCCACATGCTGCCAAGCCTGAGCTGCTTCTCCGTGTTGATCATCCACGCTGGTATCGGCGAGAACTCTGGGATCCCCTCATTGCGATACACATTAATGATCTCCATGAGCCGATCAGCACACCTCTTAGGCGACTATAATGTCGGGGCGGATTCTGCCAGGAGGAAGAGGATGAGGAGGAGGAGGAAGATGAGGAGGAGGATGAGGAGGGGGAGGAGAAGGAGGAGGATGAGGACGAGGAGGAGGCCCTCACCGACAGGCGACAACTCCAGCGCCTCGACTTCGACGAAACGACAGGGGTCGCCTCCCACCCGGCCTTCCTCTTTCCTCTCGCCATCCTAAGGTTATCTCCATTCTCAATCCTCATGCTCCTCCCCAGTTTTGGCCCGCGCCCACCGAGCTGGGAACGAATTGGTGCTCGCGTCCACTGGGGCCAGCGCAGACCACCAAGGAGAGCCCATGATGCGGTGCACGGCGCCGCCCTTGCGCTCAGACAGCCAGAACCCAAAAACATCCAGGAATACCCCAGGAGATCAACATCCAGAAAAAATCCAGAATCTAGAAAAAATCCAGAACAAATCCAGAATCCAGAATCAATCCAGACAAAATCAAGAAACCAGGGAGCCAGGATCCCCCCCCACCCTGTCTCCTCCTCCTCCTCAGCTCTCCCTCATCCTTCTCCTCAGTTCCCTCCTCTTTCTCCTCAGCTCATCCCTTCTCATATTGCTTCTCCTCCTCCTCCTCCTCCTGATTTGTACTGGCGTTCCTTGGTCCCCAAATCGCACGCGTACAGCGAGTGCATCCTGGCGAAGGCCTGCCACAGCGGCCACACGTAGAAGACGCTCTCCTTGCGCGGCTGAACAGCAATCACATGAACTCCACGACGAAGTGCAACCACCGACAGGAAGATGATTCGTCGCATCATCTCGTTTTTCGAACGAACCTCAGGATCAGCCGCATTGCCCTCAACTCGAGGCGGCGGGATCCACGCTTCTGAGCCAGAAGCGCGACATCTGGCGGAGCGTTCGGTAAAGCTCCCGAGGTTCACTTCAGAGATCCACAGCACGCCGTTAACCTTGATGCCACTCACAATGCCCAACGCGCGACCGAAACCGAGAGGACATGTGAAATCGAAGTCGATTGTCCTCGTATCGAAGGCGTACTCAGCCGCGGTACGCGGCACATCGCTGAAGCTTGGCCCAGCGAGCTCCACCAGATCATGTCGGCGCGCTACATCGTGCCGAACCGCATCACTCACGCTGAAGTAACACACGTTAAGGTCGTCTAGCGACCGCATTTCGAGAAATGATTGAGCCAAAACGGCAATCCAAAAGGAGTGGAAGGGGGTCGGAATTCGGATTTCGCATGGGGGGGCGTGGATAGCACGCGAGGCGGCATCGGGATGAGAGCCCCCCCCCCCCCCCCCTGCCTGCGAGGCCACCGACGCAGACCGACTGGACGGTGCCGCTTTCTCATCCTCCTTGTTCCTCGATCCTCTTACGACAGCGGTGCCTCTTATCGAGACTTTCCTCTGCTCACTCCTACTTCCTCTTTCTCCTCCTTCACCTCCTCATCCCCTCTCCTCCTCTTCCTCTCGTCTTCCTTCATCGTTCTCATCCCGCTTCGCCTTCATCCTCTGAGAAACAAGGGCGCGCTTCTCTGCGCGATCGCTGCTGTCGAGGGCTGTTGCTGGCGCTGCGATGCGATGGTTTGCTTTGCGCTCTCACTGGTTGGCTTCTTCCTGCATCGCGATGGCTTCTTCCATCAGCGCGAGCATCACTCCTGGATAATCCCTGATGTTGTTGCCAGGGTTCTCCACCATCCACTCCCTGACAAGATCCCCGAACGTGAAAGCACCGCCAAGGCGACGGCGCCGTTGTGGAGGCTCGGCCCTGCGCTGGTCATCTTGGCCCCCTGGCTGCTGCTGATGTTCATCTTGCTGTTGCTGCTCGCTGTGTTGGGCATTGTGGTCCTCCTGCTGCTGCTGGTGTTCATATTGCTGTTGCTGCTCGCCATTGTTGGTCCTACTGCTGCTGCTGGTGTTCATCTTGGCGTTGCTGGTTCGCCTCCTGCTGCTGCAGGCCGACGTCGATGAACCCAAGATTGCGCCTAAGCTGCTCCTGAATGCTTGCGCGCGCATCCTGCTGAATCCTATCTAAGAGCTCTCTGTTGTTCGCCATACTTGCGAAATCACGCTCGAGCCCCAATGGCACTCTTGTTGGATGTTAAATGTATGTATGCATGCTAAATGATAAGATTTTAACCTTGAACATACTATCGTAACTAATGTCGGGGGTTTTAACGCCAACGCTAATTTCTTATCAGGACGGAAGCAGTGGGGACACCCGGGACACCCCGGACACCCCGGACACCCCGGACACACCGGACACACCGGATTTCCCGGACATTCCGGACTTTCCGGACACCCCGGACACCCCGGACACGTCCCCCGGACACCCCGGACACCCCGGACACCACCCACAGAGGATTATAGTCGGTCATCCAGGCCCACAACGAGGAGATGTAAAGACGCATGTGCATTGGGGGAACACTGCCTCCTGTTCCTCGTCCTCCTTGTCATCCTCCCTTCCTTCCCCCTCGTCCTCCTGGGACGCCTATGAAACGTCGGGTGGGGGGTCGTTCGACAGCATCTCGCACCGCCAGTGCGACCACGGTGCTCGCGCATACTGGGACATGCGCCCCCTGCCCCCGCCCACGCCCAGCTAAATGCCGAGAGGCGCCGCTGGCCGCTGGCATGGTGCATGATTTGGGCAAGGCGAGTGACGCGCGAATCGTATTTCGCTTCCGCAGCATTGTCTTGCGGGCTCGTGGGGGTCATCCCCCGGGGGCGGTCTGAGGAGGAAGAGGAGGAGGAGGAGGAGGAGGAGGAGGAGGAGGAGGAGGAGGAAGAGGAGGAGGAGGAGGACCAGTGTAAACCCAAGAGCCATCAACGATGTTGGAATACACCCTGCCTCCAAGCTCCCTCTTCATAGGCCCCTGCAAAGGTTCATTCCCATTGAGGGATCTGCCTCGTTGGAAGACAACCGTTCGAAGACCCGGAACTACGGCAAAACATTGTTCGCGGGCTTCCAACGCCAGGGATCAACCTGACTGTTGCGTCTTGACGATTTCTGGATCGTGCAAGAACGCCGTTCTTGGGATTTCAACACGTTCAAAAGACGTAACTGTTGCACCTGCAAAATCCTGAATCCGTCCAAAACACCATCTCTGGTACGTTGATTGTGCGAACCCGTGAAATTCTGCACATGTTATGAACGAATGTGCGCGGCGCTAGTGTGACAGCCACATTTTGAAAAGAAGCCGTTTTCCATCCGTGAAAATCTTGCAAATATTTAGAACGAGTGTGCGCGGCGCTGAGGCGAGAGCCACATTCTGAAAACGGGTGATTCTCAATCCGTGAAGCTGTTGCACACTTTTAGAACGAATGCGCGCAGCGGGCGAGAACCACATTCTAAAAACGGGCTATCCTCAATCCATGAAGCTCTTGCATTTGTTAGAATGAATGTGCGCGGCGCTAAAGCGAGAACCACATTTTGAAAACGATCCGCCCTCCATCGGTGAAACAGTTGCCCATTTTTTAGCTTCAGAGTCCTAAGTGGTGGGGAAGTCTCAAGCGAAGCGCCCGGCCCGTCCTAAAAATTGGCTTCGGGTGCGACAGGGAAAACTTATGTATAAGGAGAAGGAATGGAGGTGGAGGAGGAAGAGGAGGAGGTGGAGCAGGAGGACCAAAGCAGAGCCATGGGGCATCTCCCGCCACAAATCTTTGTTCCCAACCATCCTGTAGTGTTGGGTCCTCGTTTTGAAGAGACGGTGCCCCGCGTTCCTCTCCTCTCCTCCTCCTCCCCCTCCTCCCCTCCCTCCTTCCTCCATGCGCTTTACCCACCCATCACAGCGCTTCGTGCCCCCATATGGAGCTCCACGGAAAGTCTCAGTGGCACCGCCCGCATGCGTCCGCCACCACCCAGCACAGCCCTTGCTCCCGGCGTGTCACCCACCCAGTACAGCGCTTCGTGGTCCCATAGGGAGCTCCACGGAAAGTCTCAGTGGCACCGCCCGCATGCGTCCGCCACCACCCACCACAGCCCTTGCTCCATGCGTTTCACCCACCCAGTATAAGGTTTCGTGGCCCCATGGGGGGCTCCACCGAAGGTCCCAGTGGCACCGCCCACATGCGTCCGCCACCACCCAGCACAGCCCGTGTTACTTGCGTTTCACCCACCCAGTACAGCGTTTCGTGGCCCCATAAAAAGGGGGTCAACCGAAGGTGGCACCGCCCGCATGCGTCCGCCACAACCCAACACAGCCCTTGTTCCCTGCGTTTCACCCACCCAGTACACCGCTTCGTGGCCCCATAAGGGGGCTCCACCGAAGGTCCCAGTGGCACCATCCGCATGCGTCCGCCACCACCCAACACAATTGCGGCATTCACAACAGCATCTGATTGGGCCCTTGGCCAGGCTAATTTTTTCACGCGTTCACGCAAGTATTTTTTCACGCGTTCATGCGGGCGAAGACCACGCTTTGAAAAATAACCGCCTTTTTTTGCAGGTGTATTGTCGGCTTGTACGTATTCAACGATGTCCCCCCCCCCAGGATGATAAATAGACCTCGCGGGGCGCAACACATTTTTTCAATCACGCGTGCCAGGAGGTCGTCGCGGGCGCCGCCGAGGGAATCGTGTACCCCTGCGCACGGCAGCCTCAAACGATTGTTTTCCGCATGGGGTGTGCTGCAGGTGTCGTATCCGAGGCGACGGCTTCCCCCCTCCCAGGTTGATTATCGACGTGCCACCATCTTCGTCGTTGTCCTGGTCCTCGTCCTTGTCGTCTAGTCGTTGTAGTCGTCGTCGTAGTTGTAGTAGCTTTAGTTGTGGTAGTACTACGTCGTAGTAGTTGTTGTTTGTGTTATTGGCGCAAGTCCCGCTATAGTCGTAGGCGTCGTAGTAGTGGGCGTAGTCGCAGTAGTGGAGTTGTGGTAGTAGCCGGAGTGGTGGTAGTAGTAGCAGTAGTAGTAGTAGTAACAGCAGCAGCAGCAGTAGTAGTAGTAGTAGTAGTAGTAGCAGTAGTAGTAGTAGTAGTAGTAGTAGTAGT
>CAUYUJ010000447.1:559622-582122 GCA_963575745.1 Prorocentrum cordatum
CACATGGTGCCGACCCGCTCCACGCGGAGCTGTTGGACATCGAGTCGAGGCCACAGGAGACCCTCCAGACCACCTCGCGTTCCCTCACCGCGGGCCTGGCGGACTTCCGTATAGTCCCGTGTGGTTGTGGAGGGCCGCATGGGCACCGTCGAGGCGAATGTGGCCACGGTCCAGGACGACGCGGCGCAGCTACGCCGCGAGATGGAAGTGCTGCGTCGGGAGCGGGGGGCGGCCCAGTCGGCGGAGCCTGCGCCGATCCCGCCTGGGCCTGCCTGGTCGCGGACGCCTGGCCCGTGCGACCTGGTCCTCTCGGCGCGTGCTGCGGTGGCGAGGGGCGCCATCGATGGCATGCTCCGCCCACTGCTGGCCGACGCCCAGGTTGCGGCCCATGGCGACACGGTGGCGCCTGAGGGCGAGTTGCTGGCCCAGCGGCGCATCCTGCGCTTCGAGGGCGAGCCCGGACTCGCCTCGCGGCGGGCGTGCAAGGTCCTGGCGGCCATGCGCACAGGCCCGGGGGAATTGAGGTGCCTCTCGTGCCGCGCCCCTGGAGGCGAGCTTGTTGAGGTCTCTCTGGGGCCCGACAAGAACAGGTCCCAGATCTCGCACGAGCTGGCCCTCACTACGCTCAAGATGGCGCTCTTTCCCACCTTGGCGATGGCCGCGCGTTCCTGGACATGCCCGAGGCGGCCTTCAGCAAGAACCGGAGGCGAGGTGCAGATCAGCGGCCCAGCTTTCTTGCCCAAGTTCTATTGAAACGACAGCAACCTGGTGGCCCTTGATCTGGGCCGCCGTGCGCTGGCCGACGCTGCTCACGCCGCCTTTCTCCCCGACGATGACGGGCGGTGCCTTTGACCATTTTGGCATGCTCTGGGGTGGCCGGCAGAAGATCTTCTTCGCCTCCACGTGGAACGCCCGCGCTCTCATGCACCACGACCCGAGCACGGCGGCCAGGAGGGCGGCCCATCTCAGGCAATGGCGGCGGGGGAAGGGAGCGGCGCGCCTGCAGGAGACACGCGGCTCGGCCGCCAGGCTCTCGGACCAGTCCGACTGGTTGGGTTCCGCTGCCACAGTTTTGCTTCGTTCGGCACGAACGATCCAAGAGGGGTGGTCATCGTGTTCCCGCGCGCAAGTGACGGCGTCATCAACTACGACCGCAGGGCGATGGTCAAGGGGGGGGTGCTGCGAGCGAGGGCGACGCTCGCCCAGAACTCGAGCGACCTCATTGCGCGACTCGCAGGCCTCGCAGCAGAAGCACATCGCCGAGAGGCTGCAGGAGGACCTCCGCTGCGCGAGCCTTACCCCGAATCAGAAGACGGCCCTGATCCCGGGCGACTTCAACACTCAGGCCCTCCCAGCAGACCCTGGCGAGGCGCGTCGTGCAAGGCGCCGCGAGGCCCGGAGGCCCCGGCCGGCTCGGCACTGGCGCGCGGGGCTACGCGGCTAGGCCAAGCCGCGGGCGGAAGAGCCCACCCGCTGGGCCCCGAACCGTGGGGCCCACTGCTCCGTCGACAAGATCTACTACGTCGGAGCCCCGCAGCGGCTGCGGCGCCAGACTTGGATGCAGCTCTCGGCGGGGAACGACGCGCGTGAGCTCCAGCGCGGCGGCTTCAGCGACCAAGCCCTATTGGCCCCGGCCCGGTCGCGCCGCCCACCGCCGCAGGCCGCGGCGCGGGCTTGACCGCCCGGCGCCCCCGGTTCACGTCTGCCAGCGTCCAGGGAGGACGCGGGCCTGCGCGCGGAGATCGCGCGGCTGCCTGCCGTGGGGCGGGCGCCGGTCGCCGCTCGCATCCTGCAGGAGGCGGCGAAGCAGGTCCAGGCGGAGGAGCTGCGAGCCGCGGCCTGGGCGCGGAGCACGACGGCTCTGATTTGGCGGCAAACCGCCCGCGCATGCCGGCGCAAGAATTGGCGGCTGGTCGGGCGTTCCATGCCGACGCCACCCCCGTGCCCAGGAGTTCCTCGCAGTGGACGTCGAGCAGCGCGCGGCGCGCGTGGCGCGGCCCGACGAGTTCCAGCGCAGGCGCGCGCTTGCCCTGCGCCGCCTAGCGGCCCAGCGCGGCCGCGAGCTCGACGCGGCGGCGGCGGGGGCCCAGGCCGGCCCCCGCCCGCGCGCCGCAGGCGAGGGGCAGGACGGGCGGGCAGCTGGCGAGCTCCATTGCTTACGTGGACAGCAGCGGGCGCTGAGGCGGCGCGCGCGGCGACGCAGTCGCCCTTCGCTGCGCGGCGCAGCCCTGGCGGCGCCAGGGCGGAGCGTGTCTCTTCGCCGATGGGCAGGGCGGCCGCCCATGCCCCACTGGGGCGTGGTCTCTGACCCCGAGCCGCAGTCGACCCGGCCCCCACAGTGGCCGGAGAGGGATGGGCGGCGCTAATCCAGGCCCTCTCGCTCGAGCGCTTCGGCTGGGACGCGCCGGGCCCCCCCCCCCCGAGCGGGGCATCCTCGGGGCGATCTCTGCGGCGCGCTCCTCGGCCCCTGGAGTCGACGGGCCCCCGGCACCAACCCCGCCCAGGCGGGCGCCCTGGCGGCGGCCATGCACGGGCGGATGGACGGCCTCCAGCTGGGGGTCGCCTTCAACGACCCCATCCTGGCCTACCCGCCGAAGTGCGGCGAGCAGGGCGACGCCCCATGGTGGCCCGCCGCTGGGCGGGCAGCGGGCGCGAGGCAATTGCCCCCGCGGAACGCGCGGGCGAAGATCATCTCCTGCAGGGCTGCATTCCAAGTCGAAGAGGGCCGTCGCGGCCGCGGCTTGCTGAACTCAGCGCGGCTTCCTCGCGGGAAAAAACTTCCGCGAGAACCTGGTCGAGGGTCGAGGGGGGTGCCCGCGCGCGGATGGCTGGGGCGATGGCGCCAGCCTTTCGCGCGGCGATCTCCCCCCCGACGGACCGCCCGGCGGCCGCGGGCGGGGCCCGCCCGCAGACGGCCCCGGACGTGGCGGGCCCCCCGGGCGCGGCGCCAGGGCCGGGCGCGCAGGGGCTCGGCCCCTCGGAGTCGCGGCGCCTGGCCCACAAGCTCGAGCTTTTTGCCGGCCCGCGCCGCGCGTCGGACAGGCGGGCCCTCTGGCGGACACGGGCACGGGAGACTCCTGGCGAGCGCGGCCGCGGCAGGCCCCCGGGCGGGCTCGGGCGCGCTGGGCCCTCCGGCAGGCCGCGCCTGACATGCGCAGCTGATCGCCCCCGCGACTCCCGCGCGACCCCCCGCCCTGCCGGATCTTTGTTTTTCTTTCTGCGGGGGGGGGGGGGGGGCGCTTTTGCGGCGACCCGATACTTAAACCCAGGACCTTCGGCGGCGCATGGGCGCCGTTCCTTCTTCCGCGCGCGCATTGCCACCGCGGCCCTTGGCCCCCCCCCCGGCTAGAGTGCACCTAGTACTTGGGCGCCATTGGTAACGCCATGTGCGAGCACGCAGCTGCTCCTAAACCGCACCTGATCCTGCTGCGCAGCTAGTCTCATCGAATTGCGATTGAGGCGTTTGAGAAAGCAGTATGGCTCGTGACTTAGGAGTAAGGAAACACGTCAGGATCGCCCCTTGGGAGTACAGACGCAGCGGTTATGGAATCAGGAGACAGCATGTAATGTCAGCTACGGAAATAGGACACAGAGTAGCGTGTAAGGAATGCAAATACAACTTATTAGTGCAACTACTATTCGAGTGATGCTGCATTGCATGTACAATCTGGGCTCTCGCATGCGTCTTCCTCCGGTCGCGCCGGGGGGGCGGGGCCCCGCGCGCCATCGCCCCCGCGGCTGAGATTGCATCCCTCCTTTGGAATTCTGCGCAGGGGCAACGTCCGTGCACGAACCCTTCGCCGAGGATTTTTCGTCGGCGGAAACTGAACCAACCCCCTTGGGTCCTCTGCGCGCCCAGGGAATGCGCTCCTTCCGGGTGGCCCCCCATGGGCCCCAGATTGGAGTCGCCCGAGTGGTGCAGCAGTGGCACTTGCGCTGGTGATCGGCTGATCGACCACAGCGTGACGGAGCGGCTGCAACGTTGCAACCCCGTCGAGCTGGAGGAGGTGGGCATGCCGAGGCCGATGCTCTGCTCTGCAGCTGCGACTACTCCAGGGCCTTCCCGTCACTCTCTCAGGGCTAGCTGTAGCGGGCGCTAGAGGATTGGGACACCCCGCAGCCGCTGCCCCTCGGCCTCCAGATGCTGTGCTCCGAGGCTCGCGCGCTGGATGCCGGGCCCCTTCGGGCTGAACTTTTTCGAGTCCGCGGGGGAGTGCTTCAGGGAGATCCCGCCTCGGGGTCTTCGTCTGCGGCGGGCGGGCGCCCCATCTGCCCGGACCTGGCCAAGCTCCTGGGCGCGCGGCGCCGTGGCATGGGCCGCCAGCGCGCGGGCGACCTCGCGGTCGCGCTGCAGCGGGCGGGCCGCCGCGCGGCGGCGAGGATCATGCGGGCCTCCGCGACGCTGACCAACCTGGCGCTGAAGGCGGCGAAGTGCGTCTGCGTGCCGCTCTTGGCCCCCTTCTCGGCGGAGGTAGAGGCGGAGGCCCGCCTGGGGCTGGGACCATCTCACCCAGGCGGCGGCGCCTCCACATCGCGCCGATGGCGGGGCCTCCTCGCAGGGCCCTGTGCTTCAGCGACTGAGCAGTGAGCGACCGCGCTGGAGAAGTGGGGGCGGTGGACAAGCCAGATCTCGCCGGCCCCGCACGACGCCGAGACCGCCGCTCGGGTCTACCACGAGCGAGAGATGAGTGTGACTTCGTACCTGGTCCAGATGTTGGAGCTGCCGCAGCGCCTGCCGAAGGCCGAGCACCGCGTGCCGGGGCGGCTGCTGAGGGCCCCTGGGCGCTGGCTGGCGCAGACCGACCTCGCCGCGCTGGACTTCGCGGCGCTCCCACTCTCGATGCTGCTGCAGGACCTTTGCGCCGCGGCCCGCGCGCGGGCGGCGCTGGAGTTGCTCTCCACCTGGAGGACGTTGGAAGCGGGGCTCCAGGAGACGGCGGCGAGGCGCCTGCTCCTGCGGGCCCTGGGCGAGCGGCGGCCCTGGCCTGCGTTCTGGCGGACGCGGCCGCTGGCGGCCCTCGCGGAGGCGGCGGAGCTCCCGACGAAGCTACCCAGCGCGAGGGGGGCGCTGCTGAAGGCCGAGGCCCGACGCGCTGAGGGGCGGAGGCGCCGCCCCCAAGCGTCGCCCGCGTGGGCCCGCGCGTCGGCGGGGCGCGAGGCCGCGCTCGCAGCGCGCGTCCGCCAGCGCCTCCGAACATGGTTCGGGCTCCCTCCTCGCCTCCTCGCCTCGGTCGACCTCGACTCGATTCGGGCGTTTCTCGCATCTCCCCCCCCTAGCCCTGGCTCTGGGCCTTATTGGAAACCTGGGCGGTCGGTTGGGTCGCGGGCGCCCGACTCCGCAACCCCCAGTTCGGGTGTCTCCTGGGGTGCCAGGGAGCACCTGGTTCCCTGACCCGTTATCTTTCTTGCTGTAGAATGAACGTTTTTCTGCTGCGTGTATCCAGGTGCCCCATTCCCTCGGACCCGCTCGCTCGGCTTGCCCTCCTTTTTCCTCCTGCGTCCCGTCTTCCTCCTCCGCCTCCTCTCCTTGTTCCTCCTTCTCTTCTCTCCCCCCCCCATCCTCCTCCTCCACCACCACCGCTGCCCCGAGGGCATGGATTCCAGACAGGAGTTCTATGCCGAGAGCCAGTGCTCATGACATTCGAGAGGTCGCGAAGACGTTCTCGCAGTCGACGGCTGGAAATCTGGACGGACTTCACCTTCGGCACCTCCTCATGTTGAGTGACGACGGTCTGATTATCCTCGGGGCTCTTTTCGAACCCATCGAGTAGTTGAGAGTTCTTCCGAGGCAGATGCTACGGATTTGCGCGCCAATGCCCCCTGGGCCCCTGGGGGAAGAGGCATCGGCTCATCGCGCCGCGTGGTGCTGCGCATCGCGCGCGGCAACGGCGCAGGCGACCTGCGTTGGAGCAGATGCTACAGTTGCTTTCTCGCGTCTACTGGGGAGCAGCCAAAGGTCGGTCAGCCATCGATTCTGCGCGGCAAGTTGCGGCTCGAGTCGAGGCACGCGTGCAGGGCAATCGCAAGAGCCCCCAGGTGATCGCGGATTACAGCAAGTATTACGAGACGATCGAGTCGATTCAGGTTCGAGAGAAAGTTTGCAGATGCGGTGCCCCGACGGGCATCACGAAGCTTCTCTTCAACACGTGGCCGGCGCCTCGCATTATCCGCCCTATGTAGGCGACGCCATTGCTGGCAGCCAGTCCACGCTCGACGCGGTTTCCCTGCTGGAGATGCCTACGCGGACGCCGGTATCAAAGTACACGCGCTCGAGGTGCGCGACCGCGTCGTATCCTTGCGTAGCGAGCTGTACTTCTCATCATAGATTGATGATCGTAGTATGAAAACAAAGGCAGACGCGAACGAGGCGCTGATCGAGGCGGCTGCGAGGGTTGGACGGAGCTTTCGGGGCCACAGCAGCTCGTCTTGGCGCCACTTTCAACAACAAGTTTTCGATTGTTTGTTTGGACGCAGGTGTTGGAGACGCAGTTGCTGCGAAGCCTGGCCTTTCGAGATCGGCGGACAGGCGCTCTGCAACTCACCTGGGCAGGGGCCAAATTGGTGGGAGATCGAAGTGCGCAGCTTCTGCCAGGGCGAAGGAGATAGGCGGGCGCCGAAGGCTTCAGCAAAGGACGCCAAAGTTCGCCCGATACCGACGCGCCCTAGCGACGAAGAAGACGGAGAGAACTGGGCATATTTTCAGAACTGGAGCTCGACCTGGACTGACGTTTGGGGTCGAGATCACAGGTTTGGCAGATGCCGAGTGGACCTCTCATCGGAAGCAGTATTTTCCGTTTGTGAAGCCGCGCCGTGGAGGGACGTCAGCTCCAAAGTTGTCCTCCCCAGAGACCCAGCTAAGCGTCAGGCCATTGCCCCTGCGTTGCAGTGGCCACGCATCATCTGGAATGCAGGAGCGTCTCCTCCCACGGCGCTCGTCAGCAGTGGTGGCAGGTGGGGCTTCAAGGGGGTATCCATTGATGCGTTGGCGTGGTCGCCGTCGCGTGGCCCCTTGGAGAGGGCAGCACTTTGCGTCCGCAGACTGGGCTGGAAGATATTACGCTGGGACACATGGGCCGACCACCGTGGCAACGAAGTTCCTCTCCAGCAAATCGCACCTAGAGTGCTCGAGAAGATTGCGACTCTGGCGCTACAGTGGCAGCATGAACTGGACCTTGCAGCCAAGCGTGGGCTGCCTGACGGCACGCGTTGTGATGCTATATTTATGATCGGAACTCGAAGTTTACCTCGTGCCAGAAGTTTCTCGTGAAGGCTTTTGCTATTGGGGGGCGCTGCACCACCTGTTCATCCAATGCGGCATTGGTGAGCAGAACAGTGGCTCCTTCAAGTGCGGCTCCTTCGGTTTCCTGGACAGCGAGATTCCAGCCCTGGCACCTGGCACCGAAGCGAGAGTAGTCAACATGAATGGCGATGACATCGGCGTGGGGCCTGAAGGTATGGTACAGTATGCACGTGATGGGGCTTCGATGATCGAACTGGCACCAGACGGATCATGCAGTAAACCAGCTCTGCGCGACCTCCAGCGAGCAGGACGGGCAAGACCTGCAATGCCTCAGACGTCTGCTGTTGCAGAATACTTGGGGCTGGCGTACTGCGGTCAGGTCGCTGGCAGGCCCGCCAAGATGCATGTCGATTTCCTTGGCGCAGTATATGCAGCGAGGAGAACCCCTAAACGCAAGAGGGAGTCGCGCTCTGCGCATACCTGCGTACAGGTCTTTGGCCAGTCGCGCCCAGGGCATGCGCGCGTGTACTCTGCTGAGCCTGTGAAAGCACACTGCACGAACGCGCAGTATCAGGACTTGTCCGAAACAGAGCGCAGAGTCACAGATGCGAATCTCGCGGCAAATCGTTTTGCACCGCAGGCGGTGCTGATGCATCCGCTTGCTAGCCGTGTTTTTGTTTTGCAGAAGGTGGGGGAAGATGCGGTGGCCACAGGGAACTTGGTTCGTCTAGGTGCTGCTACGCTCCACTCCTTCGAACGGGAACAACGGTGGAGGAGGTTGCCCGTGTTTCGGATCAGCAGGAACGTGGGGAAGGAGGGGTACCACGACTGGTGTCGTAGTGAGTCAGGCGTGCACAACGCTAAGGATTGGCCCTTGACGGTTTGCAGGGGGACCCCTACTTTTCTTCGCGAGTATGTTGCTCGGCCTCTCCGCCACACTTTCCTTGCTGATCACCAGTCTGGCGAGCGGTGCGAATCGGTTTCTCGAGTTGTAGATCGTCCAGTTTTTGTTTGCAAGAAGTACGGTGCGTGGGCCCAACAGCGACGGAGACACAAGCTGAGGGCCCCTTGTGTTAAGCCGACGTCGAAGGGCATTGAGATCCTGCAGAACTTCCGTAAAAGGCGTCGGCCCGCATCGACAGTTGCAGAAGCAGGTTGCATGTGCGATTCTTGCCGGGAGAGTCTTGCCCATACGTCGCGAGCCTCGTATCGAAACCACCTGCGTTTCGGCTCGGCCCGAGCCCAATTCGAAGTGCGGCTACGAGTCGAGGATGGTCGCCCTCCGCGAGCGAGTGCGCCAGAGAGAGAGAGAGAGAGAGAGAGAGAGAGCGAGAGAAAAAAAAAAAGAGAGAAAGAGAGAGAGCGAGAGAGAGATGGCGCGAACGAGACATGGCCCTGCAGGTGGCGTAAGCGGCACTGGGTGAGTGTCACTGCCCTTTGAGCGCCGCCCTGCCGGGGCCACCACATCAGTCCTGTGACAGGTCCGCCTTTTTGGCGCGCTTCTTCTTCATCATCATCAGCATCAGCATCAGCATTGCCAGCATCATGATCAGCAGCACCAGCGTCATCATCAGCATCGTCATCATCACCATCATCATCATCATCATCATCATCATCATCATCATCATCATCATCATAATCATCATCATCAGCATCATCATCAGCAGCAGCATCATCATCTCATCAGCATCATCATCGTCGTCGTCGACATCGTCGTCGTCGTTGTCGTCGTCGTCGTCGTCGTCGTCGTCGTCGTCGTCGTCGTCGTCGTCGTCGTCTCCTCCCCCTTCTCATTCACCCTGCTTGCGGGACCTCCTGAGATGTCACACTTATGGTGCATTCGAGCGCTCTTGCACCTGGGGCTGCCGATTCGGCCAGCTCGAGTGCGCTGGGGCGTCAATTGCTGGTGTGCGGGCGCCGTTTGCCCACGTACCTTGCCGAGTTGCTCCCAGTCAGAGAGCGTCTTCAATTACAGTCTTGCGATTGATTGGTGCGTTAGTCGGAGGTTCGGGGGTGAGATCGCAGCCCCCCACCGGGAAATCGGTTTCGGTTTCGTGTTCGTGTCGTGCGTGCGGGCGAGGCGACGCTGAGTGGGCGCGCGAGAGGACTGACCCCGCCGTCGCTAGGGCGATTCGGATGCAGTGGACCGCCCCTCCGCCCACGGTGGGCGCGCGGTGGCCTGGGTGGATGTCCCGCTGTGGTGTCCTGATGTGTCCTGTGGTGTCCCGCTGGTGTCCCGTCGGTGTTCCGTCGGCGGTGGGCGGGCGGTGTCCAGGGGTGTCCCGCCTTGGTATCGATAGTGAAGTCGATAGTGAGATCGAGAATGAGATCGCTAGAGTGGCATAGATTGTGGGATCAAAAGTGAGATCGACAGTCAGGTTGATTGTGACATTGGTTGTGAGATCGATCGTGATATCGATTGAGGAACCGATAGTGAGATCGGTAGTGAGATCGAACGCGAGATCTATAGTGAGATCTATAGTGAGATCGATCGAGTGTGATCAATCCTGTGATGTCGATAGTGGGGTCGATCGAGTGAGATCGAACGTGGGAACGGCAGCGACATTTGCATCGCAACGCGTCATCACGCGTCGTCGCTAACTCGAGGGTGCGTCACCAGCATCGTCATCATCACTCCCATCGCATTTCACAGCAGTCGTTATTTCGCTGCGGGGCATTTCGACGGTCCCAGGGTCTGGAGATCGGATCGTCGACCAGCGCTTGACCAGCGGATCGTTGACCCGCGAGGGCACGAAGATAATCACGATTCACGCGTCGCGGTCAGGGCCAGGGCGGCTGCCCTTCTACACTGGGGGCGGCGCGGGGGCGCGAGGGCGCGAGGGTATTATGATGACAGCGCGTCCTGCATCGCGGGGCGCGATGCGTACAGTTTGGAGACCCAGGCGAACAGTGCTTCACGTGGGCATCTCGGTGAACAAAGGGCAGAGTGGACGACAGCGGTGACTGCAGAGGGGAGGAGATGGGGCTGGACCGGGCCCCCGAGGTTCGATAAGCAGAAGGTCGACATTTCGAAGGACCCGCTGGCGTGCTCGGTTGGAGGGAGGGAGGAGGGAGGAGGAGGGAGGAGGGAGGAGGGAGGAAGGAGGAGGGAGGAAGGAGGAGGGAGGGAAACGAGTAGGAGGATCGAGCAGTGTAATTGGGTCCCCCTGCTTATAGTTACGACCCACTAGGAAGTCTCGGAAGACATGGATGATCGCTCGCGGGCTCTCGCAGCTGGATCCAAGGCTGTTAAACAAGGAGCTCGGATTCCTGATTTGTCCGACGAAGATCTTTGGAATATAGCGCAAGATGAATACCAATGCCTGTGCTTTGGCATGTGTTCAGTGCCAGTGTGCAGTGTTTGCGTGCTTTCCATCTGCCGAACAACAGTGCGGTAAATTTCGGAGGCCTCCGCGGGCCCCGCAGGCTAAGCCCCCTAAGAGCCTCCACATGATTGTCAAGCATGGCGATGTTTTCAGGTGCACCAGGTGTCTCAGGGCTGTTGGTCCAGGGTTAACGTCTGCCTGTGAAGCTTTGAATCCCACCAGGGAGGGGCTGGGGACCATCATAAGCTTCACTGGGCTCGAGAAGTGGAGTCAGACTTGTCGGTGATGTTCTGTGTTTTATGTGGTGGTTTCGCCTCGTGGAAGGGCGGGAGGGTCGGAAATGATGAAGTTTCTCAGGGGTATTGTAACTCCCTGCTGTGGTGGTACTCTGCTCGCTCAGGGAGTGACGGGCGTGTGGAGGGAGGAGGGAGGAGGGAGGGGAGCAGGGAGGGAGGGAGGAGGGGAGGAGGAGGGAGGAGGGAGGAGGGGGAGGGAGGAGGGAGGAGGGAGGAGGGAAGAGAGAGGAGGGAGGAGGGGGAGGAGGGAGGGAGGGAGGGAAGGAGGGAGGAGGAAGGGAGGAAGGAGGAGGGAGGAGGGAGGAGGAGGAGAGAGGAGGGAGGGTGGAGGGAGGAGGAGGAGGAGGAGGAGGAGGGAGGAGGAGGAGGAGGAGGAGGAGGAGGAGGAGGAGGAGGAGGAGGAGGAGGAGGAGGAGGAGGAGGAGGAGGAGGAGGGAGGAGGGAGGAGGGAGGAGGGAGGAGGGAGGAGGAGGAGGAGGAGGAGGAGGAGGAGGAGGAGGAGGAGGAGGAGGAGGAGGAGGAGGAGGAGATGGAGGAGGAGGCGGAGGAGGCGGAGGAAGAGGAGGGGAGGAGGAGGAGGAGGAGGAGGAGGAGGAGGAGGAGGAGGAGGAGGAGGAGGAGGAGGAGGAGGAGGAGGAGGAGGAGGAGGAGGAGGAGGAGGAGGAGGAGAGATGAGGAGGAGGAGGAGGAGGAGAAGGAGGAGGACGAGGACGAGGACGAGCACGAGGAGGAGGAGGAGGAGGGGAGGAGGAGGAGGAGGAGGCGGAGGAGGAGGAGGAGGCGGAGGAGGCGGAGGAGGAGGAGGAGGAGGAGGAGGAGGAGGAGGAGGAGGAGGAGGAGGAGGAGGAGGAGGAACGCGCTGCCGCACGCCGCCACCTGCTGGAGCAGCCTCGCCGAACTCGCGGCGCTGCCGCCGCCGCCGCCGCCCCGCTGGGGTGCCGACGGCCCCGACAAACCGCCCACCTGGATCGAGCTCGCAACCGATCCTCAGAAGAAGCCTAAGCCCTAATCGGCGCTCGCTGCAAAGATCGGCTAACATAATTATACACGCTTGCTGGGTCCCTCGGATTCTGAAGAGGACCCAGCACTGCTCCGCTCCTGCGGCGGTCCGCACGCGTGGCAAACCGCCTCGGCCTGCGAGCGCGGGCAGCACCGCCCGCTGGGCCACCTGCCAGAACTGCGCCCGCATGAGGGAGCGGGCCAGCTAGCGTTGCGGGAACCCGCTCTGCGCCAAGGCTCGCCACGCCTGGCGCTGCTCGCGCGGAGGCGGGCTGAAGGTGCGCAGTGGCGACCAGGAGACCGCGTGGGAACGCGGATCCCCAAGTGCGGCTACTGCGTCGCGCGGCAAACGCTGGTGCCAGCCTGGTACCGCTGGCGGTGGTGCTGCGCGGGCTGCGGGGCACGAGGCGAGGCGCCCGTGCGCCCAGCTGCTGGGGCGGCCTGCGTCGGCTGCGGGAGTGCGTTGGCGGCGGTGCGCGAGGAAGCATCGACTTGGAGATCCAACAGGCCAAATGCCCACAGGTCTTCATCGACAACACGGTGCGACACGGCGTGCCCGGCGACACCGACGGGCTCCGGGCTTCCGTGGCGCGGGATGGCGCCATTTGCAGGGTCGCCGAGGCCGGCAAGCACGCACCGTAGGTTACCCGTCCGGGCAGGCGTCGCGGCGGCTCGCGCAAGACCGTGCGCAGCTGCTGGCCGGCGAGGACGCCGCCGCGGGCTGCGCCCTCGCGCGCCGCAAGAGCACGGAGTTGGCGGAGGCCCTGCAAGCAGCAACGGCGTGCCAGCGCGGGACCGGGGCTAGGAGGCTGCCCGCCCGGGGGAGTGCGCAGCCCTGGCCGTCGGGCTCGCTGGCTGAGCTGCCGATGCTGGAGGGTGGGTTCTTGGGCCTTGGGCACTGGTTTCATCGTCGCGTTGCCCGCGGCGCGCAGAGTCCGCGGTGGCGTGCTCGGGCGCTCCACAGACCGCCTGCGGCGCTTACAGGAGGGCAACTTGGGAACTGGGAGGAGGAGGAGGAGGAGGAGGAGGAGGAGGAGGAGGAGATGCGAGCGGCTTCCCCCCAGGGCCTCGGATCCCGTCCCCCGCGGCCCTGCGGGGGCTGCCGCGTCAGTTTGCGCGAGAGGGAAGCGAGCTTGCCGCAGAGCGCTTACTGTTCCAGTTCACGAGCACGTTCCTGCACCGCGCGTGGATTGCAGTGACGCCATTTTTGGGTGCACGGCCCTGACCAATGCGATTCGGTCGCGCCCAAGCCCACCTGCCTCCTCGGTGTGTACCTCCTGTCTGTCTCTCTCTCTCTCCCTCTCTCTCGCTTTCTCTGGGGCTTTCGGGCCCTGCGGCAGTTGGGGGCGTCAGTGCCTTCGCTCACCGTGGCGGCGTGAAGATGATCTTGCTTCGCGCGTCGCGGCCTGGGTCTGAGGGCTGCCCATCTCCAAAGTGGCCTTGCGAGGGCCCGAAGAAGACCGCATATCGCGTGTCAAGATACGCGAAGTTAGGTGATCGACCGTGCCTTGATGAACTATCGTTCCATGTTTGACACGTTGGCGCAGCGTGAATCGGAGGTGTCCCGTTAAAATACGAATCGGTTCGAATAGAAAAATTAGCGTTTTGTGCAAGAAGTTCTTCGACGAGCAGATTCGAACCTGGTTCGATTTCATTTCAGACATTACCCAAGGACGTACCCAACCCTTTGTACACATGAGGCGGCTATACATCGGACCGCTCACTACAAAAGCGAGCACTGAAGGATCCACCGTGCCCTTGAATGATTCGCCAAAAAACGTCGGGCCATAATCACATGTTCACATATGCGGCGTCGCTCTTAGCGTCAGATCGCTGGCAGAAAGGCGGCCACGAGGGAGCATGGAAACACAAAAAGGAGAGACGATTGGAGACATAATTCGTGGGAGCAGCGCCGGTGGACCCCCCAACGCCGCAACCCAGCCCCCCAGAGGACGGCGAGGTCTCATGGTGATCTGCGTAAGACGCACCTCCGGTGTGCCCCCCAGGAGCCCACGCAAGTGGCGACAGTTTTGCAGATCACAGCCCCCCAGGGGACGGCGAGGTCTCATGGTGATCTGCGTAATACGCACTTCCGCTGGGCCTCCCATGAGCTCACGAAAGTTGCAGCAATTTCAAAAATCGCGGCCCCTCATGGGGACAGCGAGGTTTCATGGTGATCTGCGTGAGACGCACCTCCGCTGGGCCTCCCAGGAGCCCACGAGAATGGCGACAGTTTCGCAGATCACAGCCCCCCAGGGGACGGCGAGGTCTCATGGTGATCTGCGTAAGACGCACCCGTGTTGGGCCTCCCAGGAGCCCACGAAAGTGTCGACAGTTTCTCAGATCGAAGCCACCCCAGGGGACGGCGAGGTCTCATGGTGATCTGCGTAAGACGCACCTCCGCTGGGCCTCCCAGGAACCCCTGAAAGTGGCGACAGTTTCGCAGATCGCAGCCCCCCAGGGGACGGCGAGGTCTCATGGTGATCTGCGTAAGACGCACCCATGTTGGGCCTCTCAGGAGCCCACGAAAGTGTCGACAGTTTCGCAGAACGAAGCCACCCCAGGGGACGGCGAGGTCTCATGGTGATCTGCGTAAAACGCACCTCCGCTGGGCCTCCCAAGAGCCCACTAAAGTGACAACAGTTTCGCAGATCGCAGCCACCCGGGGGATGGCGAGGTCTCACCTTTGCTGGGTCTCCCAGAAGCCCACGAAAGTGGCGGCAGTTTTGCAGATCGAAGCCGCCCCGGGGACGGCGAGGTCTCGCTGCGTAAGACGGCACTTCCGCTGCGCAGGTGACGACACCCCAGCGAGCCGCGGGCTCGAGGCTCGGGCAAACAGTGCTCCATTCAACGAGAAGTGTGCGTTTCGCGCCGCGGTGGCAAAACTGGGCCAAATTTTCATCACGCCCATGTAGATGCCTGGGCGGGCACAATCATGAGGTGTTGGCCGGGAGGGCGCCGATTACCGCATACCGGACGGCGCCTGATAAGCAGGACCATTGGGGCCATTGCCAGCTGGTGGCGGATAGCGTGAGTAAGGCCAACCCTCGGAGAGCACTACGCCCACAGCCACAGCGGCTGCAGCAGGCATGGGCGCCTCTCTCCCCCCGACCCGTCTTACGCGGCTGGATCCCGCACGAGGAAAATAGAGAGATAAGGAAAGAAATAGAAAGACAGACAGGGAGGGAGGCAGGCAGGCAGGAAGGCAGGCAGGCAAACTGACAGACAGACATACAGGCAGGCAAACAGACAGACTCGTCATCATTTTTCCTCCTGGTTTCCCCCCCTCTGCCGAGCCCGGGCCCACTGCAGATTTTTGCCTCCGTTGCCCTGCCCCGTGCACGACACTAAACGGCTTCCGTGGACGAATATGAGCGAACATCGGCCACGCTGCCGGCGCACGTTCCACACGCCCTTGGCGCTTTCATTCCCCTCCGTTGTCCTCCTCCTCCTCCAAAAAATGCAGATACAGTGAGAGAGAGAGAGAGAGAAAGGCAAAAAAAGCAAGAACAAACAAATGATATCGGGCGACGTCAACTGACCACCTCACCAATCCTGGCCAGACCTATCCTGGGCCAAGGGTCGGTGCGCACGCAGCAGAGAGAGAGAGAGAGATAAAGAACGAAATACAGAAAGAAGTACATAAAGAAAGAAAGGAAGAGAAGAGAGAGTGAGAGAGAGAGTGAGGTACAGAGAGAAGGTAGTGGCACAAGTGCACGTACGGGGTGGCATGTACAGTTTTGTGCACAGCGAGTTAAATGAGTGCGTCCCGTGCGTGCGTCTGCGTGGAATCATTCAGTGGCGAAGCGACAGCGGCAGCGGCAATAGGAGGAGAAGGAGTCAAGGAATGGAGAGGAGTAGGAGGAGGAGAAGGAGGAGGAGGATGAGGAGGAGGTTGAGGAGGAGGAGGAGGGAAAGAGGAGGGAAAAGGAGGAGGAGGAGGAGGAGGAGGAGGAGGGAGCGGGGGAAGGGGAGTGGGATGCAAACGAGGAGGAGGAGGAGGAGGAGGAGGAGGAGGACGAGGAGGACAGGTGGAAGGAGTTGGAGGGGGATGAAAAGGACGAAGATGCAGGAGAGGGGGAAGTGAAAGTAGGAGGAGGAGGAGGACAAGGAGGAGGAGGAGGAGGAGGAGGGGCAAGAGTAGGAGGACGAGGAGGAGGAGGAGGAGGAGGAGGAGGACGAGGGAGATGGGGAATAGGAGGAGGAAGAGGAGGAGGACCAAAGTAAACCCAAGATGTGTCCACGAGGGTGCAATACACGCTGCCGTCCCAAGTTCCTCCTCCTAAGCCACATGCAGGCTTTTGTGTTCACTACGGGAAACGCTCCCTTGAAAGGCGAGCATCACCAGAGCCCGCCACTCTGACAGATGACCTGTTTTGAAATGGAGCTGTCTTGCATCTTTCGAGCAAACCACGGGTAGCGCAAGAAGATAAGGACATAGCGCTCACCGAGGTGTCCAGCGAGAGCCCCGTTTTGAAAAGAAGCCGCCACCGAAGTAAGTGCGACTGCTGCGCAGCGGCTTCGCAGGTTCGTGCCCCTGGCCGCGGAGTCCATGGAGGTGCCGAGCGAGAGCCCCACGTTTGAATCATTTCGAACAGTAGCCTGGCGAAGGACCCGATCAAGTGCAGCTGCGAGTACCGCAAGGCAGGTGGAAGCTGAGGGAGCGTGCCAGCAGAAGGACTGAGGCGCGAGTGAGAAGGAAGGAGCGACGTTGCTGATGGGGTCGCAGGGGTCAGTCGTAACGGTGACATCTGGATGTAACCCGTCACGGTTGATCTGAGCGTTTGTCGGCCCGGCCTTGGGGAGCAGCAGGGCGCGGTCTGCGAAGGAGCAGGCGGCGAGGCTTTTGGTGGAGCTCGTATGAGGCCACGAAACGTGTTAGCGGTGTGCCAAAAATGGGCGCGGTCACGCATGCGCGAATCTTGCCGATGGGGCATTCTGTGGGGCTCTCTAGGGGGCCGCGAAACGTGCGAGGGATGTGCCGAAATAGGCGGGGTCTCGCATGCGATTCCCGCCATTGGGGCCTTCGGCGGAGCTCCCTATGGGGCCACGAAGCGTGCCAGGGGTGTGCCGACATGGGCACGGTCGTCACGCATACCATTCCCACCATTGGGGCCTTCGGTGGAGCTCCCTATGGGGCCACGAAGCGTGCCAGGGCTCTGCCGAAATGCACATGCGGAGGGCAGAGACAGGGATGGGATATGATGGAATGAGGGCAAGGATGGGACGGTCTGGAGACGGCATGCGATTCCCACCATTGGGGCCTTCGGTGGAGCTCCCTATGGGGCCACGAAGCGCGTGAGGAGTGTGCCGAAATGGGCACGGTCACGCATGCGATGCCTGCCACGGGGGCCTTCGGTAGAGCTCCACATTGGGCCACGTGCGAAGGGTGTGCCGAAATGGGGGCGGACGCGCATGCGATTCCTCTCACGGGAGCCTTTGGTGGAGCCCCGCACTGGGCCACAAAGCGCGCGGTGGGGTGTGCCGACATGGTCTGGGGAGACACGTGAGCGCAGCCATTGAGCCTTAGATGGAGCTCCTGGGCCACGAAGCGTGGGAGGAGTGCGCCAAAGTGGGACGGGGATGGCATGTGGGCGCAGCCACTGGGGCCTTACGTGGAGCTCCATGTGGGGCCACGGAACGTGTGAGGGGTGTGCCAAAGTGTGGTGGGGGGCATGCAGGCGTAACCATTGGAGCCGTCGGTGGGGTTCCAAATGTGGCTACGAAGCGTGTGGGGGGTGCGCCAAAGTCGGGTGGTGGCGGCATGCAGGCGCAACCATTGGGACTTTCGGTGGAGCTCCCTATCGGACCACGAAGCGTGTGAGGGGTGCGCCAAAGTGGGGCGGTGGCGCCATGCGGGCGCAACCATTGAGGCCTTAGGTGGGGCTCCCTACGGGGCCACGAAGCGTGAGAGTGGTGTGCCAAAGTAGGGTGGCGGCGGCATGCGAGCGCAACCATTGGGGCTTCATGTGGAGCTCTATGTGGGGCCACGAAGCGTGAGCTTGGTGTGCCAAGGTGGGGTGGTGGCGGCCTGCGGGCGCAACGAGTGGTGTGCCAAGGTGGGGTGGTGGCGGCCTGCGGGCGCAACCATTGTGGCTTTAGGTGGAGCTCCCCATGGGTCCATGAACAGTGAGATGGTGGCGGCGGCATGCGGGCGCAACCATAGGGGTGCGGTGGCGCCATGCGGGCGTTGCCATTTGGGCTTTCGGCGGAGCCCTCCATGGGGCCACGCAACGTATGACTGGTGTGCCAAAATGGGGCGGTGGCGCCATGCAGGCGTTGCCATTTGGGCCTTCGGTGGGGCCCCCTTATGAGGCAACGAAACGTGTGAGGGGGTGCCAACAATGGGCGGTGGCGGCATGCTTGCGTTGCCATGTGGGCATTCGGTGGAGCTCCATATGGGACCACGAAGAGTGTGAGGTATTTGCCAAGATGGGGCGGTGACGCCATGTGGGCGCTGCGATTTGGGCCTTCGGTGGAGCTCCATATGGGGCCACGAAACGTGTGAGAGGCGTGTCAATGTGGGGCGGTGGCGCCATGCGGGCGCTGCCGTTTGGTGGGTCCCTTATTGAGCCAATGCGCACACGGAGGGTAGAGGCAGGGATGGGATGAGGGCAGCGGGAGGAAATGGCGGGAGGTGAGAAACGCGGGGCGTTGTCTCTTCAAAGCGAGGACCCAACACCACAGGATGGTTGGGAAGCAAGTCCTTGCAGGCCTTTCTTTTCACTGCAAGAAGCTCCCTCATTGAAAGACCAGCTCTCGATTGGCCTGCCGTTCAATGCCCCGCTTTGAAGAGGAAACGCGTTGCATCCATCGGTAGAGCAATCAAGGATGCGCAAAGGCATGATCATACAGTTCAACGAGGTGTCTAGCAAACTCCCCGCTTTGAAAAAGGACCGCACCCATCCGCGCAACTAGGGGGCAAGCTTGCAATTCTGGTCAAGTCTCAAGGGAGAGCCCTGCTTTGAACAGAAGCCGCCCTCTGCCCGTACAACTTTCACACATGCTCTTGGTTCGAGCCCCCGGATTTAGCGGAAGATTAGCTCCCCCAATAAATGTGGCACGGAATCGCGTTCCATCCTTGCAACTGTTGTAACGATTGTGCGCGCCGTAAATGCGAGCGAGAGCCCCATGTTGAAAATGAACCACCCTTCATCTTTGAAGTTGTTGCACAGAAAAGATGGCGAATGCGCGCGGCGCTGAGGCGAGAGCTCCATTTCGAAAACGACCAGTGCCCCATCCTTGTAGCTGGTGCCAGTTTTTATGACAAGCGCGCGGTTCTGAGGCGAGAGCCCCAGTTTGAGAATACCCCCATGTATGTCCTTTGCCTGCAACGTGTTAAGACGAACTCGCGCGTTGCTAAGGCGGTAGCCCCATGATGAACATGTCCCCGCTCCATCCTTGAAGCTGGTTGCAAACAAGTAAGACGGATGCGCGCGGCGCTCAGGAAATAACCACAAGATGGAAAGGAACTGTCCTCAATACTTGTGACGGCTGGAAACGTTTAAGACGAATGTGCGTGGCGCTACGGCAGACGCCCCATTTTGAACATTCCCTCCTCCATCTTTGAAACTGCTGCAAACCAAAAAACGAATTTACGCGGCGCTAAGGGGACAGCGTTATTTTGAAAACAACCACCCCCTCCATCCGTGAAGCTGTTACAAGTTTCAAATTTCAGGCTCATAAGCAGTAAGGAAATCTCAGGCGAAACGCCTGGACCGGCCTACTGACACGCCTGGAGGCTCCCCAGAGGGAGGAGTTAGACATGGAGACCTCGATGTGTACCATATATAAGGGAAAGGATCGAGGCGAAGGAGGAGGAGGAGGAGGAGGAGGAGGAGAAGAAGGAGGATGCAAACGAGGAGGAGGATGACCAGGACGAGGAGGAGGGAGAGGGGGACGGGGAGGGGGGGAAAGGGGAAGGGGAGGAGGATGGAGGAGGAGGAGGGAGAAGGAGGAGGAGGAGGAGGAGGAGGACCAGTGGGAACCCAAGAGTCATCAACGATATTGGAATTAACCCTCCCTCCAAGCTCCCTCTTCATAGGCCCCTGCAGCGGTTGATTTCCATTGAGGGAACTGCCTCGTTTGGAGATAACAGTGAAGATCCTGAAAGCGTGCCAAAACATGGTCGGCTGCGTCTTGAGTCTTGACGATCCAGAATCGCGCCAGAACGCCATTTAGGGGGACTACAGCGAATCAGCGTAACTGTTGCGCCCGCATAATCCTGAACCTTTCCTAAACACAGTTTCTGGTGCGTTGATCATGGGAATCCGTGAAACTCTTGCAGTTTTTGTTTTGTCTGAACCAACCTGTGTTGTTCGGTCTTCGTTTTGAAGAGACGGTCCCCGCGCTCCGTCCTTCCTTCCTTCCTTCTTTTCTTCTTTCGTCCTCCTCCCCTCCTCCTCCTCCTCCTCCTCCTTCTCCTCCTCCTCCTCCTCCTCCTCCCGTTCCTCCTTCATTTCGTGGCCTTATAGAGAGCTCCACCGAAGGCTCCAGTGGGACCGCCCGCATGCGTCATCCACCACCCAGCACAGTATTTCGTGGCCCCATAGAGAGCTCCATCGAGGGATCCACTGGGACCGCCCGCGTGCGTCATCCACCACCCAGTACAGCGCTTCGTGACCCCATGGGGAGCTCCACCGAAGGCCCCTGTGGGACCGCCCGCATGCGTCATCCACCACCCAGTATTGCGTTCCGTGGCCCCATAGGGAGCTCCACCCATGGCCCCAGTGGGGCCGCCCGCATGCGTCATCCACCACCCAGCGCAGCATTTCGTGGCTCCATAGGGAGCCCCACCGAGGGCTCCAGTGGGGCCGCCCGCGTGCGTCACCCGCCACCCAGTACAGCGCTTCGTGACCCCATGGAGGGCTCCACCGAAGGCCCCAGCGGGACCGCCCGCGTGCGTCATCCACCACCCAGCACAGCGCTTCGTGGCCCCATAGGGAGCTCCACCAAAGGCTCCAGTGGGACCTTCCGCATGCGTCATCCACCACCCAGTACAGCGCCGCGTGACCCCATAGGGAGCTCCACCGAAGGCCCCAGTGGGACCGCCCGCATGCGTCATCCACCACCCAGTACAGCGCTGCGTGACCCCATGGGGAGCTCCACCGAAGGCTCCAGTGGGACCGCCCGCATGCGTCATCCACCACCCAGTACAGCGCTGCGTGACCCCATAGGGAGCTCCACCGATGGCTCCAGTGGGACCGCCCGCATGCGTCATCCACCACCCAGCACAGCATTTCGTGACCCCATGGGGAGCTCCACCGAGGGCTCCAGTGGAACCGCCCGCATGCGTCATCCACCACCCATTACAGCGCTTCGTGGTCCCATTGGGAGCTCCACCGAAGGCCCCAGTGAGACCGCCCGCATGCGTCATCCACCACCCAGCACAGCATTTCGTGACCCCATATGGAGCTCCACCGAAGAGTCCAGTGGGACCGCCCGCATGCGTCACCCACCACCCAGTACAGCGTTTCGTGGCCCTATAAAGGCTCCACAGAAGGCCCCAGTGGGACCGCCCGCATGCGTCATCCACCACCCAGTACAGCGCTTCGTGGTCCCATGGGGGGCTCCACCGAGAGCCCCCCCAGTGGGACCGCTCGCATGCGTCATCCACCACCCAGTACAGCAGCGTTTCGTGTCCCCACAAGGAGCAAGGAGCTCCACCTAAGGTCTCCGTGGCGGAACTCGCATGGCGGCCCACTGGCGGAGTTCGCATGGCGGCGACTTTAGATTTTTACCTAACAGCTTTTGCTGATAGGTTTCTAGTGGATTCAAAAGAGAGCATCTGATGACTCCACAGGGGGTCTGGGCGGGTGCCGGGGAACAGAGCCGGGCTTGTTTTAAGCCAACAGTTAACACTTCGTGCTCCCAGAACTCCATTCCCGGACCACATTTTGAATAACCGGAGCCAACAGTCATACATTTCGTGCTCTTCGAGTTCCCAGAACTCTACTCCCGGGCCGCATTTTGGATGCCCGGAGCCAATTGTAGGCCACTTCGTGTTCTTCGAGTTCCCAGAACTCCATTCCCGGGCCACATTTTGGATACCCGGAGCCAACTGTAGGCCACTTCGTGCTCTTCGAGTTCCCAGAACTCCATTCCCGGGCCACATTTTGAATGCCCGGAGCCAACTGTAGGCCACTTCGTGCTCTTCGAGTTCCCAGAACTCCATTCCTGGGCATGATTTGGAATGCCCGGGCCAACTGTAGGGTGAGTTCCCAGAACTCCATTCCTGGGCCACATTTTGAATGCTGAGGCAGGCTGATGCTGCGGCCGAGGCAGGCTGAGGCTGAGGCAGGCTGAGGCTGAGGCCGAGGCTGAAGGCAGACTGAGGCTGAGGCTGAGCAGGCTGAGGCTGAGGCTGAGGCTGAGGCTGAGGCTGAGGCTGAGGCAGGCTGGCTGCTGAGGCAGGCTGAGGCTGAGGCTGGCTGATGCAGGCTGAGGCTGAGGCAGGCTGAGGCTGAGGCCGAGGCTGAAGGCAGACTGAGGCTGAGGCTGAAGCAGGCCGAGGCTGAGGCTGAGGCAGGCTGAGGCTGAGGCAGGCTGAGGCTGAGGCTGAGGCAGGCTGAGGCTGAGGCTGTGACTGCGACTGCCGTTGCCGCTGCGACTGTCATCGCGAATGCGACTACGACTGCGA
>CAUYUJ010000447.1:587122-612122 GCA_963575745.1 Prorocentrum cordatum
CGTCACCCGGGCCAAATCCCCCCCCCCCGGGTAACGCTAACGATCGTCTTGGGGAGAATTGGGGGCGCGGGGGGCCTGGACCCCCCCCTACATGTTGTGGTGCCCAGAAGCGAGACCCCCCCCGTTACCCTCCCGCCCGACCGTTACCCGGGAAAGGGGAGATCATGGTCACGAGGAGCATTTCGGATCATCCTGCGAGGGAGAAGCGCGCGAAACCGAAACATGCACGTGGAACGGACGCCCAAGCGATAGCAAGATTCAGAAGGGATTTCTGCCATGTTCAGCATCTGTGAGCAGCTTCCGGGCTCCACCTGGACCGTGCTCAAATTATCTGGGATGTAAGAATCAGGAGGGAAAGAAACACACAGACACAATTAATCCTCGATTCCCAGGAAAATATGGGAAAATATGGGAATCGGGGGGGAAGACAATAACCCAGAAAATATGGGAAAATATGGGTTCTATTTTTATGTGTGTGTCTTTATTTGTGTGTCCTAATTTCCCTGTAAAGAAACGGTCCCGGGGAAGGGGTGTGAGAGGTCTGGGGCCCACGTGCGGAACATGTCACGGTCTCTGTGGCGGATTCTCCAAAGTGGTACAGTCGGGCCGAGGTGTAAGATCGAGGTCGGTTCGGGGAGGGTACCCTAGTGTTCTTCGTGTTTGTTGGATGTCCCTGTGCATCCTGGGGAGGGTACCCTTGGATGTTCTGTTTGTCTTGGCCGACGGAGGGTCTCATGTTCTTGACGGATGTCCTTCTGGCCTAGGTCCGACTGTAGTGCGTGTAGTGCGTGCCGATGGCCGTGGCTGTGATGTTGGCTGCGGCAGCAGATCAGTGGCAGTGGTGGCCGTGGCAGTCGCAGTGACACGAGGAGCGGCAAGCGGCTGCAGCGGGAGCAGAGGGGGGAGGGAAGATGAAGGGAGGCACGCAGGGAGGGAGGGAGGCCACATACCAGAGAAGGGGTGTGAGCACGGTCAACCACGGGGCGGGCACGGTCGACCAATCGACCAGGACGAGCGTCCAACTTCACCCCCTTCCTTCCTCCTATCTCCTCCTCCCTCTCCTCCTCTCCATTGTCCTTCGGACCCTTTTTAGAACGCAGGAGATCTGGGAATGCAGGGCCCAGGGATTCTCAATGATTCTCAAACGTGTAATTTTATTAATTTCGAAAAATGCCGAAGGGTTCAAATTTTTATAAGTTGCTACATTTCTAAAAGTTTTTAAACTTTCGGAATCCCAGGATTCCAAGGTCTCTGGGAATGCTGGAGGTCTGGAAATCCAGGCCCCAGGGATCTTCACAAGCTTGAAATTTCAATTACAAGTTCTCAGGGATTTACACAATTGAAATGTTTAAAGCTCTGATCAGTCTTGAAAGTGTGGGAATCCCAGGGGTCCAAGATTTCTGGGAGTGCTGGAGGTCTGGAAATCCAGGGCCCAGGGACTCTCAAATGTGTTCAAACTTTGAAAATTTGAAAAGTTCCAGGTGGTTCAAAACTTCTAAGCTTTTTCCGGATTTTTAAACTTTCGAGACCTCTTTCGGAATTCTGGGGGGGAGGGGTCCCAAAAGTCGACGATGTAAGGGTCCCCGTTATCCGTCCTCCTCCTTCCTCTTCCTCCTTTCTCCCCCACTCACTTCTTATACTTTGTCAACCTCCAATTCCACCTCGTCCTCTCCTTCATCCTCCTCCGCTTTGCCTTTGCTTCGACATCTGCTATCTAATGGAGATCGTCATGGTGATGATGGTAATGATATCGATGACGATGACAATAACGACGACGAAGACGATGATGAAGATGCTGGTGATAATGATGACGACGAAGATGATGCTGACAATTGTGATGATGATGGTGATGGTGATGACGACGACGATGACGATCATGATGATGATGATGATGATGATGATGATGGTGATGATGATGATGATGATGGCGATGACGATGGCGATGACGATGACGATGAGTGTGGCGGCGGCGACGACGACGACGACCATGATGATGGTGATCAACCAGGAAGCCAGCACCCCCGCGAGGGGTGGGCCCGACAAAGCACGCGCCTCAACGTCGACGACTGCCCCCTCTTCCTCGGAGAGCCTGGCATGTCTGCTAGCGTGGCCCCACAAACAATGCTTTCCAGCGCACTCTGTGGCGCAGTGTGGATGTCAGCCCCCCTAGGTGCAAGCACGCTTTGGGGAATCAGCGGCAAATCCAATACACGAGTAGCTCAAGGGTTGAGGCGATATTCCATACGTATCGAACTTGCTGTTGGTTTGGTGGGAAATACATCAGCCATGCCACGGCGGTGCGTCACTTGTGCGTCATACATACGCAACCCAAGTCATGAGATGGTGGACACTCAGAGTTTGGAGTTGTTGCGTAACGACGGCTATACGCGCGAAGGCTCAGAGGTCAGAGCGGGCGCCGCCATGTACAGGTGTGGACATTGCTATGAATTGGTGTTTGGCTGATGTGCCAGAATTAGTACGCACTGACGGTTGCCACTGGGATGTTCGTGTTTTTGCGGCGAGCGTGCCCAGATTTGCACGAGCTTTCACATCCGATGTTGACCCCTCTGCGAGAGCACAGCGAACGGCCCGAGAACGCGCAGAAACATGGCATGCCCGACTTCAGGATTGACCGCCAGAGCTCGTTTCTGGCAGGGCCGCTCCTGACCAAATACGAAGGTGATATGGTTGGGTACTGTTTCACGGTGATGTTCTGAAGGTCGTGCTGTAACGACAGCGGGGCGTTTGGGCAGTTCTTGCAGAAGTGGGAGAAGGTGCATGGCGACTTGTTGAGACCCAGCACGTGGGACAAATAGAGCGCTGTGCGTATATTGAGTGAAATATGGACCCCCAAGCAGCACAGCATGGGCATGGGGACGCGGATACTGCCTCAAAGCCAAATGTCTGGTTCAGTAATAGAGACAGAATGTGAACTGGAAGTATGAAAAGTACATTCTGGAAGTATCCGAGGAAGAACGACAACAACACGAACGATCAGACATTGTTTTTCTTGGCGGGGCTGCTGAATTGACCAGGTTATTCCAAGGGTTTCTGGCTAGTTGCGGTTGCGCGGGATCTAGAAGCAGCCTGCGGGCAGACCGTGTTTGACTCATCTACGTGCGACGGACTTGATTCCAACCGTTTAGCCGGACTGAACAATCTTCTGCCACAAGGCAACCGTGCGCTCGGGCATCGCAACGCCGACGCAGAGCGCCTGCGGACGCTGTCGCGGCTGTCGACGCCCATCATCCGCAGGCCGCTCGGGCGCGGCTTGTGCGATTCTTCTTTGACTTGGAGAACCTGCGAGCCCACGAGCACAACTGCTGCGAGCTCATGCACCGACGCCCTCGCGGTTTGCAGGCAGGCCCCGGCGATGCGTCTTCGAGCTGCGCAGACACATTCTTGCTTCCCTGCCCCAGTATCGCAGCGACTGCGCGCAAGTCGTCCAGGCCGTTGGCCCGAGTGAGGCGCCTGCTATGACCGACGGCGATCTCTTGGACGCGCTGAAGCGCGCGCTCCCGCGCGGCAGCGTCGGCGACGGATGGAGCGCCGAGTTCGTTCGTGCCCTATGCCGTCAGCGCTCCCGATCCAGGGGCTGGGCTGGTCGGCAGAAGACGGGCCGCTGGCCGACCGCACGGGTGCTCGTCTGATTCCTAGCAAATGCGCCGCGTCGCTGCTTCCGCAGGCTACGGTCACCAGAAGCCCGCTGGAGGCGCAGGGGGTCTTCTGGAGGCGCTTTTGGAACGTCTTTGGAGGTCTCCGGGAGCTTTCGGAGGCGTCTCTGGACGCTTCCACAGTATTTCAGTTTTCTCGGGGGGCGCCCAAAATAAGTGGTAACTTTATTGGTTTTGAGTCAACGGTTTTACAACTTACGCTCGTTCGTTTCCGGGGGCCGTCGGGAGCCCGCGGGAGGAGCCAGGGGTCTTCTGGAGGCGTTTCTGGAGCGTCTCTGGAGGTTTCCGGGAGCTTCCAGAGGCATCTCTGGAAGCTCCCAGAGTATTTCAAGTTGCTCGGGGGGCGCCCAAAACAAGTTGTAACCGGAAGCCTCCAGACACCCTCGGAGACGTTTCGGGAGGCTCCTGACGGCCGCCCCGAACCGCCCGAGGTCTTCTAGGACACGAAATAAGCGGTGCCATCGTTTCTTTGGCGAGGCCAGTTTCACCATTTATTCTTGCTCGCGTTGAGGCCGTTTCTGAATGCCGCCGGAAGCCTTCTGAAGGTTGCCTGGAGCCTTTTTGGTCTCTTGGGAATGAATCGGGAGCCCTCGTGACCCTCATGGACAGCTGGGACATGAATCGACTTCTTGGACTTCTGGGGCCTTCTGAGACCACGCGGTTCCTTCTGGGACCTCCAGGTTGTCCTTTGGTACTTCCAGTGCTCTCTCACGAGCCACGTTGGCAGGCGAGGGCTCCCTGTCCTTTCCGGATCCAGGAACGCGCATGCATATGCATCTGCTTACGCACAACACATACATGTGAATACTAGCGGGGTTCTACTTGTTTACACACATATGTATATACAGCAAAATACACATATGTATACGCATGTTACATTATACAGACATATCCGCTTACATGTGCACAGCCATGACCATACATACATACATACATACATACATACATACATACATACATACATACATATATGCATACAACGACACATACAGATACACACATATCCCTATGCAACTGCACATATATGTGTAATATTCACACTACGTATTTTCATACATGTATACATATCCACTTGCATATACAAGCACCGTTAAACATACATATCCATATTGATATACATATACAGGTACATAAACAACTACATGCACACATACATGCTTATCTGCAAATACATAAACACACATCTATAGACAGTTACACCTGCATTTACATGTACACATACATGTGCACATACGTATACATAAACATGTGCATGCACACATACATACACACATACACATACACATACATATACATATACATATACATATACATATACACACATACACATACACAAACATATACATGTACATGTACATGTACATATACATATACATATACCTATACATATACATACATACATATACATATACACATACATACACATATACATATACATGTACATCGACATATGCAGATACATAAGTTGATACATACACGTATGTATCCCGGGAGGCCCCAGGAGACATTAGGAGGCCCCAGAAGATCCCACGAGGGAGCCCCAGGAGGCCAAAGGAGGCACCAGGGGCCTCCAGGAAGCCATAGGAGGCCTCAGGAGATATCAGGAGGCCCCAGGAGGCCCCAGCCCCCCGTGAAACCCCAGGAGGCTCCAGGAAGCCCCAGGGGGCGACAGACCTTGAAAGGGTTCGGGAGGCTGTGTCCGACATGTGGTTCTGGTCGCTGGCACGGGAGGGGGGAAGTGGGGAAGGATGGAAGGGAGGAGACGGAGGAACGGAGGAGGAGGAGGATCAGGAGGATCAGGAGGATCAGGAGGATCAGGAGGATCAGGATGAGGATGGTGATGGTGTCGGTGGCGGTGGCAGTGACGGTGACGGTGACGGTGACGTTGACGGTGACGGTAACAGTGACAGTGGTGGTGATGATGATGATGACGACGATGTTGATGATGATGATGATGATGATGATGATGATGATGATGATGATGATGATAGTTATGAAGATGAGGATGGTGATGGTGATGATAATGATGATGGTGATGGTGATTATGATGATGATGATGATGACGATGACGATGATGATGATGATGATGATGATGATGATGATGATGATGATGATGACGGTAGTGATGATGATGTTGATGATGATGGTGATGGTGATGATGCTGGTGGTGATAATGGTGATGCAGGTGTTGGTGATGGTGATGGTGATGATGGTGGTGATTGTGATGGTGATTGCGGTAGTGATGGTGAAGGCACGTTTGCCCTTTATTGTGATGATTGTGTTGATGGGTTTGATGGTTGTATTAATGATGTTGAGTGTGATGATGTTAGTGGTGGTGTGGACGATGCAGATGATGATGTTGATGATGGTGATGATGATGAAAATGCTAATGCCGATGATGATGGTGGTGACGCTGACGACGGCAATGATGATGATGACGGTGGTGGTTATGATGATGGTGATGATGATGCTGCTGATGTTGTTGACGAAAATGATGATGATGATGATGATGATGATGATGATGATGATGATGATGATGATGAAGATGATGATGATGATGCTGATGATGATGATGACGATGATGATGACGATGATGATGATGATGATGATGATGATGATCATCATCATCATCATGCTGATGCCAGGCCTGCGACTCTGTGCCAGCTCCGCGGCGAGGAGAGCGGGACCCTGGCCCGCCGCCACCACAGGTGCCCTGCCTGGGGAGGCTGGAGGCAAGGTCGCAGCCCCGCCGACTTGCTGCGAGCTGCCGAGTTGGTGGCAGAGTTCGACGGCGAGGTCGACTTCCTGCACGCCGCCGCGGCGGAGCCCGCCCCTGGGACAGGTGGATTCAGCCCACCGAAGTCGCAGTCCCAGGGGCGCGGCGAGTTCGGGAAGTTGCACGACGCGGAGGTGCGCGGGCCTGTCGTGTCAGCGGCTGGCAACATGCAGATGCCCGCCGCGGAGGCTGACGTTGGCGACGGCGAGGCGCAGGCCGCGGCGGCTGACGGCGGCCCCCTCCTCGCCACGGCGGCTGCCCTGGCAGCAGTGGCGGCAGCGGCCGCTTCCTGCTCGCGGCCGTCGCCCGCGAGGCGCCGCCCCGCCTCGGCCGATAGGCCCGCGGAGGTGCTGCGCCGAGCACCCCAGCGCAGGGTGCAGGAGCAGTCGAGGCGCCGCGAGGCCTCGGCGCCCGCGCCCAGCCCGCGGCGGGCGGCGGCAGCGGCGGCTTGCAGCGGCCCAGCCCCTGAGGTGGCGGCTGATGCGGCCCGTCCAGCGGGATTGAGGGTCTACGGCCACCTCATACGGGGGTCGCGCGTCGAGGGCAACGGCTCCGAGCCCCCCCTGGTCTGCTCAGCGTGCTGGGGGTACTGCCGCCTCCCCAGGTGCGCGCATCGCGGCCTGGCCATGCCGTGTGGGGCCAGCGCGGCGGCTGGGCAGCCCACGTCCCTGAGGGGCTCCCGAGCCCAGGCGCGGACGGACTTCGCACGGGGCACCCTGCCTGCGTCCAAGGATCCGTTCGCGCCGCTGGCCCCGCCGATGGAGAGCACGCGCCTGTGCTGGGCGACGGCGCTCCAGGCCAGGCTGGGCCACGGGGCGGAGGAGCAGGCGCTCGCGGCGGCGCCCGTGCCATCGCAGCGGCAGCCTGCGGCCGCCCCGCCCCCGCCACCTGCGGCTGGCGATGGGGGCCAGGCGGCAGCGCCGCCGTGCGCCGCGGCGCCGCGGCGCCTGGTCGCGGCGGCCCCGCGGGCGGAGGCCGAAGAGCCGCGGCAGGTCCGCCCAGGGCTCGAGGGCGTCCTCTGCGCCCGCGGCTTCGTAGTTGCTGCGGCGGCCCGCGGGCGCGAGTGAGCCGCGGGGTCGGCGGCCGCCCGCGCACGCCGCGCGGCGGGGCTCGCCGTGCGCTGATTGGAGAATTTATGCATGAAACCGCCGAGCCCGCTCGGCGCCCACATAGATAAAACAAATACTTCCGCCGTATTAAATCACAAGGAGGAGGACCAGGAGGAGGACCAAGAGGAGGAGGAGGAGGAGGAGGAGGAGGAGGAGGAGGGGGATAGAGCATATGGAGGGAGGAGGAGGAGGCGGAGGAGGAGGAGGACTGGAATGATGAGGGCGCGGAGAAGGCAGCTCTGGGGATGATGGTGAGGAGGATAGTGATGAGGATGAGGATGATGATGATGATGATGATGATGATGGTGATGATATGATGATGATGATGATGATGATGATTGTGATCATGATGATGATGCTGATCATGCTGATGATGCTGATGATGATAACGATGATGATGGTGATTATGATGATGATGACGATGATGATGACGACGATGATGATGGTCGATGGTCGATGGTCGATAATCGATGGTCGATGATCGATGATGACGCTGATGCTGATGCTGATGATGACGATGATGATGATGATGGTCAATGGTCGATGGTCGATGGTCGATGACCGATGATGATGATGATAATGATGATGTCAATGATGATGATGATGATGATGAGGGTGATGATGATGATGATGATGATGATGATGAGATGGTGGTGGTGGTGGTTATTGGTTGTGGTGATCGTGAAGGTGATGAGGGTAGGGTGATGGTGACGGTGAGTGATGAGGGTAATGATGATGGTGATTGATGTGGGTGATGATAGTGATGGTGATGATGGTGATAGTGGTGATGATGGTGATGATGGTGATGGTGATGGTGGAAGACAAGGATGATGAGGTGATGGTGATGGTGGAAGACAAAGATGATGAGTAGGAGTGTGAGCCCAGGCTCGAGAGGAAAGAGGCGGATGAAGAGGAGGAGGAGGAGGAGGAGGAGGAGGAGGAGGAGGAGGAGGAGGAGAGGCGAGAGGGCGGGAGACGAGAGGGCGAGTTGTTGCCCCTTCGCCCATGGCGCTGCGGGCCGCGCCAGGCGCGCGTGGCTGGCGCACCGAGGGGCGCCGGAGGCGGCCACCAGGCCGACGCCCTGAAGGTGACGGAGTTCGCCAAGGCCTTCCAGGCCGGGCGCGGTCCGGGGCGAGGGCCCAGCCGAGCAGCGGCGGGCTCCGCGCCACCTCGCCGCGTCGAGGTGGGCACCCCGGCGGCCATGGCCTCCAGGCATCTCCCTGCCCGCTGGGCGCGGACGGCGCGGACGAGGGGGGCCCAGATCTCCGACGATGTGATTTTTGTTCTGTCCCGGCGAGCTTGCCTCGGTTTCCGCCCTCGGGGGCCGTCTTCGGGGCCCCGGGACACTCAAACCGAGAGGGGCCCTGCAGGAGAGGGGTCCTGGAGCCCGTTGCCTCGGGCGACGCAAGAAGAAAGAAGAAGGAATTCGCACATTTCCGTTTGGTTTCCTTCTCGTGTTCCGGCTTCCGAGTCGTCTTCCTCCGCGACAGCGGCACAAGCTCTCCCTGGAGGTAGTGTTTCATCTCGGATCCGATATTGAACGTCCCAGGGCGGCCTTCGAATAAGCCCCCAGAGGCCGAATAGAATAAGTGAAAACAAAAGAACAAACCTTCGAAATTCCTAACATCGACGACGACGGTTGTGATGACGGCGACGGACGACATACGACCTACGACGGACGACTAACGTCGGACGCCTTCCGCAATCATGACGAATTCGATCGTGCCGCCTGCCTCGGTTGACTCGCCTTCTTCCCTCCGCTACGGGCTATCCTGCGAGCTAGCTGGAACTCGAGCGCGCGTGCGAAGCGCGCGCGATGGTATATACCAGGAGGGAAAAATAGACACAGACACATAAACATCGGTTCCCAGGAGCATATGGGAAAATGTGGAAAGCGGAGGGGAAGACGAACGTCCAGAATCTCAGATACACATGTGCGGAATCATGGGAATTGTGTTTTGTGTGTCTCTGGTTCCTTGCAATATATATATATATATATATATATATATATATATGTATATATACATGGCGGATTTTGGAAAGCATGAAACCAAACGTTATCATTTCTTCGGGGCGCATCTTTTACTTCCGCCACCTTCCGCCGCCCTCCGCCGGCGGAGGCGGCATCGTTTTACTTCCTTTTTTTTACGTCGCTACTCCCTCGAACATTCGGCTGGAAGTTTTGCGATGGGCTAGCCTAAAGGCCTACCGATGTCTCGGCGCTATCACTTGCTACTTACAAGGTGCTGGGAGCCCTACGGGTGCCTCGGGGCAAAGGCAAGAGAGCCAGAAAGCTAGGCATGGCCTCCAAAATCCTACCCCTGAGCACCCTCACCCCTGTGAGGATGGCACAACAGGGGCAGCCGCCCCAGTCCCCTCTAGGACCGAGGGGTCCGCCGGCCACCTACGAGAGACCAAAAACGAGCACTAAGTCCCCGGACGAGTTTCGGATCTCTGGACGGAGAGCTCTTCTCCTTGTACCAAAAATTGTGAGATCAGACTTTGCCTGCTACGGGACCGCCCCCCTAACCCCTCAGTTGCTTGTCGGTTCACTTCTTCCTTGCCTTCTTCGCTCCCTTGCCCCGGCCCCCGCCCTTCTTGAAGACCATTTGCTCCAGCTGCTTCGCCGCCTTCGAGCGCGGGGCGGAATCGAAGTCGAGAAGAATCCCCGCCGCGCGGAGGCCGCCGTTGGCCCGCAACCTGAACAAGGCCTCTCGCAGCTCGGGGTGCGAGTTGGTGGCGAACACCCACTTGATCGTCGCCGGCTTGCCCTCCTCCTCGTTGGCCACGCTCACTTTGAAGCACCTGGTGGCCACCACTCGGTCTTCCTTGTCCTGTGCCTTGGCGCTCCACTTCGCCAACACCTGTACTGCCGCCAGGGCCTCGTCCGGAGAGGGGCCCTGTTTGATCGCCGCCTGCACCTCGGCGTTTTTTAGGGTCACTGCCTCGTTCAGGCGGTAGAGAAGCATCTTCAAGAACGCGTCGGGCCGCTTGCCGAGCGGGTGGCCGCGATACTCCGTCTGATCGGCCTCGGCCTTCTCCTGCGCCTTCTGCCCCTCGCTCTTGTAGTGCTGCGCCCCCGCTTCGAGAGCGATCGCGATCTGGGCGTCCTCCCTGAAGCACGCCACTACGTTGTCGTCCCTCGCTCCGTTCCGGATGACGTCCTCGTGCTGGAGCACCAGCTTGGCGAATACCTGGTGCAGCTTGGACACACCCTTGCTGTCGTCCTCCCCCCCTCCTGCCGCGGCCTCCTGAAAGGCCTCGTCCCCCTTCCTCTTCACGAGCTCCGCCGCGGGCACGAACATTGCCACGGGAACTTTGCACACAACCTGGTGGTGCTGGTGGAGGTGCAGGTGCTTGAGCCTCAAAATCCTGCGATGCACGCTCCCGGCGGAGAGCCGGACATCTTCCTTTATCGATGTGCTTGATCAGAGAATCCTTCCGGGCGAACACGGCCTGGCAGTGGGGGCATGTTTTGTTAGTGAGGGCAGCTGATGGTAGATGGAGCCGATTGGGTTCAATACCATGGGCGCTGAACCGGTGGTTGGCCAATCCCTTGGGCCCGTTGCAAACGCGACCGCAATCCGGACAGACCAAGCGATTAGGCTCTGCAATTTCGCCCTGCTCCAACGAGAGGTCGCTCTCGGCACGATACGACAGTACTTGTTTGAGGTCGGCCTGAGACAGGTTGGCCAGCCACTGCAACCACGGACGCTCGATGGCAATAGGTAATGAAGGTGCTTCTGCTTTGACCTGGGCTGAGGCGGCGTCCCACAAGCAACACAAGTCAGCGTGCAACTGAGCAAGACGTCCGTTGGGAGTCAGGCGTGAATCAATTTCAAACGACAGCTTTCCGAAGACGACTGCCCTGACAGCGAGCGTGGGGTCATAGTGAGGCGGGGAAGGAGCCAGACCTGGAATGATAACTTTCTGCCACCATTTCAACCGCCGGAATAATAATGTTGATGCAACTGAATGAACTTTAGCTTTTTCTCGTATGCTCGCATTAGGTACATGGTGAATGTGTGCTGGTGACTTCAGAAGATGTCGAAGTTTACGAGTTTGCCATCGTTCTAGCCGCTTTAGGTCCGTCTTCGTCGGCATCGCGATCTCTAAAGCATATAAGGCAATGGAACGCACCAGCGAACACCAAAGCCTGACCTTGAGTCTGGTGCTCAAATTTCCCTTGAGGACTCGCTGTGTCAAACGACCGTGCGCCAGATTTGCACCTTGCAGTCGAGCGGATATCTCTTCGATCACTGACCCCGTCGCGCTAAGCTTCACTCCAAGATATTTCACCGTGGGGGTAGCGTTCAAAATCTGGGATTGGCCGTCCTGCCGGGCCATACGAATGCCTGTGCCCTTCTTACTGACCACCTTTCGCGCCCGGCGGCACCCCTTCCCCGAAATCGTAATGAGCATCTCGGTCTTGGGGACGTTCAAATTGAGGCCACTCGCGTTGACAGACTGCTGCAAAAACTCAAGGAAAGCGGTGACCTGGTCAAAATCTGAAACCACGACGAACCCTATCAAATCATCCACGAACTTGACCTGTGAAACATCCAGCTCGGCAGTCGCATCTAGGTTGAAATTGTTTGAGTGCCGATAATTGTTGAAGACTGGATCGTACCGTGCCTGGATCCCCACAAACCCCCCTTCACGAAGATCTTCCGATATTTTGTTGGTGATCATATCGTAGATAGCGATGAACAACATGGGGCCTTCCACACTACCTTGCCGAACTCCCTTTTTCACTAATAGCTGTCGGCACGGTTTGTTGGTGTGGGGGTCACGCACTCTGTAGCAAGTTCCGTTGTAAAGCTCTTCAATGGTGAGCCTAACCCCACGATCTACAGCCAGCCGTTCCAACGCGATCCAAACCTTCTCCCGCGGGATCAGATCGAAAGCCTTCTCTAAATCGAAGAGAACCGCAGCTAGGACCGAGTACTGGATCTTGGTGCCCTTTAGAGAATCACGAAACCGGCGTAGCACTTCATCTACCACCACGATGGCGTCCCGGGTGGATCGCCCACTGAGGGCCCCAAATTGCGTACTAGATAGCTTACCTGCAGTAGACCGTAGCACTGGCATCATCGTGACATTAGTGAAAACCTTCCCCATATGCCCAATTAAATTGATTGTTCTGTAATGGTCCCTTGCGTTTGTCCCGTCCCCCTTCGGTTTTCTAAGTGACACGGTCTCCCCATTTTTAAAACGTTGTGCTACACGGCCATGCGCTTGACAAGCTTGGAAAAGTCCGTGCAATGGTTGGCATAGCTGGTGGGCTCCAATTTTCCACAATTCTGCCACCGCACCTTCTGGGTGATCACGCGGCCCTGAAGAAGGCGAAGAAGAAGAACTGGATACAGCCGGGTCGCTCCATTTAATCACTGGGGCGCTCTTGAAGTTGGGCATGCGAAACAAGGCGGCTTCGACGTCTTCGAGCGAGTACGACCCTACGCGGGTTTCGTCACATTCGTGGAGCTCCTGAGGGCCTCCCGTCGCCTCCAAGGGTACTTCGTCCGCCTCAAAAATGTCACACAGTGCCTCGATACGAACTTGCAGATCCTCGTCATCATCAAAACACAACTCATTCGTTCGTGGGTTTTTCACAGTCATGATCGGGGTGAGCGGTTTCGGCGCCAATCGTCTAATGATGGCATAGCTCTTCCGGATATCGTTCATCGACTCGGCTCGTTCAGCATCGGCAACCAGTTCTGCTGTCCATTGTCGTTTCTCTGCTCGGACAGCTCGTTTGGCTGCGCGCTGAGCAAGGCGGAAGCTGGAAGCAAGAGAGCGTGAAAGCCAGCTAGACGGGTCAGGCGAGTTTGCCATCATCCGTTGCAGACACTGCTTGTGCGTGATGAGCGCCAGGGTTGCCTCTGAAAGCTTTCGGCGTCGGGCCTGGGTAGGGGCCGCTAGAGTGGAATAAACAGGGATTGCTGCATCCACCACCGCCCCTTCCAAAGAATTGAAGTACTCGGATGTCGTCGAGTAGTGTTTGCCCTCCCCACATTCCTCCCGCCATTGACCCCGAAGACCCCGATCATCTAGAGCAGCTTCTAATCTAGCTTGGAACTCCACCACTCGTTCTGGCAATGGTGTGTCGGTAGCACTGTGGCAAACTTGTTGTAAATCACGTGCAAGTCCCTCGCGATCCCACCTCAACGGAGGGTCTTCCCGGCGCCTCCTACATCGGGAACCTGCGAATACATGTGCTTCTATAGGTCTATGGTCTCGGTGCCCCCCACAACTAACCGGTAGTGTGTGCAACACTCGTGCTCTATACCCATATCCACCCCTCATGCGCGTGCATATGTAATCAATAGTCGTCCAACTTCGTCCATCAGTATGCTTCCATGTGCCTGTACGTTTGAAGTGGGACCCAAAGGTATTCAAAGCTATCATTCCAGTATTTTGGAGAACCGACAAAAACTTACTTCCATTGGTGTTGGTGGTTTGGGGCAGTCGCCGTTTCCCTGCTTCTCCTACGTGGGGCGGGTCGGGCGCCACGGAGCCGTTCGCGTCCAGGCACCAAATCACTGATGATCTCCTGGGAATCTTATTCAACGTGGTCTCGCAGAGCTGCCAGAAGGTGTCTTGTGACCTTCTGTGGGCGGCCTGACGTGCATCTCTATCCTCTTCTGGGACGTGATGGGAGGGCTGGTTCGTGGGGGCGTAGCCGTTGAGCACGTACAAATCTCGATCTTTGAGTCCCGAACGGCGAAGACGAATACCGAGTAGGCGCCCAGGGAGCCATTGGTGTACGCATCTAACTTCTTTAAGATCGAAGTAGCTTAGGTTGATAGCAATTAAGCATCCATCTTTCGTTTTGGGGGCTGTCTTCGGAGTCGGGAACACTCGAAAACCTTCGGCCGTCCAGGCGACCTCCATGGACATCAACGTACTTTGGACGCTAACAACTGCAATCAGGTGTTCTTTAGCTAGCCTCAGAATTTCACCCAGCCTGTCCACGCGAACTAGCGATTCAGCATTATAACTCCAGACCCGCAGTAGTTGTTTAGAGCGCTTCTGCCTACTAGTAGGAGGAGCCGGTGGTCTCGTATTCTGTGCGGCACTCGACGGGGGCGAAGACTCGGCAATGTGCGTGGTCAAAGCAGCGATGTTGGAGCGAGTATATCGACGTCCTCGATACCAAGCCTCGCCCGTGACTGTTGCCAAGCGAATCACCCGTCTAAGAGCTCGTTTACCTCCCTGATGCCCGTTCTCCCGCATAGCCAAGATGAAAGAGTCTCGCTACCGCGGTCTCGGCAGGCTGGGCAACCTGCCAGCGCTCACCTCACCGAAGGGGTGTCCCTCCCGCCTCTCAGCAGCAGCCGCACATTGCAAAGCTGGGAGGAGTCGAGAAGCACTTCGGGCGGGGAATTGCGACCCCGCGCGTCCCTTAGGAGGAAACGATGTCTTGAGCCGCCGAGGCTTCGTTTTACTTCCGCCGCCTTCCGCCGCGGAAGAGATGACAACTCCTCCTTCGGTCATCGAAGGCAAGGCCCTTTTCTGGAACGCACTAAATACTTATACGTCCATTACTTGCGTCGCCGTCGCCACACGTGCACACGGCGTGCGTGGTAGGCTGACCTCCGAAGCGGAGCATAGGCCTCGTGGTTGCGAGGCCGCGTGTGGCACCTCAGCACAGCGACGATACGTGCAGTTTGAGATGAGAAAGACGAGTGAAGGACGAAGACGGGCGACGACGACGACGACGACGACGACGCCGACGAGAGTGAGGGGTAGAGATGGAGCAGGAGAAGGAGGGGCAGGAGGACGAAGCGGAAGGAATCATGGGTGGGGGCGCCCCCAGGGGTGGGGGGCGTCATTTTTGCCCCCCGGGGCCGGGGCTGACGGAGCGGGGGACGCAGCCAGGACGAAGGACGAGGTTATTGACATTCACAACCGATGGCCCCAATAAAACAGGGCGAATCTAATCGAGCTCTGCTTTGACTCCCTATATCTTGGGATGGGTTTGTTTGCAGAGCTTCGATTGATGCACACACACACCGCCACGGTCTGCTCTCGGCTTCTTCTCCTCCTCCTCCTCCTCCGCCTCCTCCTCCTCCTATTGTCTGCATGGGTTGGCACTGCTGCGATTGACTGCTCGGCTGGGCATAGTTGGCGGTCGTTTCTCGTGTAAAAAATTATGATCCGGCGGAACCGCAGCGGGACACGCCTTTGCGAGATTTCGCGGTTGTCATCCCGAAATGTATGCGTGGCGCAACTGGCAAACACTTACAGAGCTGCTGTCGCCAGAATCGACCACGACGCATCGATGCTTGAGATCACGCAACCTCTGTGGGGCAAATTTGAGTCAACGGGTGCAGACTCCGGGGCTGGGCTTCTGGCGGTTCCGAGAGCCCCGCAAGCAGCCTCGTTACCTTCGGGGTTCGAGGCGGTGCAGTGGCACGTTCAAGCTTTCCAGGTCTGTATGGGGCCCCATCTATAAAGCTTTGACGGTAAATGTGGTGAGAGTTCGAGAGGTATCTATTCACAATCCCAGGCTCCCACGCACAGCAGCAGAGACTTCAGGGTGTATTCTAACACCCTCATTCGCAGCTTCGCCAGCTGCGCTATTGCCAGCAATGTGAACACGCTCTTCGGCTGGAAGCGAGGAGCCATCTTCTCGTCGCGCCTTCACCTTCACCATGGAGCGATGGCACGAATTGAAATTCGAGCGGGCTTGCATCACCTGGTCAGTGTGTGTAGGGCCGTGATGGCGACGGCTTCTCGATGCTCGATCTGGGGCCCGGCGAATGTATTTGCCACACCCTGGCAGTCATTGGGCAAAAAGTCGGGCCGGCTGGCAGACAGGCGGCAATTGGCAAACGCGGCGTTCTCGGCAGCGACATTGGTCTGCGGATACAGACTGCCAAGCGCGCCGAACGATCGAGGCAGGTTTTTTCCCGTTGGGCCAACACGGACCGCCCCCCACCCCGACGAGACGCGTTTCGGACACGAGGACCCCTTCTAGGACCATCGAGACCGCGGCACCCCCGCCCACACAGTGCAGCTGAAGGCCAGGTGGACGCAGGAGGAAGCTGGAAGCTGGATGCACACGACGTAGCAGGAAGCTGGGCGCATTCGCGGCCACCCGCTGCTCCAGAGCCGAGCCCTCGCAGGGCCAGATACGCCTGGCCCTCCGCGCGCGTGCCCAGGCGCGCGGCCTCTGCATGTATTCGGGCAGGCCTAGGAAGAATATGGATCTTTCCACGGCGTGTGGGAACGCTGGCAAAGCGTTTCGGAATGCTCTGGAACGGCCGCGGCGCCCGATGCATCCTCCAGACCCACTGGCTCCCAGACTTTTGCGATTTGCATTAGAACATTCATGTGGGTGGGTGGGTGTTTGGGCCTCTCGCGCGAAGCGTCGCCGCCTGGACCCGTAATTGCACGGCTCAAGTGGTTGCGCCTCAGGTCAGGTCTGGGATCAGGGGCGAGAGAGCTCTTGGCATCGCGGAGCCGACGCCCTTGTCGCACCTTCCAGGGCTCGCCCGCCCGCCTCGAAAGTCCGCGATGGCGGCGGACGGCTCGGGCACGATGGGGCCAGGCACCTGCTTCCACCGCCCAGTCGCCCATAAGGTGGGTCGAATGGCGGTTCGTCTCTTGGCGTCGCGAAGCGCATGAGGACGAACAGCTTTGGAAGGATAGCTTATGAGGTTGAATATTTTGGAGCAGTAGACCCGTGCATCTCGCGGCGGTTGATCTCCAGGATCGCCAGGCGAGGGAAGGTCATTCTGCCGTGGGTACGCTGGGCCGCCTCGGGGCCTGCGGCTAGGAGGCTGGCCATTGCGGCAGCGAGAACCTAGAGCTCCACCAGCCGCCCTGCAGGCCAGCGCCGTGGCGGGAGACCGGGCAGCGGAGCTTTATGCCGATCTTCGACATGGGCACCGCCGCGGACGCCGCAGCGCTACGAGGTAGTCTGGGAGTTCAGCCTCCTCGCGGCCGCTCCCCCGCCTTCGTGAACGCCCAGGTGCGCCGCCGCCGGGGGGCGAGTTGCCCGCGCTGACAGATCGCCCGAGCTGCCCCCGGGTCGGTAGACGGAGCGCCCGTCGGCGCGGGCGACGGCGCGCGCGGAGACCCAGCAGAGGCGACGGCGCGAGAGTCGAAGAGGCAGCAGAAGAAGAGGGTTCTTCCATCGCAGGGGCGCGTCGGGCAGGATCGCGGCCAAGCCTGGAGGCCCGCCGAGGCGGGTCGCCCGGGCCACTTGACCTCGGCGGGCAGCGCGTCCGTCGGCAGCGACGTGGCCGCGCTGGCGCCAGGGCAGTGGGCGGCGAGCGTTGCCTGCCGCCTCTGCCGCAGCGGGTCGAGCAAGACGACGATGCTCGAGGTCGGCCTGGGGGCCCTCATCAGTGGCAGGAAGATACTGGGTTGCGTCGGAGAGTTCGTGGGAAGATTCCCCATCGGCGTCGCGCCACAATTGCCAGGGGCTGGCGCGGGGCTAGACGTTCTGCCCCCGCCGGCGAGGGAGCCGGCACCCGATGTCGCCTGGGATTCTCAAGTGGTGAAGGGCCCCCAGTGGATGTCACGAAGTGGGCGCCTTCCCTGCGCAGACAGGCCCAGAAAGTGGCAGTCGAGACCCCGAGTCTTCTTAGCCTCATGGGCCTGAACTACCTGTACCACCTGAGCAATGACAGATGGGGGGCCGCGAGTCGCCTCTCCGATGATGTCCAAGCAGCCAGCCCGCGCGCGATCGGTGAGGCGGTCGAGCGGCGCGCGGGCGACGCGCCGGCGCCGGTGGACATGCCCCACTGGCCCCAGGAGCTGACGAAGACAAAGTCGAGCCACAACCTCGACGAGAACTGCGGCGCCCCGGCGCTCACCGAGCCCGAGCCCCCCCCTCCGCTGGAGGCCGAGTGGCCCGAGTCGCGGCCTAGAGCGCAGGCCAACGTTAAGAAGATCGAGGACTGGTGGACCGTTGCTGCCAAACTTGTTGGGCGCGGTCTCCTGGCGCCCATGCCCGCGTGGCGCGTCTTCCTGGCCCGCGGCCGACGGATCACCAACGGCTTGTTCGTTGTGGCCAAGTCGGGGCCCCCGTCCGAGGGCGAGACCAGGGCGACGCGGCTGATCTTCAACATGGTGCCCACGAGCGCGCACCTCCGCCCTCTAGCAGGGGGCTCGGTCACCCTGGCCACGCCGCCGCCATGGGCCAGCATCTCCTCGGGCCCAGAGGAGGCATTGCATTGGAGCGTGGATGGTCAGAAGGGTGCGTTCTCCATGTGCCGCATTCCTGCACCGTGGCTGGGCTACGCGGCGGCGCGCGCCCCCGTTCCAGGCCGAGTTCCAGGGCCAGCCGCGACGGGGGTCTGACTCGCCATGGTGGCGCTGCCAATGGGCTGGGTGCATAGCGCCCCCATCTTCCAGAGCATCTATCGGCGCGTGGCCTTGGTGGGGGGCCCTGCTGGCGCGGGACTTCCTGCCGAGCTCGAGTGGAGGCGAGATCGACGCGTTCCTGCCGCGGCTGCTGCCCCTCTCTCCCTAATGGGGTCCTCGCGAGTGGTGGAATACGTACATGGGCGATTTCGACAATTGCGAGACGGCCTGCAGCAGCCAGGCACTTGCCATGCTCGGCGCTCAGGGTCGGCTGCAGGCGCAGATGCTGAGGAGCTGCGAGAAGAAGGCCACCCCTTTTTCAGCACGGGCAAGTCCAATCACAGGCAGCTGCTCGTCACTCGGATGGGCGTTGGGGTGGTTGGCATCGCTAGCAGAGCTGCGAACAATCGGGTCAATAACTTCCAGCTTCATGGACACGCCACGTGACTCCTGTCGAGAGATCACCCTCTGGGCAACCACCTGCTTGTGCTCATGGGCCGCTTGGTGCATTCGCTGGAGTTCCGGCGGCGTCTCTTCGGGGCGTTCAAATCGGCGTGGGAGCAGATCGGAGCGGGCCGCATGATGCTGACGAGAGCCAGCCTGGACGGGCCGATGCGCACTTGCCTGTTGATGCCGCTTGCGTCCACCAACCTGCGAGCGACGATCGGGGGCGTCGCGTCGTTCTCCGATGCTGGCGAAGAGGGGGCCAGCATGCGCTCTGCCGTGGGCCCCGCCGATGGGGCCTTGAGGTTCTTGGAGGCTATTGGGAGCCCCGAGACTTGGGCCCACCGCGACACTGGGCATTCCAGTAAGTGCGGCATCGAGCCAGCCCTCGGCTTCTCGAAGCAGGCTATGGCAGAGGAGCCGCGGGCCCTCTTGGTGAGCTTGTTTGACGGGATTGGAGGCGCGGCAGTCCCGCTGGCGAGCGCGGTCTTCGTCATCGGTGGCTACATGAGCAGGGGGGGGTGACAAAGGTGCCCGCCGGGTACTGCGTTCGCGCTGACCCGGCATGATCGAGATGGGCTCGATCGAGGAAATTCGCGAGCGGCAGCTCAAGGCCCTGGCCATGTTCCAGGACCAGGTCGCCCCGGTTGTCGTTGCAGGAGGGAGCCCTTGACAGGGCACTAGCGGGGCGAACGCCGACCGGCAGGGCGCGCGCTGCGCTCGCCGCGGCCAGTTCGCGCGCATGCCCAAGGCGGTGCGCGGCGGTGCGCGCGCTCGCCCACGCCATGAGGGCACTTGCGCACTGGCTGAGCGCAGGGACTGCCCAGGAGCTCTCTCGCATCCTGCAGACTAGGCCCTCTAGCGCGCGCAACTCCCTCTTTGCGGAGAATCGGCGGCCTCGGTTGCGTTGGATGTCTCGGAGAGAGTCGGTCCTGAATCTCCCCCGGGCGCTCGTGGAGCCCATGGCCAGCCGCGACCTCGCCAAGGCGCTCCAGGTTCCGAAGGCGGTGGCGAATGCCACGGCAGCCCTGCAGTGGATCATGCCCTCCATGAGGAGACCTGCACCAGAGTTGGGGCCTCGACCAACAACTTGAGATCGCGGAAGAAGCAGTGTCCATCATGCCGAGCTACTCCTTTCACTGCCGATGTTGTCTTGACCCTTGCCGCTACGGCGTGGGATCTTAGCTGGAAAAGCTTCACATTTTCATGCGCACGGGTGAGCTTCTCGCTTAGCGTCGGCGGCGCATTTTGGGTGAAAGGTGACCGGGCAATTATCTACATCGATACATCCAATGTGGGCTTCATGGGTGGATTCTCAAAAAGTGGTCACACTGAAAGACAGCGTCAGCCGAAATAGTCTCAAGCGTCACTGTCTCCAGTTAGGCTCAGGCCTCGTGCGTGGAGCGGCGGCGCCTGAGGTGCGAAAGTAGTTGCCCTGGTCATGCCGAACTGTCGACTTGCGAGGGCGAGTCTTCAGTTTGAGGAAATGGTGGGGCAACAGCTCGCTTCACCCGCCGTCGGAAAATTGAGTTCGCACTTCAGCAAGGTCGGCGAAGCGGGACAAAAATGACAAGCATGTACATTTGTTCAAACTATGGCAGACGCTGTCGCTTTCACACATGTACCAAAAACTCAGCCGTTCTCCGCTAGACAGAGATTTAAAAGCAGTCTATACAGTGATACATGCGGACATGGATTAAACAAAAAGTCAACGAGCTACAATAGGGGGAAGTGGAAGGCCCTCGGGATTCCGAATGTTTTGGGGCCACTCGTTCTCGGAGGGCTGCCCGGCCCTCGTAGGCGCCAGTGCGGCCGACGAGCCTAGCTCGATGGTTTTCAGCTGGCTGCCTGGAGGGCGGCGCTCGCCGAGTTCCGGCCCTTGCGGGGCCCTTGCGGCCGTTGCCTTGGAGCGCGCTCGGGCCTCGCGCGCATCAGACCCGCGGCGGCGCGACGCCCGCAAAGAGAAGCCCCCGACATACTTATGTCAGATGTGTTTCGCCGTTGTCTTAGTTGCGTGCAGGAGCCCAGCCGCGCGCGCGCTTCCAGCTTCCCCGTTTCTGAGTGCCGTCCAGAAGTTTAGCTTGCCAGATGCGCGCTGCCCGTTTCACGTCGCCTCTCGTCCGTTCGCGCAGCTCGCCGTGACCACGCGCGGGGGTGCATCGGCTTCAGCGGGATCGCTCCTGACATCCGCTCACACGCAATTTAGCTTGCGCATCCCGCCTGCTGCTGACGCGATCACACTGCGCATCGCTGGAGGAGGAAAGAGTGCGCGTGTTTCGTGGGCGCCAAAAATGGGGTGCAGTGCTAGCGTGGGCCGACAATCCTTTCCGACCCCCTCTGCCTGACACTCGTCTGGGGGCCGGGTTGAGCCGGCGCCCTCGCCCCGCTTTCCATTGGCCCGCGTTTGCGAGCTGCTTCGCGGCAGGCCCGCCCTCGAGGCATAGCCCTGACCTGGGCCAGCGCGGCCCCGATGCCTCCAGCTTCCCAAGCCTCCGGCAGCGCGATTTGTTTCGTTCGCGGCGTGACTCCCCCGATGCCGATGCGATTGACAAGGCTGCGATCGACAAGGCTGGATGGCGAGCTACTCAGTCTCTCCGGAAAGGGGCGTCGGCACCTCAGCGGCGCCTTCGCGATTTGAATGGGCAATTGGTGGACGGCGCGCACAACGCAGACACGACGGCAGACTATCTCGAACAGGTTCAGTGGCTGCTTCCTGCAGCTGCCTACCCACCCCCACAACTTGAGACGGAAGATGGGGACCTGCGCAGTGATACAGGAGACAAAAACTTGGAATAAATACGAGAAGCAATCAAACATGCTCGCATTCAGCGTGCTTCTGGAATCGATGGGGCCCCACCCGAACCTTGGCAAGTTTTATGACGAGATGAACGTGCCATGGAGATCCTGCGGGAACTATGCGACGCATGCTAGCAGCAAAAGGATGCACCGCGGAGCTGGCGAGAAGCGAGGATTGTTTCACTGTGCAAGTAGGGCGACACATCCCATTCGTCCATCTATAGGCCAATTTCTTTACTGGCAGTGGGCTTTAAAGTATTCGCCAGCATACTCGTACGGAGGTTACGACAGGGGGGCGCTGAAAAACAAGTGCGAGAATCACATTGCGGGCTCAGACCGAAACGCGGCACGAATGACGCGCTCTTCTTGGCGCGACGGTTAATCGACGCTGCAGTGGAGGATAAGGATGGCGCGCTGTTTCTGTTACTTCTAGGAGTGGAGCAAGCATTTGACCAAATTCGCCCAGCAGGGCTCACTCAGACTTTTCAGTTGCCGCCAGCAATACTCCAGATGGTTTAAGGAATCGACAGGGCGCGAACATTTGTTGTCAAACATGGGCAGTCTACGACAACCAGCCGTACGCAAGCACGCAGGAATAGCGCTAAGGTGTCCTTCGTCGCCGCACTTGTTTCTCATTGTTATGTCTGTGCCACTACAGATCGTCGATCAGGAAAAGATTGGACTCGCCGGGGAAAGTGCAGCGAAGCCGTGCGTGGTCACTCCAGACGCGCTGTACGCGGACGACACGATGCTCGTAGCAGACAAACCGGAGTACCATCAGGAGCACTTGATCGTAGTCGCTTGGATTGAGACGACTTTTGTCTGGACCTGAATGTGGGCAAAACTGTACTTCTCTGGACCAGGTTCGAATCGAACATCAAAGGGCCGGACGGCGAATTCATCTCGTGTCAGAGCAGTGCCGTCTATTTGGGCGGGCTCCTCAGCGTCTACGGCCAGCCGCAGAGCGAGTTGAACAAGCGCCTAGGAGAGGCACAAGGAGCATTTGAGAAAATTGTTGACGCTTAGCCGGGTCGGCTGCGTGGAGTTTGGCGCCGCAAGGGCGACTCACTCCGTTGCTCTCGCACCTGTGGCCGCTTGTACACTTTGGTTTACTGGGCGGCGCCTAGGTGCGTCTGCTGGTGAATGCTGAGGATTTTGTTCAGTGCATGTGCAACTGCACGCTTGTTGTGCAATTAGCTTTGCGCCGCCCGCCCCGGACATTGCCTCTCGCCGCCAGACCGTTGTCGCGCGGCCGCCGACCAAAAAAGTATCCCCAACAGCAGGACCACACCCCAGAGCAGGACCACACCCCCAGAGCAGCAGCCTGTCTCCCGGGCTCGTGCTTCGTTGCTAGCCGGGTTAGCTGCTTGCTTGGAGTTTGGCGCCGCAAGGGCGACTCACTCCGTTGCACTCGCACCCGTGGCCGCTTGTACACTTTGGTATACTGGGCGGCGCCTAGGTGCGTCTGCTGGTGAGTGCTGAGCATCTGTTCAGTGCGTGTGCATCTGCACGCTTGTTGTGCAATTCGCTTTGTGCCGCCTGCCCCGGACATTGCCTCTCGCCGCCAGACCGTTGTCGCGCGGCCGCCGACCAAGAAAGTATTCCCACCAGTTTGCTAGGTAATTTAGGCCCTCGCGCGGCCCGCTCGGACCTTGACACGCCGTCGGCGCGCTCGCCTGCGGTTGGCAACGAAAAAGTATCCCCGCCAGCCCATCCAGAAACGATCAACAGGGGAGTCGGTGAATCAGGGGCGACAGGACGCATGCAGTTGCGCAGTCTTCTTCGGGAAAACAAGGATCACAAAGAGCTTCCCGCATTGAAGCTTAAGATGGAAATCGGTGCAAGCTACGATGGTGCTTCGATAAGGGGTGAGGGGTGTTTCGATGAGTCGTAATGGTTGTTGCACTGCTGTGTGCTTTAATCTCGCGTGCGTTTCGAAACTTGGAGCCATCTTGGGGCTCTCTCGGGGTTCTCTTGGGGTTCTGTTGGGGCCCTCTTGGGGCCCTCCTGGAGCTCTTTCTTGGGGCTCTCCTGGGGTCCTGTTAGGGCCTTCTTGGAACCCTCTTGGGGCTCTTTTGGGGCGTCTTTGGGCCCTCTTGGGGCTCTTTTGGGGGGTCTGGGGGCCTTCTTGGGCCTTTTTCTGGGGTGCCTGAGGAGCCTCTTGGAGCCGTCTCGGGCCCTTGCGCTAGAAAAGATGAGGGGGGTTCTAATTCCCATCGCCCCATCGGAGGTTCAAAAATGCCGTCTTGGGGCCCTTTTGGGCCGCTCTTGAAGCGTTCTTGGGCGCTTTGGGGGCCGTCTTGGGGCCCTCTTGGGCCCCTCGTGGGACTATCTTGGGCCGTATTGGGGCCATTTTGAGGCCTCAAGAGCCCATCGGAGGCGAAAAAGCGAGAAGCAAAAAACATTGATTTCCTTAGGTTTTGGAAGGATGTTGGCCTCTTGGGGGGACCTCGGAGGCTTCGGACAGCACTTGAAACCGTCTTGGGGCCGTCTTAAGACCTCTTGGACACGTGTCGGAGACTATCTTGAGCCATCTACCGCTATCTTGGGCTATCTTAGAGACCATCTTGCGCTCTCGGAGGCCCTTTTGGAGCCATCTTGGGCCATCTTGGACGCTGCTATGGGTCGCCCCCCCCCCCCCGTCCAAACGCATGGAGGGGGGGGAGGTAAACCTCCCGAACAGGGAAAGGCAGGAGGTTGGAAAAGGAAACGCCCTGGACAACCTGCGCCCAGAGGGCTGGTGGGATTTGCTCTGTGTGGGACCATGCAAATTGAAGCAAGCAGCGCAAGATTAAGGTTTTGGAGACGTACGTCGTTTCCAAATTGCTCTATGGCCTCGCATCGCGTATGTTGCTGCAAGCAAACCGGGCGAAGCTAGATGT